>QNUK01000485.1:0-497500 GCA_013621035.1 Clarias magur | reverse complement strand
GCTACAGTATTGAGCAAGTGATAACAGGAACAGACTTGTTTTGATGATGTTCATTAATAATCATGTGACAGTTCTGCTGTAAAGTTTTACTCACCCAGTTTTAAAAACATCTCAAGTTCTTCTCTCTCTATAGTCAAGATGTTGTTCCAGGTCTGTAACTGGTTGTTTTCTGTCTTCAGGATGTGGTAATTGATCCACAGCACTGTGATGGCAGTCAGCAGGAAAACACACAGCAGCATCTCACACACTGCAGTCAGTCTGGAACACCTGCTCCATGCAGCGTCTCCTAATGATAAGTGATCACAGAGACGTGTTTATTTTCATTTTTTTTAAATGTATTTTAGAAGTTTCACCAGAGTTATTCACTAAACCCCTGAACACATGTACATGGTCATATTTGCAGCTACCGGAGGTCCCAGTTACTCTCCTCACTGTCTTGAGTCGGTTCACCCAACTTACGACGGTGACAAGCTGGTTCCCCAAGCAGGATGGGAAGGCGGGGAAGGCAGTCTTTGGTCTGCCCTTGACGCTTGGCAGCAGAGGTGGCAATGGCTTGTTCTCGGGGTTGAGCGGTGGTAGACTCACTACGTCGAACTGGGTGGTGGATGCAATGCTGGATCCTTCGGGTTGGCCGGGCAGCGGAGGTAGTACTGGATCGATGGTGTAGGCCCGGGCAGCGGAATGAGTCCTCGACTGCTAAGGGATGCCCACAGGCCTCCATTGATGCTCTGGGATGGGATGAGGGCGGAGCCTTCACTGAGGGGCACTGGGACGGGATGAGGGCGAAGCCTCCACGTGAGGCTCTCGGACGAGACGGGGTGGAGCCTCCACATGACAAAATGCTGATAAGGTCTAGCATTCTGTCATGATCCTAGGTGTTACTCCTGATAGACCTGGTGGATGTACTTGCCATGGGCAGAATAGGGCAGGCATAAATACAGAGGGGTCATGAAACTTAAATAGTTCTTTATTTACAGACATTGAAACAAACACAAACAAAGGAACAAAAACAAGAAACTCAAACAATAACTCAGGGCTAAGAGCTACACTAGGGCTCTTTAAGCAAACATGGGGCTCTTTAAGCATACACACACATGTTAAGAGCTTAAGAACGGACACAAGGGCCTAAGAACAGACACAAAGGAGACATGGATCTGGAACTAACTAAAGACACATAGGGACTAGAGACGGGAACCAGAGACGGGAACCAGAGATGGGACATGACTAGAGAATAGATAAGACAGGGCCAGAGACAGCATGGGTTAGTGGTAACTGGATTAGTAGCTACACTGATTATTGATATACTGGGTTGCTGACCTAACTGGGTTAGTATCTAATAGGGTTAGTGGCTAACCGGGTTAGTAGTGACCTACTAGTGGAACCTGAACACAAAAGGCAACGCATGCATGAGGCTAATCCAAACTAGCGGCTAAACATACTAGAGACCAAAACTACTAGCAATCAAACCCACTAGAGGCTAGCCTAATGGAGGCTAACCATACTAGCAGCTAAGGCCTACTAGTGGCTAAGCACTCATGTGGCTGTACACATCTAAACAGGCAAGGGACAATAAATGCCAAGAACTAAACAAGAAAAAGACTAACACTGGAGACACACAGAACAGTACTTACACATTAGGAGACACAGCCTAACTAACCACTAAGCAAGACAGCTTCATATATCCACTGGCACAAGGAAAATAACAATAACAAACAATAGAGCCTTCTTGAAAACAATGATTAAACAATATAACCAAAATATAAAACTCAAAGAACTTAAACAAAACCAAAAAGGAATGCCCACTTGACAGTGATAAATACATACGTACAATGCTCAACCCAGTTTCCCAGAACAAATTGCTATTTATACAAACAAAAACTACAAAAAACAAACGAGAAAACAGTGCCCTCTAGTGGAGGACCCTTACATTGTTAGTTATTTTTAAATAACTGACAAACTGACTGACAAAATTCTCTTTGTTTTCACTTTATTTACATACAAATAGGGAAAGGTGAGTTTTATTTTCATACAAGTGAGTGGAAAGTCCTGTCCAGAGAACACTTTTTTATTTATTTATTTATTTATTTTTTATTTTTTTAGGTGGAATCAATGTTTTTTGTTGGAAGAAAGAAAAAAAAAAACAGATGGAGAACCGTGTGAGAGAATCGTGATCTTAAGTCCCTGTTTTGCAGTTCTGTTTTCCGTTCCCTCTCTGTGTTCCCTCTAACAGTGTCTACATTCTCACAGATATCCATTATCATCTCCATCACTGTAATAAAACACTGAATTACTGCATTTCAGCACTTTGTAACACTTGTGCCCAAACAAACAATCATTCTGTACCTGTGTGTTGAGCTTGTTGTTGTGTCTTAGTGCCACCGCCATGACCTTCACCACTGTCTGCAGTATTGTAGAGAACCTCTGGCATCTTATCCTGCACAGGAGAACACCTAAACATCTACAGTGCTGTCTACAGTGCTCTTTTTTAAAAGACTTTCTATTTTTTTGCAGATTACTCACACTTAAATGATTGAGATCATCAAAAGTTTTATGTTACACAATTAAAAACAAAATGCAATTTTTAAGAAAAAAAAAAGTAATATACCTACTTGGCCCTGTGTGAAAAAGTAATTGCCCTATGTGACTAATATGCAGTAATTTTTTTTCACAGCTCTGTACAGTCCAACTAAAACATGAAATGACTGACAGTCTGAGCCTCTGTACTCTGTATAGGGAACAAAATGTGCTGCTGTCAGTAAATGCAATTAGAGGAAGTTAGTCATCAGATCAGTATCAGTCATTTCTTGTGGTCAAAGTGTGAGACATTGAGTTGCAAAACGCATTCATATCCCAGCTGTGCATGTTAAAGTGCAGCAGTTATATAAATATGAAAATAATGTTATAACTGTTATAATAATGTATAAATTGGGCAGGGGTAGCTCAGTGGTTAAGGCATTGGACTACAGTTCAGAAGATCCCAGGTTCAAACCCCACAACCACCAAGTTGCCACTGTTGGGCCCTTGAGCAAGGCCCTTAACCCTCAGATGTAATGAGATAAAAATGTAAGTTGCTCTGGATTAGAGTGTTTGCCAAATGCCTAGATATAAATTGCATCAAGACGTCATATTTTATTTTATATGATGTCATTCCACAAGGATCTAAGGTCAGTGTCAACCAGCGTTCTCTTTCACATATCAGTGTGTAAAAAAAACAGCTCACAGAAACAACTACATAAACACACACATTCACACACACAGGCATTTAAAAGGGCATGACTTATTTAATATGAACTTTATATATTTCGTCTTTATGGGAGAGTCTTCAGGACAGATCTGCGTTGTGTGTTTGGCGTGTGTTTTGTAGTTTCTCAGCAGCAAGCTGTGTTTTTTCCACTTTTGTTCTTTAGAATCACCTTCAAGAGAGTGAGATAAGTGAAACTGCAGAAGAAATTACTGTTTAAAATGACTATGGCCAAAAGTTTGTGAACACCTGACTATCATTCCCAAATGTAATTCTTCCCCAAGTACTAGGAGCCCAGACCCTGATCCAGCACGATGCTGCCCATGTGCACAAACTGAGGTATTGTTTTGCCATGTTTGTGTGGAAGAACAAATTCCTAGATAGACACCTTTAACCCCACTGGACACTGCTGGGATCAACATGTTTGCCATTTAAAAAATAAAAAGAGCAACAACACACAGCTACTGATCAATACATCTATTTTGTTTTTTTTGTGGATTTTTCCCCGATTTTCTCCCTAATTTAGTTGTGTCCAATTCCTCCCCGTCACTAGGGGGCTCCCACATTAAGGCTACGACTACCACTCAGCCGGGAGGGGCGAAGACCCTCGTGTTTCCTCCGGACCATGTGACCGCATGGTGCATCCTTTCCGACCGCATCTTTTCGAACTGCTCGCTCGCGCACCTTTGGGGGCGGCGTAACACACTCGGAGGACAGCGCTATCCGCTCCCTCCGCTGCGCGAGCTCACAGGCGTCCCTGACTGGCTGTAGAGCCATGATTAATGTCAGAGCACTATGTACCTGGAATGTATGTACACTATGTACACTATGTACTCCTCATTCATTTGCACACGACTGTAAACACATGCCACTGAGTGTTTTATTCATTTTTTAAATACTGTTCTGTTTTTTTTTTCAACACTCCAAAAAGAGCTGCAAGTCAAACAACCTTAAACCACAAGACAGCACAGGCAGAGGAGAAAGAATGATGTTGTACAGTATCTGTAAGAATGACACGTACTTGAACTTCTCAACTTCTCTTTTTTAATCATCACAACAAAATCTCCACATACACTTTTTCATTCCAGCACTTCTTCCCGTTCCGCCCCCTTATGTCATTCCATTCCTAACCCTTTAAAAAGGCAGACGCTCTTTTCCCATCCAATTAATGCAACACAACATTTAACTACTTTAACTAAGCATCAGAATATTAGTCTTACTAAACATGCAACATTTCCCCTCCCCTCCCAGTGAACTAAGTGTGAATAGATGTCTGATACTCCTGAAAACGAGCAGGCCGAGTATGCGATCTAGTAGGTCTGCCTTGCGACGTTGCAGATAGTGGCAGGCTTGTAGCTTGTGGAGTCCCTGAATGCTGCACTGGGGTTCGAGGGCACGGAGCACCCAGCTTAGAGCAAGGAAACACCGCGTCCTGGGTGCGATCTGCTTCTGAAGGGCATGGCACTTTCCTAAGCCGACCCGCATGCCAGCGGGAACCATCCGATAACTAGAATGTGACTGGACCTAACTGCTTCTGTACCTGCTGGGGTTGTGACCAGAAAGTGCAAAGCTTGTTTTTCTGCTGTGGCCACACAACTCGCATCCAGTCCATTGGGAAGAGTTTGGGAATCTCGCTTTCTCGACGACTACTCAGCTTCACGTTCTTGGCACAATTTCAACACTGACGGATTTTGCGTCTACGATCTTGCGCCTGAGCTCTCTGAGCGCTCCTCATTCAGCCTGTGTCTGGATCCATCTCTTCAGCCTAGAGCCATGCCTTCTGACATGCACACTATGAAGCATTAGTTTAGCATGCGTAAATATTTTGCACATTATTAAGAAAGCATTGCTTCTGCATTAATAGGCATTAGCAATTTCTAAGGGAGTAGTCTCACTCACAATTTTGCCTAAAAGCACAAAAGCCATAAATAAAGCTTAAAATCCATAAATAAAGAATAGTACAAAACATGCTGCAAGAGCAACATCTCTCAACCATCTAATTTTGGCATAAAAAAAGTAAAAGTGATAACCAAGTGGCTCTGGGAACAAAACATCAAAATGTTGCATACATGGCCAGGAAACTGACCTTAATTTCATTTTTCAACTTGAGGTCAATCCTCAAGAGGAGGGTGGATGAACAAAACCTACAAATTATGACAACTGCAAACCTTGAATATGCAAGAATGGGCTGCCATCAGTCAGGATGTGGCACAGAAATTGATTGGCAGCATGCTAGGGCAAATGGCAAAGGTCTTGAAAAAAGAAAATCAACAAATATTGACTCTTTGCACAAAACTATTGTAACTGTCAATAAAATCATTTGACACTAATAAAATGTTTGTAATTACAGTTCAATATACCATAGTAACATTTGACAAAAAAATCTAAAACTACCAAAGCAGAAGACTTTGTAAATATGTATATTTGTATCATTTTCAAAACTTGGCCATGTCTATTAAACACATTTTGGGTACAGAATAAAGAATCCAGACTTGGCAGGTACTTGACCTGAAACTTGTCTCCTCCTATAAAAGGGATGTGGGAACGGATCTGAAACTTGTCTCGTCCTATAGGCTAAGTGTTGTAACTGACCTAAAACTTGTTATCCCCTATAGATAAGATATTGTAACTAACCTGAAATCTGTCTCCATCTATACTGTAGGTGGGGTTTATTTTCTGCATCTAGGTTGCTGCATTTCACCCACAGTCTTTTGATGATATTCAAGAGCAGATAGTACACATACAGTACACACACACACACACACACACACACACACACACACACACACACACACACACACACACACTGTAACTTCACTGATTATTAATTTCTTCATTTAGGAACAAGAAAAAAAAATGTCTGAATGTGAGTGTATCAATGTGTCCCTGAAGTCACATTTTTTATGGTATCTAACAATATCTCCATATAAATCCTCACTGTTTTTTAAGGGTGTTTTGTCACTGGGGTCCGGGAACCATTTTCACTTGGCCCCAAGACCAGTTTATATTTGTCTGTGACCATGCAATTGTACCAAGCTTGGGAACCAATCCCGGAACTGACTGCAGAGGAGGTCGATTCATGCGTGGTAGGCAGGAAATGTGAA
The DNA here is from genome assembly GCA_013621035.1 of Clarias magur. Lineage (NCBI taxonomy): Eukaryota > Metazoa > Chordata > Actinopteri > Siluriformes > Clariidae > Clarias > Clarias magur. The sequence goes on along the minus strand of QNUK01000485.1, from coordinate 491,155 downwards.
CTCACTTATGCTGAAAAAAGAAAGTGACATAATTATTGTTTGACTCAGGACACTAAACATAAAAAGTCTTGGATTTACCGAAGTATCCATGAGTATTTACATGCACGAGCATACAGCAGGATAAGCAATTCCATGCAGAGCTAAACAAATTGCGGCTCGAGCAGCACACAGCACACAATGCGATAAGATGTGCGGAAGATGAACAGAGGAAAAGACAAATAATAGGATGAAAACCATCTAGTGTGTTTGAGTCAGAACCACTTTGTCCCACAACACCATCTACATTTATCCTCCAAACCGGACAGTGTAGATCCTTTACTTTGCTTTACAATGATTCACTTAACTGTAAGCCTGACTTGAAATTATGAATTATACAATGTCAAGGAAAAGGTTTCGCTTCTGGCTTTCCACATTTTATGTTTCACAGTCATCTTAGAATGGATTTTTAAAATGGATCCCATTTCCCCCTTAATGATTCTACATGCAATACTACACACTGACAATAAAAAATGACAAAAGAAAGAAAGAAAGAAAGAAGAAAGAAAAATAAAGAAAGCAGTAAATTAATCAATCAATTAATTAATCAATTTGACTGATTTTTAAGAATTACATGGTCCTGATGAGAAGTTACCATGTGCTCGGTCTTTGAGTCCTGGCAAACGACTTGGTCAGTAACATCTGGTGTTTGAGTGTGAGGTCTATACACTAGTCCTTCCTCTGCACTATGTTGACGCCACATTGTCATGACAGTAACTCTGTCAGGTTCTGCACAGGGAACTGACTGCACTTTCATTGTTTGAGACTTTTAGAATGTATTGGCATCATGTACACAGATTTTAAAATGAAGCATACAAAGGAAAGAGCACTGTACCGATGGTGAAACATGGAGGTTTGCTGCATCACATTTCAGCACATTTCTTTTACAGAGGTATCTAGTTATTCAGAACTAAGTAATATACAGCTTTAAATGAAAGAACACATTTCATGTATTACATGTATACTACACATATATTACATATCCACATGACTTGCGCTCTTGCCTTGCCAAAATTTTGGGAAGTTCTCAGCTGAAGAGTTAGACTCTGTAATATTGGACTCCGGCTCTGGATTGACCACTGACCACTATCAACCACTGAAAGTCATGGTTTTTCTTCTTGTATGAAGATGGAGTAGAGAATTTAAGTGTTTAAGTGGCTCATTAAAGAAATGCAATGAAATGCATAATTAGTCTAATTACGTAATTAGGCTGAACAGAGTTCCACATCAGCATTTCTTCCAAGGAACAACACAGTAACACTACAGTCATAATAATACAATACAATAATAAATCACAATAATAAATCTCTCTTTATATTACTTCCCCTTAAATTATATTTAAGTGATAATCCCAGCTATCACTGCAATCTTCAACATGTTTACTTCCCTAAATATCCCACTCAACTTCCTATTTAATATCACTTCTCACTACATAGGTGATGAGTAAGTTTAAGTTTAAAAGTTATGTAATGCACTATTCGGCCACTAGATGTCACTTGAGGTTCATTCAGAAAAAAAAGAGAGGTTTTCTAAACACCGCATCAAAATGAATAACATACAAGTTACAGTATTGCTGGATGTGAACTATATGTATTAATATAAAAAAAAAAAGACTCAACTCACAACTTGTAGTGTGTTGGAGTTGGATGTAGTCTAATTTATTGTCCAGGGAGCAAACATTGCATAGGATGATGGACGGTAGAGCTGGCTAGGGTTTGTGTTTAGCGTAGCACAAACGTTGCTTGCTTCCACTTCCTCACGCATCACATTTAATGTCCTCTCCAGGCAAAGTGAGAACTGGAAGTCTGGTCCACAGAGCAAGCCCAGCTCATGCTAAGTGTTGTTAAATGGGTTTTAAAAGTGTGTGGCGGTGTATACAGTATACGAACACCAGTTGCTCCAATGCCCATATACCATAGTCCCATAAAGTAGCCACTGCCATGCCACATCTTGTATTCCATAAGAAAAAGGGTACGCAGATCATGTGTTCAGCACCAAGGACAGCTCCACTGTGTGCATGGGAGGGGCGGGGCACCCTAACTCTCCCAGTCAGATTATCGCTCCAGTCCAGGACTGCAGAAGCGCAGTGCAGTAAGTAGGTCTTTTTAACTGAATGATGTTGTATGGGCCTTTCTTACCTTTCTTGTCTCTACAGACTCCAAGTTTCCCAGAGTCTCCCTGCCTAGGAGAAATGAAGAGCCAGCACCAACACTCAGCTATATCATTGTGTGTGTGTGTGTGTGTGTGTGTGTGTGTGTGTGTGTGTGTGTGTGTGTGTGTGTGTGTGTGTGTGTGTGTGTGTGTGAGAGAGAGAGAGAGAGATGTTTAAATTACATGGTATAATAATATATTACTTTTTTTCCTCGGATCTTATTGTTTGTGTATCTTATTCCCAAGCGCTGCATAATACATAACCCCAATGATCCAATTTTTCCTCATTCATGAACTCAATTCAATATCATTTTAATTTTATTTGTATATCACTTACTACAAGTGTTTTAGTAATATACAAGTGTATGATAGACATCTGGGAAGTCACAAAGCCCCATAAAGAATGACAGATAAAGTACATCTTTGGTGGCTGGAGACCTTCGTTTGTTTGTTTCCAAGCTGCACATCTTCACGTGGCACTTCTTATAAAAATTGCAGCAATCTGGACCTAATGTTATTTGTACGGTCAATATGATCATGGTCTTAAACATGGATTTGAATAAGGTGGAAGTATTACTAACTTTCCTGCAAATAAACTATAATGATGTAATTCTCAACACGAATAGGGAATGTACATGTCTATGAGAGTGCCTTTAATGCTTATCGTATCTTGACATTTGGCCTGGTCTGCACATGGAAACATCGTTCACACTTGCTGCTGGGTGCAAGACAAACAAACAGGAAATACTGTAGGCTTTCAGCATAACAGCAACACTCACAGACACACAGAGAGTGTTTTTTCAGACAACCACTCGGAGTGGAGTTTTAGACAATTAATCCCCGGTACAACCGTGTCAGTTTAACAAAAAACTGTGAATTACTAGAAACAAAAGAAGAGAGATGAGTGAAGAGGTTTATGAAAATCCAGACAATGAAGCTGATTCCAGTGACAGCGAAATGTTATATGAAGCTATTTATATGAATCACGACAATTTGGAGTCACAGAAGACCAGAAACCCCAAGCAGTCTGAGAGCTCAGGTAAAAACACTTGTTCATAAAAATAGATTTTATGAAGAAAAAAAATGTTGTTGTGTTTAAAGCTGGTGTAAAATCATTGATAAATATCATATTTAATTAAAACCCAGTATTTTTTTGCATTCATTTACAAGGCTTTTAGCCAATAAAACTAAAGTCTTGAACACACGGTTTTTAAACTCTCATATATTGCTCACAGTGTGATCTTTCCACCATTTATGGTGACTATTCCATTATACCGTATGTCATGAGTAGAGGTTCTATAGACTGTGTGTAAATATGACTAAAGGGAATATTTATCTCTGACTATTTTAAGTTAAAAAGTTTTGGATCAAAGCTTGAAGATCACACACTGAGCACACATGGTCTAACACACTGACACTCACACACACACACACATACACACTGTGGGCAATTTGTGAAGACCAATTAACCTAATCTGACTTTGGACAGTGGCAGGAAACTGGGGCACCCAGAGGAAACCAACCAATCAAGGGGAAAACATGCAAACTCCATGCACACAGACCCCAAACTTTGACCCTGAAGGTGAGGCCACAGTGCTAACCAATCCACCGCTGGATATAGTGAGGATGAAGTGTTTAGCCACTCACTCACTCACTCACTCACTCACTCACTCACTCACTCACTCACTCACTCACTCACTCACTCACTCTCTATCTATCTATCTCTCTCTCTCTCTCTCTCTCTCTCTCTCTCTTCATCCTGTACATAGGGTCATGGGGGCCTGGAGCCTATTCCAGGAGTCTGAGTGCAAGAGACAGTGTACACCCTGGATGGTGTGCCAATCCATCAGTAATAATAGTAATGCAATAAAATTAATTAGAAATAAATTATAAATCAGGCTTTTCAAAATATTACTTTTCATTGTCATCAGAATGCACATTTTATTATTTAAAAACAAAAGGTCACGTTTTCATTTATTTTATTAACAAAAGTTTACAAAAGGTTACACTCAACACACACGGCATTTTCATGGTCATTCCCTATAATAAACATGTACAGTACCTTTTAAAATATGACCTTCCATTCAACACCACAGGCAGCAGATGTTACAGACTGACTGCAGTGTGTGTGGTTCTGTTGTGTCTTCTTCTGCTGACTGCCATCATCGTGCTGACTGGAGATTGGGTGTTGAGCTTGACTTTCCCTGCCTCTCTGTCGAGTTTGGTGAGCTGATCCTGGAGCATTGGCTCCATCTCCAGCAGGGTTTGCATCCAGTCTACACTGAAAAATTCCCAGTGTTGATTTAACACCCCAAGTGTTTACATATGACCTAATGGTCACGAATGTACTCTGAAAGTGTTAAATCAACACTCTGGGTGTTCATTCAAGACTAAGGATTTTGCTGTGTAGATCATTCGTGGACCTGCACACATTGATCTGCTCGATGAGCTCACCTGCCAGCTGTTGGAGCACTATCCTCCGCCGTTGATGCTCCTCGCTCTCCACCCTCTGAGGACACACAGACTGGGACTCCTCCTCACCCCTAGTTTCGTCGTACTGTGTCCTTGGGGTTTCGCGTCTTATAGCTAGCCTTGACCCTTTCCAGCTCGGCTGTGTCGTTTGCTCACCCTCTCCAGTATCCTTCCGAGGCGATCCACCGGCAGTTGCTCCGGCATGCCCCAAGTTGTTCCACCGGATGGCAAGCCGTATCCTCCATGAAGGTCGCTTGCCCCGGCGTCAAGGTCATACCCACCCCCAATTTTTTTTTTTCAAGGGAGGCCCCTCTGCTATGCCATTGTTTTGGTGTTGCATTCTGTAACGGTTGCTGTTCATGGGCTTAAGGAGAGGCATAATGGCAGAGGTGAATGGTGGGCGAAAGTCTTTTAATGAAAACAAAACAATGGGAAACAATGAAGATGAAGATGAACTTAACTGAACAGATGCAAGACAAAGCCTAAATCAACTCAGGAACTTGATAAAAATGAATAACATACAAGTTACAGTATTGCTGGATGTGAACTATATGTATTAATATATGAATTTAATCCCAAAATCTACATATTACTTAGAACAGTGATTACTTTCACAAAGTAAATTTTAAACCTCCTGACCCCTTTTGCATACCCATGTGGGAATTAAAGTACTGTCCAAAAGGCACCCTGTTTCTTTTATTTATTTATTTTTAATATGTGCAGAATATGTTATTATTCTTTATTTGTTTATTATATAACATCATTATTAAACCAGTACAGGAATTAATGAATAGATGAAGGAATAAATAAATAAATAATCTGATTTCCAAACTATGATTCACCAAACATTAGGATAAATTAAATTAGATGAAATGAAATGAAATAAAATAAATAATAATAATTACATATTTTTACAGGAAATAACCGACGACCAAATATGTAAAAGACCAATTTGATAAAAGTATGTATTATTTTTTTTCATGTAAAAACATTTTTTAAAGACATACGTGCTGTACAGCAGTTATTTGCATGTGTCTAAGACGTTTGCACATACTTATCTGCTGTAAACTCTGCGTGTGTTCTACGTGGTTGCTGCTGTGAACTTTATTCCACATACTTATGTGTGAAGGAGAGCAATGGTTACAGCTGACCTTTAACCAGTATCACTTGCATAGCCTCACAGTAAAGCTGCATAAAACCTGCTTAATAACATAAATCTACAAATACTTGCAGATCTACTACAGTAACATGTCGACTAATTAATATGAGTTCAAGTTCAAGCTGTTAAAATCTATAAATTCATCTCAATAGCAGCAGCTAAAAAGCCTAATAGATTTGTGTAATTATTTTATGAGGAACCAAAATATAATAAATTGTTGTAATGTTTGTGTCATTATAACACAACAATGCTATTTTGGTATTTATATAAACACTATACTGTAAGAAGAACATTTACAGTATAAGTTAGAAGTAGCTCTCACATGTATTTACACTTTGACCACAAAAAGCAACTGATGCCCTTTTATCTAAAGTGTGACTGCCTTTACTGACAGCAGCATGTTTAATTCAGTGTGCACTAGGAAAGAAGTGCAGCAGTTCACTCATGCTCACACAGAGTCACAGTTAGTGTTTTAGTGAGTCTTTTACAGATTAAAGATTTTTTAGTGCTCTTCTGAGCAAATGGGATGAATATTTATGAGACCTGTTAGAGACCCTGAAAGCAGTGACATAAAGAGAGACCCAGAAAAAGATTTGCATACAGGTAAATGTTTATGTTTGCAAGGATTAAAGTGTTTCCATATAGGGATGCAGTAATTCCAACTTGTATAGACTAGAGATGTTTCAGTGTGTGTCTGAGAGATTGGAGATGATGCTGTATGTCTATGAGAGTGCAGATGCTGGTAGAGTTAACAGCAGGAAGAGAGAATTCAGATATTTAACTAAATATAGTATAGTTCAAATTCACACTGTGTCATCTTGTTTGACAGAAAGTGAGAAAGTAAGTGAGTGGATTATAGATTATTGAGTGTAAGAAATCATTGAACTAATATTTTGCTTATGGTACAGTTACTGGTTCTTCATTAATCACAGAAACACAGCAGTTTTCTTTGCTTGAGGCAGGACAATAATTTGACCCTTCTGAAACAGAATCAGAACTCTGAGCAACCAACAATGAGCAATAGCTAGAAACTAGCACAGAGTTCTTCCATGTTAATGTAAACACGCAAGCCACTGCTGTGAAGTCTTACCACACAGAGCTGCCTTTCTGTTAGCATGAAACAAGGCTAGCCCAACTAGCTGAATGGAGGCATCTGGAACTCTGTCACTGAGCCATGTCTTTGTGAAAAAAAAAGACTCAACTCACAACTTGTAGTGTGTTGGAGTTGGATGTAGTCTAATTTATTGTCCAGGGAGCAAACATTGCATAGGATGATGGACGGTAGAGCTGGCTAGGGTTTGTGTTTAGCATAGCACAAACGTTGCTTGCTTCCACTTCCTCACGCATCACATTTAATGTCCTCTCCAGGCAAAGTGAGAACTGGAAGTCTGGTCCACAGAGCAAGCCCAGCTCATGCTAAGTGTTGTTAAATGGGTTGCTAAGTTTTAAAAGTGTGTGGCGGTGTATACAGTATACGAACACCAGTTGCTCCAATGCCCATATACCATAGTCCCATAAAGTAGCCACTGCCATGCCACATCTTGTATTCCATAAGAAAAAGGGTACGCAGATCATGTGTTCAGCACCAAGGACAGCTCCACTGTGTGCATGGGAGGGGCGGGGCACCCTAACTCTCCCAGTCAGATTATCGCTCCAGTCCAGGACTGCAGAAGCGCAGTGCAGTAAGTAGGTCTTTTTAACTGAATGATGTTGTATGGACCTTTCTTACCTTTCTTGTCTCTACAGACTCCAAGTTTCCCAGAGTCTCCCTGCCTAGGAGAAATGAAGAGCCAGCACCAACACTCAGCTATATCATTGTGTGTGTGTGTGTGTGTGTGTGTGTGTGTGTGTGTGTGTGTGTGTGTGTGTGTGTGTGTGTGTGTGTGTGTGAGAGAGAGAGAGAGAGAGAGAGATGTTTAAATTACATGGTATAATAATATATTACTTTTTTTCCTCGGATCTGATTGTTTGTGTATCTTATTCCCAAGCGCTGCATAATACATAACCCCAATGATCCAATTTCCTCATTCATGAACTCAATTCAATATCATTTTAATTTTATTTTTATATCACTTACTACAAGTGTTTTAGTAATATACAAGTGTATGATAGGCATCTGGGAAGTCACAAAGCCCCATAAAGAATGACAGATAAAGTACATCTTTGGTGGATGGAGACCTTCGTTTGTTTGTTTCCAAGCTGCACATCTTCACGTGGCACTTCTTATAAAAATTGCAGCAATCTGGACCTAATGGTATTTGTACGGTCAATATGATCATGGTCTTAAACATGGATTTGAATAAGGTGGAAATATTACTAACTTTCCTGCAAATAAACTATAATGATGTAATTCTCAACACGAATAGGGAATGTAAATGTCTATGAGAGTGCCTTTAATGCTTATCGTATCTTGACATTTGGCCTAGTCTGCACATGGAAACATTGTTCACACTTGCTGCTGGGTGCAAGACAAACGAACAGGAAATATTGTAGGCTTTCAGCATAACAGCAACACTTACAGACACACAGAGAGTGTTTTTTCAGACAACCACTCGGAGTGGAGTTTTAGACAATTAATCCCCGGTACAACCGTGTCAGTTTAACAAAAAACTGTGAATTACTAGAAACAAAAGAAGAGAGATGAGTGAAGAGGTTTATGAAAATCCAGACAATGAAGCTGATTCCAGTGACAGCGAAATGTTATATGAAGCTATTTATATGAATCACGACAATTTGGAGTCACAGAAGACCAGAAACCCCAAGCAGTCTGAGAGCTCAGGTAAAAACACTTGTTCATAAAAATAGATTTTATGAAGAAAAAAAATGTTGTTGTGTTTAAAGCTGGTGTAAAATCATTGATAAATATCATATTTAATTAAAACCCAGTATTTTTTTGCATTCATTTACAAGGCTTTTAGCCAATAAAACTAAAGTCTTGAACACACGATTTTTAAACTCTCATATATTGCTCACAGTGTGATCTTTCCACCATTTATGGTGACTATTCCATTATACCGTATGTCATGAGTAGAGGTTCTATAGACTGTGTGTAAATATGACTAAAGGGAATATTTATCTCTGACTATTTTAAGTTAAAAAGTTTTGGATCAAAGCTTGAAGATCACACACTGAGCACACATGGTCTAACACACTGACACTCACACACACACACACATACACACTGTGGGCAATTTGTGAAGACCAATTAACCTAATCTGACTTTGGACAGTGGCAGGAAACTGGGGCACCCAGAGGAAACCAACCAATCAAGGGGAAAACATGCAAACTCCATGCACACAGACCCCAAACTTTGACCCTGAAGGTGAGGCCACAGTGCTAACCAATCCACCGCTGGATATAGTGAGGATGAAGTGTTTAGCCACTCACTCACTCACTCACTCACTCACTCACTCACTCACTCACTCACTCACTCACTCACTCACTCACTCACTCACTCACTCTCTCTCTATCTATCTCTCTCTCTCTCTCTCTCTCTCTCTCTCTTCATCCTGTACATAGGGTCATGGGGGCCTGGAGCCTATTCCAGGAGTCTGAGTGCAAGAGACAGTGTACACCCTGGATGGTGTGCCAATCCATCAGTAATAATAGTAATGCAATAAAATTAATTAGAAATAAATTATAAATCAGGCTTTTCAAAATATTACTTTTCATTGTCATCAGAATGCACATTTTATTATTTAAAAACAAAAGGTCACGTTTTCATTTATTTTATTAACAAAAGTTTACAAAAGGTTACACTCAACACACACGGCATTTTCATGGTCATTCCCTATAATAAACATGTACAGTACCTTTTAAAATATGACCTTCCGTTCAACACCACAGGCGGCAGGTGTTACAGACTGACTGCAGTGTGTGTGGTTCTGTTGTGTCTTCTTCTGCTGACTGCCATCATCGTGCTGTGGATCAAATTCACCAACCTGAATACAGAAAACAAACAGCTCAAGACCAACTATGACAACTTGACTATAGAGAAAAATCAGTTACAGACCAGTTACAACAACTGGACTATAGAGAGAGACCAGTTACAGGCCAGTAACAAGATCTTGACTATAGAGAGAGACCAGTTACAAACCATTTACAACAACTGGACTATAGAGAGAGACCAGTTACAGACGAGTTACAAAAACCGGACTAAAGAGAGAGACCAGTTACAGACCAGCTACAACACCCTGACTAAAGAGAGAGACCAGTTACAGACCAGCTACAAAAACTGGACTAAACAGAGAGACCAGTTACAGACCAGCTACAACACCCTAAAGGCTAAAGAGAGAGACCAGTGTCAGTTTAATTACACTTTGACTATTAAAGGTGAGAAAATACTAATTTAATTAAATTAACTAAATTAATTTAATTTTCAATTAAAACCCATGGATAGACATTAAAAATACTATAAATACTAAGGAAAAACCCTCAGCATTTTTATGTTGCATGTGTGATCAGATCTTGTTGAACAAGGATGGAGATTCTTCAGCTCCAGTATTTACTACATTTCTACTGAGGAGAAGAGCTGGACTGAGAGCAGAGAGGACTGCAGAGAGAGAGGAGCAGACCTGGTGATCATAAACAACAGAGGGGAACAGGTGTGTGTGTGTGTGTGTGTGTGTGTGTGTGTGTGTGTGTGTGTAGATGGAGAAATTCATTTTCTTCTTTTAATCACAGGAGTTCATCATAAACCACCTGGACAACAATAAACAGGCTTGGATTGGTCTGAGTGACAGAGACACAGAGGGAAAGTGGAAATGGGTGGACGGTACAGAACTGACCAGCGGTACTGAGTGAGAGACAAAAAAATATTATTTATTAGACTGTCCAGATTGAATTTCCAATTTTCCTATGCACTATAGATGAAGCCATGCTGATATTTAGTCTTACTGGTCAGAGTTGTTCTTATTGTTATAAATCTCAGTAAACACAGGGTAAGAATGCTGATTTATAGATGTGACATTGAATATAAGTAGACTGATTCTAATTCTCTGTGCTTTTAGGTTCTGGTATAAGGGGGAACCGAATGATGCAGGTAAAAATGAAGACTGTGGTGAAATCAGGGCATTTCCAGATAAGATGAGCTGGAATGACAAACCATGCTCTCTTAAAACATGGTGGATCTGTGAGAAAAATCTTTTGTAGAGGCTTTAGTTGTAAATTTAGAATCAACAGCAAAGTTATAAAATGCTCGCAAACATAGTAGATTTGTAGCTATCATTTGTGTTTATCAAGGTGTTTATCATGTGTCACTCTCAGTTATGTTGCTTCCACATTAATTAACTCATTTCATGTCATGTTTTTCATGTAATTCATGTCAGTTTCAGGTAATCTCTCAGCATGCTTTAAGCGCTGAGATTTCTATTACCTAAACAGATATAGGTTTTAGTGGAGATTAGTTCTGGGTGCTGAGAGACACTCCGAAGTGGAGTTACAACCTGGAAGTGTCAGGTCAATCTGGCTGTATTGTGACAGGCCCCTTCTCCTACGAACACCACATGGCATGCACAGATTACCAAGGACAGTTTTTTTTTAATACTTTAAATGTGTGTTGCTAATTTCTTAAGATAATATGTCATGGTTTTGCTGTGTTTGTTAGACAAAAGATGATGCTTACTGAATTTGAAATGTTTCTTGTATGATCACACCCTCTGCTCACATTTCTAAACTTATATATTATTTATATTCTCTCACTCACTCATTTTCTATACTGCTTATCCTGTACAGAGTAGTGGAGGCCTTGAGCCTACTCCTGGGGATTTTGGGATTTTTATTAGTAAATAAATAAATAAATAGCATTGATCAGCTAACATCTGTTGAGAATATAGTAAAGTGTTGTAATGACGACAATGAGGCTGATGATATTATTTTAAAATGTTTATAAACAACACAGAAATGCATTATCTTTATTTAAGTAAAGTTTATTTAAGTAGTAGTAATACTACTATTACTACTACTACTACTACTAATAATAATAATAAATAAATAAATAAATAAATAAATAAATAAATAGATAGATAGATAGATAGATAAATAGATAAATAAATAGCATTGATCAGCTAACATCTGTTGAGAATATAGTAAAGTGTGGGAATGATACTGTAGTATGGTAACACTTAACATAAAGTGATTTTTTTTTTGTTTAAGTAGGTCAGAAATTGTAAAATCTGAAAATGAACTGACACCTGAAACCAGTAAGGCTAGGGAAAAAAAATTAAATACTTTATGCTCTGAACTGTTTTATTATCTGTTAATGTTGATGTTGTTGTTGATGGTGATGATGGTGATGATGATGACGACAATGATGACAATGATGATATTTTATTAAAATGCTTATAAACAACACAGAAATGCATCATCAAATCAGTAAGTAAGTTTCACCTTTAGCCACCAGCAAGCTTTGGGCAGAATTCAAGGTGAAGTTGTTCTTAAATTTGTTGTTTTTCTGTAATGGCCCATTTTAAGCACATTTTTGACAGGGTATAGGCTCCAAAAGCCATTCTACGAATCGATTTGATGTGTGATTGGAATCATTCTATTGTTGGAACATTTAATATTGTTAAATTTCAGTCCTCCATATGAAGAAGTATGCTGAAGAATTCTGAGGTACAGTACTTCTGTTTCTTCTTGGTGGAAAAAAAAAACGAAAAAAAAAAAAAAAAAAAAATCATGATGCTTCAATTGTACTAACTAGTTGGTACAGTGTCCTTGAGGCTAAATGCCTCACATTTAACCCTCTGAACAAGCTACTGGTAAAAACTTTGCTCCAGAAGACCGTTTCTTTTTTCCTGTTGTTATGAAATGAGTCCCAGAATATGCAAGTTTAGTTAAGAATTTTATTCAAAAACAACACTCAAACTCTAGGCAAACAAAGAGGGGTTATCCAATATTAAAATCCATAAAACAGACAGGCATGTGTGCGGGCCATAAAATTGGATCAGGCTTAATACGGGAAAAACAAACACCATCGGTCAAGATCTGGAAAATTACATAAAGTTTAAAGGGTCTTTTATTTTGGTTTGTAATCAGGTGTGATAGAATTCCAGGTATAGACTTTGGGAGTTGAGTTTGGTGTTGGGTCTGACACCTGTAGTCAGCTGAAATTTTTGATCAAGCTTAATGGTGTAATTAATGGTGATTGTCTGCTGTGGAGACCCCTTGCCGGGAGCAGCCAAAAAACCAACAACAATTTATTTGATTTGCATGAACTAAAAAAAAAAAAAAAAGATAATTGCTATTAAATTGTATGAGTTAGGCTACTCAATAATGCAAGTAAAGAACAATTAATATGAATGAGTACAACAAACTCAAAAACCATTCTGTTTACTTAAAATTGGAAACATCATTACTTAAAAAAAATTATGTAACTGATTACATAGATTTTTGAAGTTTGGACAACTTATTCGGGTTTATAATGTTGTATAAGTCACATTAACATAGACAGTGACACTTTTGTTCCAATTCATGACAAACGCGTGACTTGGTGTTTTCTGGGTTGTTTCTGACCATCCAAAACAATTTCTTCTCAACTGAGAGTTAAACTTTTGTTTTTTCACCAGATCTTGACAACGTGTCTCCTTCTGCTAATTTTTTAACTGATCCTGGAATCTGTGATTGTTTAAAAATGGTTTCAAGAGCATTTCTGACTGTCTCACATTAGAACTGAACACTCATTTCAAGTCTGGTGGCTTCAACAGTTAATTATTAAAGACAAATATAACATTCCCATTTCTACTAGTTGTAAGCATTTGGGCACTGAAAGACACCTGTTGGTCAATTTTAGTTACCGAGAGTTTCCCTGTTCCATTGAGCAGGTCATCAACTGCGCAAATGTTGTAACGGTTGCAGTTCTTGGGCTTAAGGAGAGGCATAATGGCCGAGGTGAATGGTGGTCAAATGTCTTTTAAATCAAATCAAATTCAAATTTTATTTGTCACATACACAGTCATACAAAGTACGATATGCAGTGAAGTGCTTAGGCGACTGCCCGTGACCTTAGAATAAAAACTATTTAAGACTATTTACACAAAAAGAATATAACAAAGAACGTAGAAATAGATTTAACTAAGAATAAAATAGAAAAATATATGTACAGTAAAAATATACAATAAGAAAAATATAAGAAAATAAAAATGTAAAAAAATATAAGAGAATAAGAAAATAAGAAAACCTGGGTGCAAATGTAGAAAAAAAATATATCTGATATAAGAAATATAATAAAGCCTAGGTGAACCTAGGTGTACAGTATGGAAAAATATGGAATATAAATAGAGATGTCCAGAGGGTGTGCAAGTATGCTATAAAGTGTTTTGTACTTAAAGTGACTTGTGCTATAGAATAAATAGTGATGTAGTGTGAAGGGTGCGCAATTATTGTCCCAAGAGTCCAGAGAGAGTGCAAGAAGCATGAGTGTGGGTGTGTAAAGTGAGTCAGTCAGTACTGTTTGGTGAGCTGGTTGAGAGACCGTATCACCTGCGGGTAGAAGCTCCTCCTCAGTCTCTCTGTATTGGTCTTAATCGCTTTCCTGACTTCAACAGAGAGAACAGTCCATTACTGCGGTGGCTGAGGTCCTTCACGATCTTCCTGGCCTTGGTCCAGCACCGCTTGCTGTAGATCGAGTGCAAGTCAGGGAGCTCAGTGTGGATGATGCGCTCAGCTGATCGCACAACCCTCTGTAGAGCTCGTCTGTCCTGCATCGTGCTGTTCCCGAACCAGGTCGTGATGTTTCCCGTCAGGATGCTCTCTATGGAGCAGGAGTAAAAGTTCCTGAGTACCTTGGAGGGCAGTCTAAAGTCTCTCAAGCGCCTGAGGTGGTAGAGACGCTGTCGGGCCTTCTTCATCACGGTGTTGATGTGACAGGACCATGACAGGTCCTGCTTGATGTGGACACCGAGGTATCTGAAACTGTCTACTCTCTCCACTGGGCTGTTGTTGATGACAGGGGTCTGGTAGTTCCTATCCTGCTTTGTGCTAAAGTCTACTACCAACTCCTTCGTCTTGCTGATGTTTAGAAGGAGATTGTTCCTCTGGCACCAGTGCTCCAGATTCCCAATCTCCTCCAGGTAGGCCATCTCATCATTGGCAGTGATCAGGCCCACCACGACGGTGTCATCAGCAAACTTGATGATGGTGGTGGAGTTAGTAGAGGCTATGCAGTCGTGGGTGTACAGAGAGTTTTGTTTTGAAAACAAAACAATGGGAAGCAATGGGAATAGAACATGAACATGAACTTAATTGGACAGATGCAAGACAAAGACCAACTCAACTCAGGAACTTTTATAACAAAACTAATGATCTACCTCGGTTCAGGTGAGCGCTCCCATCACCTGACCAGGGTGCATTCTCGGAAATCTCAAACACAGAAAAAACAACAGAAAACAAAAGAAGTCCCCCCCAAAAAATGCACTACACCAATGCGCCAATGGAGGTCCCGGACACTCCCCAAGGTCCTAGCACTATCCTCCCCAAAGCGAGGCTACAAGATATTTTCCCTGGGCAAGGTGGAAAAGTGAGTAAGCCGAGGCTGGTGCCAAGGTCGGGCGGCAGAGCAAGCACTGGATTGCCGTTGAGGACGGGTGGCAGAGCAATCATTGGATTGCCGCCGAGGTAGGGAGGTGGAGCAAACACGACGTCCTCAAAGCCATGCAGCGGAGGGAGCACGATGTTCTCGAACCCATGCAGAGGTGGAAGCACAACGTCCTAGAAATCGGGCGGAGGCGGAAGCACGACGTCCATGAAGCCGGGCAGCGGAGTGAGCACGGTGTCCATGAAGCCGGGCGGCGTAGAAAGCACTGCGTCCACGAAGTTGGGCGAAGGCGGAAGCACGACATCGTTGAGGTCAGGCAGCGGAGTGAGCACGGTGTCCATGAAGCCGGCCGGCGAAGGGAGCATGGCGTCCACGAAGCCGGGCGGCGTAGAAAGCACTGTGTCCTCGAAATCGGGCGGAGGCGGAAGCATGACATTTCATGCTTTTTAGGGCTCTCTGGTAGGACTGGGCCTCCGCTGAGGCTGACTGGAAATTCTGGGCCTCCACTGAGGCTGACTGGAGATTCTGGCCCCCCTCTGGGGCAGACTGGAGATTGGGTGTTGAGCTTGACTTCCCCTGCCTCTCTGTCGAGTTTGGTGAGCTGATCCTGGAGCATTGGCTCCATCTCCAGCAGGGTTTGCATCCAGTCTACACTGAAAAATTCCCAGTGTTGATTTAACACCCCAAGTGTTTACATATGACCTAATGGTCACGAATGTACTCTGAAAGTGTTAAATCAACACTCTGGGTGTTCATTCAAGACTAAGGATTTTGCTGTGTAGATCATTGGTGGACCTGCACACATTGATCTGCTCGATAAGCTCACCTGCCAGCTGTTGGAGCACTAGCCTCCGCTGTTGATGCTCCTCGCTCTCCACCCTCTGAGGACACACAGACTGGGACTCCTCCTCACCCCTAGTTTCATCGTACTGTGTCCTCAGGGTTTCGCGTCTTATACCTAGCCTCGACCCTTTCCAGCTCGGCTGCGTCGTTTGCTCACCCTCTCCAGTATCCTTCCGAGGTGCATCCGCCGGCAGTTGCTCCGGCGCGCCCCAAGTTGTTCCACCAGATGGCAAGCCGAATCCCCCATGAAGGTTGCTTGCCCCGGTGTCAAGGTCATAGCCCCCTTTCCAAGGAAGGCCCCTCTACTATGCCATTGTTTTGGTCTTGCATTCTGTAATGGTTGCTGTTCGTGGGCTTAAGGTGAGGCATAATGGCAGAGGTGAATGGTGGTCGAAAGTCTTTTAATGAAAACAAAACATTGGGAAACAATGGGAGCAGAAGATGAACTTAACTGAACAGATGCAAGACAATGACTAAATCAACTCAGGAACTTTCTACCTCAGTTCAGGTGAGTGCTCCCTTCACCTGACTGAGGTGCATTCTGGGAAATATCTCAAACACAGAAAAAACAACAGAAATCAAAAGAAGTCTCTGGGCGCTATGGCGCCCTCTAGGGGTTATCGCTGACAAATGTACAGGGTCTTCATCATATTCTGTGTTTAGCAGCCATGCATGTGTAATCTGGGAAGTATATGGTTTGGAATTGTCCTGAAGGAAAATACAGTGATGTCTGTACAAAAGGTGGCATTGGATGGAAGTTCCAGAAAAAATACTGTATGTTGCTCCAGAAAAGAAAAAAAAACATTTTTCTGGATTAATGGCACCCTCACAGATAACATATCACTAACCCATGCCACAGGCAGTGCCATGAGTGATGCTGACACCAATAACATCTTATATAGGCCTTGTCCTCTTTGACCAGAAAATATGACTGCTGTTGTTACCAAAAAACTATTTAAAATGTCTCGTCAGACTACAAAACATGTTTCCACTGTAGCACTGTCCTTCTCAGATGTGAGAGCTCAGAGAATTATTAGATGCCTCTAGACTGTATTGATGCATGACTTCCTTAGGCCTTAAGTTGCAAATAGTTGCATAAGACAGTGATATCTGAGGGAACAGAGATCCCATGAATTCACTAAAAAGTGGTCATGCGCTGAGATTTGTGGGGCTTCCTTGAATTTTTTGAAGTTATTGTATTGGAGAGGTGAATGGGATCATTGATGAGTAGCTGAATATCACACAGCATCTGTTGAGTGAATCTCTCAGCAAGGTTTAAGCCCTGAGATGTCAACTGCCTAAACAAGTATAGGCTTCAGTGGAGATTAGTTTTTAGATTTAGATTTAGATTTAGTTTAAATCTTCAGTTAATTTAAAATGTAAATCCATCATGTCTGAGCTAGTCAGCTAATTAGGTCTCTTAGTTAGCTAGCGAGTTATGTTAATTCATGTTGTTAATTTATGTTTCATGTATGTAGCACTTGGTCCTGGAGGAACGTTGTTTTGTTTCGCTGTGTACTGAACTGTATATGGTTGAAATAACAATAAAAGCCTACTTGACTTGACTTGAAATCATAATTGACAACTGCGGCTGTGACAACTGGCACATTATTTGGAAATATGAAATTTCAGAGCAGTCTTGCTGAAAAGGTAATCACCCCATAGGAAAAGCAAAAGAATATGAAATCAGAGAGCTAAAGAGTAGCCAGTCTGCATTAAGCAAGTTATCTTGGGCGGCATTAATAGCTCTCTATAAATAATAATTACAGCAAGTCTGACTGCTTCACATGAATTTCATATGTTTACAAGAAGTTTATAATTTTGTTGTGTGTTTTATCAGAACATGATCTGTCATTCCAGGCCTTCTTATCTGGATATGTCCAGACCTCACCACAGTCTTCATTATTTCCATGATTATTTGGTTCCCCTTTATACCAGTTCCTGAAAACCAACATATCAGAAGCATTCTTCACTTATCTTCAATTTCACACATTTAATTCTGTGATTTATAAAAATAACAACTGCATCATAACTTGATACATAATAAAAATAAACAGGAGATAATATTAGCATGATTTCATCCATCAGCTATAGTTCATAGGACCGCTAGAAATTCACATTAACTGAAACAGTTTGATTAATAAATAAAAAGACAGAATTAATCTATTACTCAGTGCCACTGGTCAGTTCTGTACCATCCACCCATTTCCACTTTCCCTCTGTGTCTCTGTCACTCAGACCAATCCAAGCGTGTTTATTATCACCCAGCTGTTTAATGATGAACTCCTTTGATTGAGACAATATGAAAAAAATAGAATGAATTAGACTTTTTCCTTATTAAACACACACACAGACACACACACACACACACACACACCCACACCCACACCCACCCACACACACACACACACACACACCTGTTCCTCTTTGCTGTTTATGATCACCAGGTCTGCTCCTCTCTCTCTGCAGTCCTGTCTGCTCTCAGTCCAGTTCTTCTTCTCAGTAGCGATGTAGTAAAGGCTAGAGCTGAAGAATCTCCATCCTTTTAACAAGATCTGATCTTTTAGTATGGTCTTTCCTTTATACAATTTTAGATGTGAATTCCTGGATTTGTATTTATTTATAATATTTGCTCACCTTTAATAGTCAATGTGTAATTATCCTGATACTGAGCTCTCTCATTAGTCAGGTTCTTGTATCTGGTCTGTAATTCATCTCTTTCTATAGTCAGGTTGTTGTAACTGGTCTGTTACTGGTCTCTCCCTTTAGTCAGGTTGTTGTAACTGGTCTGTAATTCATCTCTTTCTATAGGAATGAGCCATATATTAAAAAAGAAAATAGATCAGAGACCCAATTATTATTACCCACAATTATTAAAAGTCAAGTTATTGGGATCGGTTCCATTATTGGAATTTTTTTATACCCAATATACCCAGCCCTGGACCTGGACCTAATTTAATACATTTCAATTTAAACATTATATTAATTTAATGATGGTTAACAGTAAAGGAGGTTTTTCTTAGACACAACACACTGACCTTCACAGATTTCCACATTTAATTTGACTGCTTTTCATTCACATACAGCAATTCAGTTAAAGATTGTCTTCTCACAGATCCACATAAACTTATTGTTACAGCTACTGTATCATCAGAATTTGATCCACACCATTGTGATGGCACCCAGCATGAGAACGCACAGCAGCACACACACTGCAGTCACTATGCAACATCTGTCTCCTGCGGTGCTGTATTCTAACAAAACAACATATACAGAGACATGTGTTTATCCACTTTAACACATTATCATAAAGCCATCAACACGCACGCACGCACGCACGCACGCACGCACGCACGCACGCACACACACACACACACACCATGAGAACCATGTGTCTTTGTTTATACCAAGACATGATTCCCCGCAAACGTCTGAATGCCACCATTAAGCTACTGTATTCCACGGCAACAGAAATGCAGCTCTGTGTACTAAGGTCTGTGGGGACGGCTTGTGTGTTTACATCAACATGTAATAGTGCAAAGATGTTTCTAGCAAAGTGACTCTTACATGCAGACCATATTCATAGACTTCAGTTCAGCATTTATTTCAATCATTCCTCAGCCCTCAAGTGGATTCTGGACTTATTAACTTACTGAAAGACCTCAGTGTCGTCACATCCTTACATTTCTAACCACATTCACTCATTCACTTCCAGAATGATTATCATAAAATAAAAAATAATAATAAAAAAATAATTCCCATAATTCCAAATAACACTGAGTTAGTAACAATACAAGTAAATATTTGTATATACCATCAATATAAAATATAATAATACCATCATTATTTTACAATACATTTCAAAGTTTATTTCAACATTTCCATTAATAGTGATTAATATAAAATGAGGACAAAGAACGGTGATGCTGTATCATTGATATTGATATGCTAATTGCTATTTTTATATATAACCATTATATAAATAAGGATAAAGACATGTTTATTATTTCTTATTTTTTTCTCATTTACTATTCATAGATCAGATGGACAGGGACTCAGTAAGGCAGTCATGTTTTATCCGATTAAGCATTTATGCCTGTTATCACTTTAGCTCTCTTGCTGTTTAATGATTTGTGTTACACATTGACTCATCACTTAACAGAAACCTCATGGTGCTTTTCTGCCGATCATTAACTGTGCCCATTGTCTTGTGAACTGTCTTGTATTCTGGCTTGCACATGCACATTGCACTGTTTGTGAACTATATGTTCCTAAATCCCACATGACCTCTGCTCTTATATCACCTTCATGACCACAGTAAGCTCACTTCAGATAAAACTTCTTGTGTGGAAAATATTTTCTTTCTTCTGTGATCTTTGCACACTTCATCATCTTCCATCTACTGTACCATAATCTCTACTTATTCAGAAACACTGAAACACACTAATTTCTGTAAACATCACTTTTAGCCATAAAACACTTACCTGTATGTGGGTTTATTTTTGTGTCACTGCCTTCAAGCTCAGCATTGTGACCTCTTACAGCATCTGCACTCTCATAGATCTCCACCACCATTTCCATTCGGTCAGAAGAATGCTGAAACATCTCCAATCTATAGAAGACTCACTAAAACACTAAATTACTGTGGCCCCATGTGCACAAGTGAAATGTTGCACTTTCTTTCTTGTGTACTGTAAACTAAAATACATCTGCTGCTGACAGTAAAGGAAGTTACACGTCACGGGAGGAGCATCAGTGGCTTCTTGTGGTGAAAGTGTGAAGACATTTCACGTGCACTTTATATAGACATGAGATGTTCTTGTTAAAATCCTGCAGGTATATAAATACTAAAATAACATTCTTGTGTTATAATGATGTGTACATCACAGATTTATTTAAAAAATTCCTTGTGATATGATTACAAAAATTATTACACATTACACACAGGCTTTTAAGATGAATCTATATATTTATAGGATTTTTTTGTCATATGTATTATTATACACACAGACACATAATGATGCACACTATATCATTGCTGTAGCTCTGTATGCTACTATGTTCCCTATCAAGAAGCCTGCTAGCTTAGCATCACAATAATATAATAATTCATCTTTTTGTAAATGGTGAGCTCAATGGATGATTTCACAATGAAAGAAAGTAAATGTGAGTGTTATTAACATTCATGTGGTAAACTTGACCAACTTTACCACGTACTCTCTTTCAGTTAGGATGGTTCGTGGACAAATGTAGAGAGGCCAGATTAAGATGGTTTGGACATGTATAGATGAGGAATGAAGCATATATCAGAAAGAGAAAATAGATTAGAGACCCAGTTAATCATCAAACAAGTATTAAAAGTCAAATTATTGGTATCGGTACCATTAGCGGAATTTTTTTATACCCAATATACCCAGCCCTGGACCTGTGAGAGGAAGCCAAAAGAAGGGTGAATGGAACATTTTAAGTAATTTAATAAATTTCAATTAAAACAATTTTAATGATGGTTAACACTAAAGGAGTTTTTTCTTAGACACAACACACTGACCTTCACAGATACACATTTACATTAATTGTACTGCTTTTCATTCACATAGAGCAATTCAGTTAAAGATTGTCTTCTCACAGATCCACATAAACTTATTGTTACAGTTATCATCAGCCCAGTTCCAGGAAGGAAAATTTACTACACAATCCTCATCTCCTGCTTTACTGCTCGGTTCTCCACGTTCCCAAAACCTGAAGGAGAGAATCAGAGGATCTGTTGTGTTTCTCAGACTAATGAAGAGTCAGTAACTGTATCATAAGCAAATTATTAATTCAGTGATTTATTACCCAGTGTTCAATGGTGTATCGTCCACCCACTTCCACTTTCCCTCTCTGTCTCTGTCACTCAGACCAATCCAAGCTCTTCTGTCCCACAGAAGTTTATTGATGGATTCCTGTCATGGTTGTAGTTAAACTATGAGAATAAACAATTCTCTCTCTCTCTCTCTCTCTCTCTCTCTCTCTCTCTCTCTCTCTCTCTCTCTCTCTCTCTCACCTGTTCCTGCTGTTTATGATCACCAGGTCTGCTTCTCTCTCTCTCTGCAGTCCTGTCTGCTCTGATTCCAACTCATCTCCTCATTAGAGACATAGTAAACGCTGGAATCGAAATAAATCCATCCTGGTTCCAAAGAATTAAAAACGTTCTGCTCACTTTTTGGCTACATTAAGAATATAAAACTACTGTCACTCCTGTTAATTACATTCATTGTCTGCCAGCAGTTCGGTTAATCAAGCTGAAATATTTCCACTACAGACATTGCCCATGTGCTTATGACAGCATCACAACTGTGCTGGTATTTAGCATAACAGCACTCCCTCTTGTGTGATATTGCCTAATTATGTGAAAGTTTTGCTTTTTACTCACCCAGTTTAGAAAGCCTCTGGATTTCCTGTCTCTCCCTCTGTAACTGGTCTCTCTCCATCTGTAACTGGTCTCTCTCTACAGACATGTTGTTATAACTGGTCTGTATCTGGTTGTTTTCTGTTTTCAGATTGTTATATTTGATCCACAGCACTATGATGGCAGTCAGCAGGAGGACACACAGCAGCAGCACACACACTGCACCCAGTATATATTACCTGCTCCATGCGATGTCTCCTCCTAATGGAAAGCAGACACAAGATGTGTGTTTTTATGTTATGTATAATTTGCAACAGGTTAAAAAATATCAGATAAAAAAGGAAAGTATATTGTATTAAAATGTGTCAAATGAACCTGCAGCTCTCTGTTCATGAGCGTTACATTTACATTGTTTAACAATCACGATAGAGAATGTTTAAATCTTCAGATCTCGGAATATGGTTTAAATGCATTGTAATAGGCTTCACAGTCATTCACTGGTGCGCTGTAAAAAAGCCAACCTCTGAAAAGTTATCTAAGTAAAGTATAAAAAGTAAACTGAACTCAGATATTTTTATTTGAAATGTTCAGAAATAATACTTTATTTAGTTTATTCAACAAATATGCTGCTTCAATGTTAAAAACTGTATAATACTAAAAATGTTTTGTAGAACTTACATTAAAATGTTAGTTTTTGCGTTAAAGCGTGCGTTTCTTATTGGGGCATGCGCATATGGAGCGCATATGGAGCATGATAATTTGAAACTAGCCCTGGGCGATTTAATTGTTATTTTTGATTAATTCAAATTTATGGTTTATGTCGATTTTGAAAAATGAAAATCGATTTTACAGTTTCACTTTGGTGCGGCACCGCGAGCTTCTGTAGTTTTGTGACGCCCCCTCAGTGACTCAGCACGGGCTGAAGAAACCAAAGAGCTTTTTTCCAACAGAGGTGTGGTTTCTTAAGCCGTATGGAAATTGTTCGGTTTCACAACTTTACATATCGAACTGAGTTAATTGAGTCGTGGCTCAGTGTGTTAAGGCTCTGAGTTACAGATCGGAAGATCAGCGGTTTAAGCCCCAGCTCCGCCAGGTTGCTGCTGTTGGGCCCTTGAGCAAGGCGCTTAAAACTGTCTGCTCCAGGGGCGCCGAAAAATCGCTTTTTTTTTTTTCGCTTTTGTTTTGTAGTTTTTGTTAGTCGACTCAGTTTCCCAGAAGGCACCTCAGGCAGGTGATGCGGGTGCTCACCTGAACCGAGGTAGCTCATCATTAGTGTTATAAATAGCTGATGCTTCTGGGAAACTGTGTCGAGCACTATTACTGTCAGTGGGCATGTGTTTTGATTTGGTTTTGTTTTGATAATGTTTTATTTTACTTAAGTTTGTTTATAAGGGCTCTGACTTGTCTTGTTATCTGTTCGATGTGTAAGTGTATCTTTTGGTGTTTTTGTGCTGTGTGTTCCTTGTGTTCCCCGTAGCCTTTAGTGTGTTCTCCATAGCCTCTAGTGTGTTTCCTTAGCCTCCAGTGTGCTCCCTTGGCGTGCCATTGGTTCCTCCAGTCTCTAGTAGTCCTGTAGTCCATACACTCTTTGTCCCTATACTAGTGCGATTTATAGTATTCCATACTGTACCTGGGGCGATTTAATATTCACATTACACATGCCGATTCTTGAGAGATTCTTCAGAACTTCGCGGCATGACAGCCTGCATATCTGCCTGTTTAAAATTTCTGTGGCCCCTCCCATATCTGCCCCTTATGAGACCCACGGGCTTATGGTCCCCCCATCTAAGATTGGCCACCAATGTTCCCATGCCAGCTGCTCCGTGGAGCACTCTGGTGAGTACTTGACTGTAACGCTGTTCCCTGATAAAGCGGGAACGAGATGCTGCGTGAAAACGCTATGGGAACATCTCTTTGTTGCCCGGTTGTGAAGCCTGTGCATGTCAAACTCGGCTTATAACCTGTGCCAGGCATGACGTCACCAAATAAGGTGCACCTGCAGGTTATAAATAGGAGTGAACCGGAAACATCCTCAGGTCAATTTTGTCTGAAGGACGTCCAGGCACGCCAGCAGTGCGGCATCGGAACGCAGCATCTCATTCCTGCTTTATCAGGGAACAGGGTTACAGTCAAGTAACCCGAGACGTTCCCTTTCAAAAGCTACACTCAATGCTGCGTGAAAACGCTATGGGAACGAGAATACCAACGCCGCCGCACTGCAAGTGTCTGGACCCCCAGGTTGTGTAGCGTGTGCGCACAAGCCGAAGAGGTCTCAGACCTAGCTCTGGGATGCTGACTGAAGGATCCGTGAACCCGGAGTAGCATTGACATCCAGACTATAAAATCTAACAAACGTGTGTGGAGAGGACCAGGATCACACACCTGCTGCTGGGGTACGCCTCTTGCCAAGGCAATTGATGAGGCAATCCCCCTGGTTGAATGAGCCCTGATTCCCAGAGGCGAAGTGTGACCACGCGCCTCATAGGCTAGGGCAATGGCATCTCTCACCCAGTGTGACAGAGTCTGTCTAATGGCAGACCCCCATGGCAAATAAAGAACTGCTCTGACTTACGCCACTGGCTAGTGCGGTGGACGTAGATCCTAAGAGCACGTACTGGACACAGTAAGTGAAGTCTTTCCTGCTCCGGAGCTGTGAAAGGCGGAGGACAGAAGGCCTCGTGAACAACTGGGTGCATGGTCGAGAATGGAACCTTAGAAGATAGTTCGGGTGAGGATGCAGAATAGCTTTAGACGTAATAGCCATAAGAAAAAACATCTTAAAAGGCAGAAGCCTGACAGGCGCTGACTCTAGTGGTTCGAAAGGGGTGTCGGCCAGGCCTTCGAGTACGATAGTTAAGTCCCACAAAGGGATCGTCGCTCTAGTGGGCGGCTTCAACCGTTTAGCTCCACGAATAAAATGGGCAACTAAATGGTGCTTGTCCACAGAAACCCCATCATTCAGAGCGTGACAAGCCAAAATAGCAGCTACGTACGTTCTGAGCGTACTAGGGCATAAGCCCTAGGACAACCTTTCTTGCAGAAACTCCAGCACTGAAACAATCTGGCAGTGAAATGGGTCTACATGTCTTGCCATGCACCAATTTTCAAATCCACTCCATTTGAGGGCATAAGTTCTCCTAGTGGAGGGAGCGCTGGCACTTAAAATGGTTTGAATTACGCTGGCTGAAAGCCCAGCATGTCTTAGTTGGTCCGTTCAGGGGCCAAACGTGAAGGTTCCAGAGCTTGGGCCGGGGATGAAGTATTGTCCCCTGCGCCTGAGACAGAAGATCCCTCCTCACTGGAATCACCCAGGGTGAGCCGTCGAGGAGAGATATAAGATCTGAGAACCACACTCTGGTCGGCCAATGGGGCGCTATCAATAAGAGGCGCAAGCCGTGTTGACAGACCCTCGCCAGGACTCCTGGGAGCAGAACTATAGGTGGAAACGCATAAAGGCGTAATCTGGGCCATGTGTGGGCCATTGCGTCCAGACCCAGGGGAGCTGGAGGAGTCAGAGAGTAGTAAAGGGGGCATTCTGCTGCCTCTTATGAGACAAAGAGGTCCACCTCTGCTACGTAAAATCTTTGCCAGATTGACTGACTACTTCGGGGTGGAGTTTCCATTCCCCATGTTTTACAGCTTGTCTGGATAGCAAGTCTGCTCCTACATTCATATGCCCTGGAATGTAAATCGCCCTGAGGGACAGGAACTTGTCCTGTGCCCAAAGCAGAACCTGGTGCGCTAGCTTGTTCAAGCGGCGTGAGCACAATCCACCCTGGCGATTTATGTACGAGACTACCGCAGTGCTGTCCACCCGCACTAGGACATGGTAGCCTCTCAACTGCTGGAGGAAGTGTTTCAGGGCCAGAAACAGAGCCATCATGTCGAGGTAATTGATGTGCCACGCGAGAAGATGACCTCTCCAGCTCCCTTGTGCTGGACGGCCATCCAAGACCGCACCCCAGCCCGTGAGGGAACCGTCTGTCGTTGGCATCTTGCGACGACAAGACGGACCTAGAGTGGGACCCAAAGTCAGAAACTGGGGTCTGAACCACATAGAAAGGGTACGAAGCCCCCGGCGCGTAACCCTTATTAGCCTCTGGGGGTTGGCTCTTGAATGAAACCCCTTGGCTCTTAGCCACAGCTTAAACGCTCTCATGTGCAGAAAGCCCAAAGGTATCACTGTGGACGCAGCTGCCATGAGGCCTAAAGATTTCTGAAAGTGATGAACAGTGACCTTCTGGCCTAGCTTGATTTCCTTCAGGGTGTTGAGAATGGATTCGGCACGAGCAGGAGACAACTGTGCCCGCATTGTGACCGAATCCCATGTGACACCCAAATATGTTGTCCTCTGAACAAGAAGGAGAACGCTTTTTGTGGCGTTGAGTCTCAATCCTAAAGAATGAAGATGGGCTAGGACGACATCCCGATGTCGAAGCGCTAGCTCCTAAGACTGGGCCAGAATCAGCCAGTCGTTTATGTAATTCAAAATACGGATGCCCTGGAGTCATAAAGGAGCCAGAGTTGCATCCATGCATTTTGTATATGTACGGGGTGACAGAGCTAGGCCAAATGGAAGGACCCAATACTGGTAATCTTCGCCCCCAAAAGCGAACCTCAGGAACTTCCTGTGCTGTGGCAATATTTCTATAGAAATATGCGTCCTTGAGATCGATTGTCACAACCAATCCTCTAGTTGGATTTGAGAAACAATAATTTTGACAGTCAAACTTTTGAATCTGGATTTCTGAGATAGCGGTTCAAGCCGCGAAGATCCAAGATCGGACGCAGCCCTCCCCCTCTTTTGGGCACCAAAAGGTACCGACTGTAGTAGCCCGACTCTCTGTCTGGGAGGGGAACATGTTCTATGGCCTCTTTGCCCAGCAGAGTCTCTAACTGCTGGGCCAGCAGATGTGCTCGATCCGGTTTCACGGAAGTGGAGACCACGCCGTTGAAACGCGGAGGACGATGTGCAAACTGAATCCTGTAGCCTGTGCCTACAGTTCTTTATACCCAAGGAGATACACCTGGCAGTAGTTTCCATGCTGCCAGCTTCTCCGAAAGGGGCACGAGCTTTGACACTTTGGGTAGATGGGGGGGTGTTAGGTGTTGGGAGATGAAGTGTGGCAGGAGATGCCTGAACACCCAACTTTTCATTGGAGACCGGCGCTCCCCGAACACCAGAGGTGGCGGGGATTGAACACCGGCCTCCCGGGAGTGCCAGGGAGGAGGCCCTGTTTTGTGATGAAAATCCAGGCGCCCCTCCCCGAGGGGAGACACCCCCACGGCCCCAGGCGCACGAACTCAGGGCTTCTTCTTTGAAGAGAGGAAGCTACTCAGATCTGGTCTTTTCGAAGCAGATTTTTGAGAAGAGCGGCGAGCCCCACCCCAGTCTTTACGGGGGGGTGCGCGGCTGGTCACGCTCTCCTTCTGCACCTCACGCCTGATAGGGGCCAGACCAGGCCGGGGCCGGGTGGCCGACAGTCCCGGTTCTTGAGCACGGCGGGGAAGGAACCTCCCAAAGGCCTGTTCATATAGCTTTGCCTCCCTAAACCTAGTGGCGGCGGAATTAACAGCGTCGCCAAAAGGCCGAAAGGCGAGATGGGGGCATCGAGCAAGACAACACGATCCTTATCCTTGATGCCCGTGAGGTTCAGCCACAGATGCCTCTTCGTGGATACCATGGCAGCCATGGAACGGCCCCAGCACGGGCCGTCCGCTTGGTTGCACGGAGAGACAGGTCTGTGGCTCGGCGCAGCTCTGCAAACGCCCTGTCATTAATAGCCCCGCCGCTGCTCAGGTCCTTCAGCAGGTCAGCCTGGTAAACCTGCAAAACCGCCATGGTGTGCAGTGAAGCACCAGCCTGTCCTGCTACCTGAAAAGCTTTACCCACCAAAGCAGGTGTCAATCTGCATGACTTGGAGAGGAGAGTAGGCTTTTTCAGGGAGGATGATGTCCCAGGAGAGAGATAGCCCGCAAGCGTCTCTTCTATCTGGGCATCATCATATAACCGCGTGCCTTCGCATCAATAATATCATTCGAATAAGTCGAAGGAACAAAAACACGCGATGAATACGGCTTGCTCCATGAAAGAGTTAATTCATCATGGACGTCACCAAAGAAGGGGAGAGAGAGACGTTGAGGCTCCTCCCCCCGGCCACCCGACAGACACCTGTCGTTCAATCTCGAACGCTTGGGGAAATCTCGCTGCTGCGGCCAGTCGATATGCAATCGCTCGACCACACGCGTTATAGCCTCTAATAATTCCTCAAAAGCTCTGTCAGCACTGGAGGAGCGTTGTGAGGAGGCTACTTCCATGGAAGCGAGAGAGAAAGATTCTTCCGCTCCTTCACAAGAAGCGCCGGAGCGCGCTTGCGAAACGGAAGCTAAAACTTCCTGATCCGGAGAGAGCGAGAGAGAAATCGGAAATTCCATCTCGTGCGCGTCTGCCAGATCAACACGCGAGCCTCAGGAATGCGCCTGAATCACCTTAATAAGGAGAAGTCGCAGTACTCACATTCTCCCTGAATCCCGAGGTGAGCGTGTTCTTCCCAAGCACTCGACAAACTCATGAAGATCGCCCTCCGAAAGAGATCTATCGCACGGAGGCACGCATCTCTTAAGCAACTCCGCCATATCGGTGAGTTAAAGCTGTTACTTTTATTTCGCTTTCGCTACGGCTTGTACATGCACACGCAAACACAAAGTGGTCCTGAAGACAAAAATATCTGAGGATGTTTCCGGTTCACTCCTATTTATAAACTGCAGGTGCACCTTATTCGGTGACGTCATGCCTGCCACAGGTTATAAGCCGAAGGTATTCGGCGGGTTTGACATGCACAGGCTTCACAACCGGGCAACAAAGAGATGTTTCCATAGCGTTTTCACGCAGCATTGAGTGTAGCTTTTGAAAGGGAACCTTGAGAGGAACCAGACTCAACAGGGAACCCATCCTCATATGGGTGAAAACGGACAGCAGGGATTGATCAGCATAATACTGTGTAAGACTAAATGTATATATGTATATAATGCAGACTTTGGCGCAAAACTACTACAGTATCGTTTGTCGTAGATCCATGAAAGAGGTTCTTATTCTTTTCATGGCAGCACCCGCTGTATTCACTGCCTCTCAGTACACCACTCTTGCGGTAGCAGAATAAACAGGTACAGGAGAGGTCACGCGGAAGGGAACTGCCCATTATTAGTTATTCAATTGATGATGTCATCCTTCTCCTGGACAGATTTTAAGTGTGCACAAACATACCTGTGGAATGTCAGCACATGGACCTGCTTACACTGCATATCTGTAGATCACACCTGAACTTCCCACTCTCACACACTCATTTTCTAAATCACTTCTCCTGTACAGGGTTGGAGAAACACGGAGAATAGCTTAGATATTTACACCCATGAGCAGCATGTCTTCACCGCTGACACCCCCTCCCTCTGTTTTTCACATGTCATTGTCCTCTCTGCGGTGTCTCCTGGTTTGTGTGTGTGGTTTGTCGCTTGTATTAAAATCACCTTTCCCTATTATAGTGTAAATAAAGTGAAAAGTTGTTAAACATAAATAGGATATTACCAATAATGCATAAAAAAACAACTTGCAGCTCTTTTTGGAGTGTTGAAAAAACAGTACAGTATTTAAATAAGGAATAAAACACTCAGTGACATGCTAATACAGCTGTGTGCAAAATGACATTTAAGTGATTGGTTAATAAATGTATTGATTAGTAACTGTGTTGTTGCTCTTTTAATTTTTTTGAATGGCAAACATGTTGATCCCAGCAGTGTCCCGTTAGGTTTAAGGTGTCTGTGCAGGAAACTCGTTCTTCCACACAAACATGGCAAACCATGACCTCAGTTTGTGCACATGGGCATCATCATACTGGGTCAGGTTCTGGTCTCTTAGTACTTGGGGAAGAATTATGTTTGGGAATAATATTCAGGTGTCCACATACTTTTGGCCATAGTCATTTTAAACAGTAATTTCCTCTGCAGCTTCACTTATCTCACTCTCTTCAAGCTGATTATAAAGAAAAAAAGTCGGGAAAAAAAACAGCTTTCTCCTGAGAAACTCCAAAACTCCAAACTCTGTCCTGAAGACATTTCCATAAAGACAAAATATATAAAGATCATATTAAATAAGTCATGCCCTTTTACGTGCCTGTGTGTGTGTGAATGTGTGTGTTTATGTAGTTGTTTCTGTGAGCTGGTTTTTTTCATACACTGATATGTGAAAGAGAGCGGTGGTTGACACTGACCTTAGATCCTTGTGGAATGACATCATATGAAACAAAATATGACGTCTTAGTTCAATTCATACATTATTATACCAGTACCTTCGTATTTATATAACTGCTGCACTTTAACTGCACATCTGGGATATAAATGAGTTTTGCAGCTCAAATGTTTTCACACTTTGACCACAAAACGTGACTGATTCTGATCTGATGTGTAACTTCCTCTAACTTAATTTACTGACAGCAGCACATTTAGTTTCCTATACAGAGTACAGAGGCTCAGACTGTCAGTTATTTCATGTTTTAGTGGGACTTTTATACAGAGCTGTGAAAAAAGCATTTATCCATGATTTATTATTTTATTGCATATTAGTCACATTCGTCAATTACTTTTTCACACAGAGCCAGGTAGTTTTTTTTTTTCCCCTTAAGATATTAAATCATCATTTAAAAATTTTATTTTTTATTTTATTGTGTAACATAAAAATTTTGATATCAATCATTTAAGCGTGAAAATGTAGATTAAAGATGTTTTGGTGATTTCCTGTACAGGATAAGATGCCAGAGGTTTTCTACAATACTGCAGACGATGGTGAAGGTTACGGCAGCGCTAAGACACGGCGAGAAGCTCAACACACAGGTATAGAATGATTACTTTTGGTTGGGCAAAACTGTTACAAAGTGCAGAAGTGCAGTAATTCAGTGTTTTATTACACTGATGGAGATGATGGTGGATATCTGTGAGACTGTACACACTGTTAGGGGGAACAGAGAGAGGGAACGAAAAACAGTACCTTTTTTGTGGGGCTGCACGGTTTTTCTCCATGGGAATTGAGATCACGATTCTCTCACACGATTCTCTCACACGATTCTCTCACACGATTCTCTCACACGATTCTCTCACACGATTCTCTCACACGATTCTCTCACACTCTGTTTCTTTTTTCTTCCAACAAAAAACATTGATTGCACTTAATAAGGAGTGTTGTCACAGGACTTATAACTCGCTTGTATTAAAATCATCTTTCTCTATTATAGTGTAAATAAAGTGAAAAGTTGTTAAACATGAATAGAATATTAACAATAATACATAAAAAAAAAATAAAAAAAAAAAGTAGCACTGATGCATTTTGGACACCCAGACAACTACAGACCTTCATCATGTGTTATTATTATTATTATTATTATTATTATTTATACCAGCATAAAGTTTGTTATTAAATACATATTGTAGTTTATATGGTAGAATTTATTGTTATCAAAGGATTTATTGCTCAGTCCTAACACACTTCCAGTAAACTCCTCTGTAGCTCTCACTCTACTGTATTATCAGAGTCTCTGTGTAGCAGCTCGAATCAACACGGCAGTTTAAATGATCTAATACTTTAAGTTTTAGCCCAATTAGAACTGCACGTGCCTGTCGCTGTATGTATTTTATGTTTTAACATGTGTGTGTGAGAGACATTTACCATATGCTGATAAAAAAACACAGATGCAAAATCAATAATAAATAACCAGACTAGATACAACATCATGACTGGAGAGAGAGGGCTAAGAGAGGGAGAGAGATGAATGTCTTTGCCCTTTTTTTTTTTTTTTGGGGGGGGGATATGGGGCGTTGGTGCTTAGGTGAGTCCACACATGACAGCTGACCATATTTATGACTACATTTAAATAATTTAATATAAATATAAACATCTGTTTTTTTTTTTTTTTAGATTATCTGTTATAAGCACTTCATCACTTCATTAACACAGCATAGCCTCGTCTTTCACACTCCACAGGGGTACGGGCGGCAAACTGACAGGTAGCATTGATGCTTTCACAAGCTGCCTCCACTCACTTTTTATCTTTAGAGGTAAGAGTAGGGCAGATTTTACCTTTAATTTAATAATAATATATATGAGAGATGCACTTCAGCTACATAAGTAACAGTGAATCGTCTCTGCACCAGGATGATTCATGACACCATGTTTGTGATGATTTGTCCTATAATAATTCAACTAAAATAAAAAAAGTTTTATTTATACACCAAATTTACAAAGATCTTTACAGCCCTGGAGACATAAATCAACCCGGTCGTGACCAGCTCATAGACCATGACACAAATATGAATGGATGCCAAATTATACCAGCCAAAGCAATAATTTCAAATACAGAAATAAACAAAACTACATAGAATTAGTCAATGCATGTCAACAATACAAGAGCACAATATAAACGTAGTAAGATCTTAACAGAAAACATTCACTAAAAAAAGTATAAAAAGGAGAGTAGAGAGAGAGAAACACTAAAAGATCTGATATTATAATGTATTATCAGTTCCTTTAATCTGCTGAGTCTCTAAATCATGAGTCTGCAGAATCAATGAGCATTGCAACAGCCTCTGACTCTGATAAAATACAAAATGTCAAAGGCAATATTCTCACTCACTCACTCATGACCTGTACCGCTTAATCCTGTATTCAGGGTCACGGGGGGCCTGGAGCCTATCCCAGGAGAGTTATGGCACATGGCAGGGTACACCCTGGACAGGGTGCCAATCCATCGCAGGGCACAGACACACACTCATCAAACAGGCATGAACAAGAGCTGACCTGGCTGCCATTCCTGTAGTTCACTTTTGTGGTGTGTGTAGCTGTGTCCTCCTGCTGAAATCTGAATTATTGACACAGACTTTGAGATGAGAAGACAGTATAGGTGGTACTCTACATAGTTTATGGGGCTCTTACACCTGTGTAGTGAATTTATAGGGTGGTTTAGGCCTGGTCTAGTCTCTGTTCCCAAACTTCTCCTCGGAACATGACATAGAAACCATCATGCCAAGCTGCCACTATCAGCTAAGTAAAGGCATGAGGGCATCAGTTTTGCTCAGTCCACAGTGGCGGATTGCGCACATGATGAAATAAATTGAAGTGAATTTCTCCATTCCTTCACAGAACCCCTAGAAAGGTGTATGAACAATACATGCAAAAATTAAGTGTTAACTCTGTCCGGTGGAGTTTATTTAGGGCTGTATTATTTTTGTATAATTAAGGATTATTCATACCTTGTTATATATTTTGTGATAGCAATATTTAATTTGTGAACCGAGGTTCCACTGTAATATTTCCTAGTAGCATTAATAGGAATTAATTGTTGTTGTTGTTGTTAGGAACCTCCACTAGAGGTCACTGTTCATGTCTGTCTGTCTGTTTGTGTAGTTCCTGTTGGTTGACTCAGTTTCCCAGAAGGCACCTCAGTCAGGTGATGAGGCTCACCTGAACTGAGGTGGCTCATTAAAACCTTCTATAAATAGCAGTTTGTTCTGGGAAACTGGGTCGAGCATTGATTGTGATTGTTTGTTTGGATTGTTTGTATTACCGTCATGTGGACATTCCTTTTTGTTACTTTAAGTTTATATTTAGTTTATGTTTTGTAACTTTTGTTTTCAGAGGGCTCTAGTTTTGTTTCCTTGATCTTCCTTGTGTCTGTGGATTCATGGAGCTGCTCTGTTCCCTGTGTAGTTAGGCTGTGTCTCCTCCTGTGTCCTGTGTAAGTACTGTTTTGTCTTCTGGTCTTTTCCCTAGGATGTGTAGCCACACGAGGGCTTAGCCATTAGCAGGGTTAGCCGCTAGTAGGCCTTGATGGCTAGTAGGGTTAGCCCCTAGTAGGGTTAGCCTCCAGTAGGCTAATCTCTAGTGGGAGTGACTGCTAGTGGTTCTGGTCACTAGTAGGTTAGCCGCTAGTTTGGTATAGCCTCATGTGTGCCCTGCCTGTTGTCTTCCGGTCCCCTAGGTCAATACTAACCCCATTAGCCACTAACCCGGTTAGGTCAGCCTCCAGTGTCCCCAGTACAACATGTAGCTATTAACCTCACTAACCCAGCTAGTCTAGTTCCTGTCAGTCCAGTCTCTGTGCCCCTAGCCCTGTCTCCTGTCTAGCCCTGTCTCCTGTCTAGCCCTGACTTTTCAGTCTCTGTGCCTCCAGTCCTGTCTCTCCAGTCCCTGTCTCTAGTTCCCCTCTGTGTCTTTAGTTAGCTCCGGCTCCATGTTTCCTCATCCCTAGTCCTTCTGTCAGCTCCCTGTATCAGCTCCTAGTTTGCATGTCAGCTCCTGGTCCCCTGTGTTCAGATCCCTTCCTGTCGTGTTTTTCCTGAGCCCTAGTTTTAGTTTGAGTTTGTTGTTTTAGTTTCTTTGTTTGGTTGTGTTTGTTTATTGTGTTTAAAAATAAAAGACACTTTCTGTTACCACCCCTCTGCGCTCATGCCTACCTTTATGCCCACGGTAAAAACATCAGCCGGTCTAGCAACTACAACCAGCTAGACCCATGACAGTTGTGGTCTGGTGAAAGTATCCTGCATCATTCTGTCCAATCTGTCTTGGTTAATGGAAAAATAGGGGTGATAATGAGCAACATTCATCTGGGCCAACAGAAAGTTTACTACTGTAGTGTGCAGAAAGGCATTTCAGAATATAGGAACAGTAGACAGGGACATGGAGAAGGACAGAGAGAAACGGATTCTACCAGTTAGTCTATGAATGGAAAAAAATGGAAAAGAAGCAATGTTTGGAGCTACAGTGGAACCTTGGATTACGAGCATTAATTCATTCTGGAAGCAGGCTTGTATTCCAAAGCACTTGTAAATCAAAGCAAAATTTCCCATAAGAAATAATTAATACAGGTAATGCTGTTCATTACCTGTAGGGGGCAGTCGTGTTTCAATCTGAAGTACTGTGTGTGAAGCCAAACATGTGCTATTAAAAAACAGTAACAATGTCAATTTTAGAATCCGTAGAAGCTCAGTGGTCCGCACAAAACCTCTCACGGGGGAGCCTTTCCCTGAATTCGCCATTTTTACGAGAGTGGGCATCAGTTTATTCATACAGATGTACAGTACCTATTTACACTACAATGAATTTTACGGGGTTGTCACTGAACGATTTACCCTGACAAAGAATATAAGAACAGTGCCAGCTGGCACAGCTTAAAAATAATTCGGCATCTATTTAGAGTCATTTTCTTTCTAAACTTGTACTTCTGCTGTTTGCTTAAAATATTTGTTAATACATTTTTTATTTAATGTAGGCTATTTCCTACATAGTCTAATCAGAGCTCTACTGCCTGTTCGAGTGTAATTCATAAGTTATGTTTATAATAATCAAATGATCTAAAATCTATATGCAACCAAAATCGTGCTTTAAAAATAATCTACAATTCATTTCAAACCCACAGCTCGCAGTTTCACTTTACAAAAGGCAGCGTTTTGATCAAAATGTGATAAAATGCAGACATATTGCATTGATGGATGGATGGATGTTGTTGATAAATACTTAAAATAATCATTAAATAAATAGCTGTCCATCCATTTTTGTATTTATCTTTTCGGTTTATTATACACCTCTGCCCTACTTATTATAATAAATAGTTTTAAATGGTAGTAAATGGCCAACCAAATATAAACTTAAAGAAACCAAAAAACAAACAAAACAGAATGCCCACTTGACTAATATAAGGATATAGGTATAGCAAGAGAGAGAGAAAAAAAAAAAAAATATATATATATATATATTGTGTTTATGCTGTAATTTGGTCATGTTCACCCATGGTGTTAACCTATTGGGCATTTTATAGCATTCACTAGTCATCAGGTTGATATACAGGTCAATCTGCATCAAACTGTATCTCTCTAAGTAAGTCAGCATAATAAATAATCATAGTGTCACCACATGGGTGAACATGACCAAATTACTGCACAAACACTGGAACACAAGGATTTAAGAATTCAAGTAAACACGGATATCCTTAATGTGTAAAAATGTTTGATTTTAATTTAAAAACGACCCATATATATGTCACGGCCTGGCTGTGACTACTGGCCAGACCGGCTGATGTTGTTGCAGTGGGCATGCAATGTAGGCATGCACGCAGAGGGGTTGTTCAAAAGAAAGAGTCTTTTTATTAACAAACTAAGAACAGACACACAAACAAACAAAGTAAAACAACAAACTTAAACTATAATTAGGGCTCAGGAAAAACACAGGAACAAGAGCTGAACAAAGGGAACTGAGCGCTGACACAGGGAAACATGGAGCTGGAGCTCACTAACTAAAGACACATAGGGGAACTAGAGACAAGACGGGGCTAGAGACAGGGCTAGGGTTAGTCGTTAGTTAGATTAGTAACTACACTGAATACTGGGATGCTGACCTAACCAGGTTAGTATCTAATGGAGTTAGTGGCTAACCGGGTTAGTACTGACCTAATAGGGGGGGAATTGAACACAAAAGGAAAGGCACACATGAGACTATTCCAAGCTAGCGGCTAACGTACTAGCAACCAGAACCACTAGCAGTCAATTCCACTAGAGGCTAGCCTACTGAAGGCTAACCCTACTAGGGGCTAACCCTACTAGCAGCCTAGGCCTACTAGCAGCTAACCCTGCTAGCAGCTAAGCACTCATGTGGCTACAAACATCTAAACAGATAAGGAAAGCAACAAACAAAGAACTAGACAAGAAGACCAACACTAGGGACACACAGAACGGTACTTACACAAGAGGAGACACTGCCTAACTAAACATGAAACAGAACAGCTCCATGAATCCACTTACACACAGGATATAAGAAAACTAATAAGAGCCCTGTTGAAAACAAAGGTTACAAAACATAAACCAAACATAAACTTAAAGAAACCAAAAAAACAAACAAAACAGAATGCCCACTTGACTGATATAAGGATATAGGTATAATGCTCAACCCAGTTTCCCAGAATAAACTGCAATTTATAAGGTGTCTAATGAGCTATCCTCGGTTCAGGTGAGCCCTAATCACCTGACCGAGGTGCCTTCTGGGAAACTGAGTCGACCAACAAAAACTGCAGTGACCTCTGGTGGAGGTTCCTAACAATATATCTATATTTGTGTGTTTGTGTGTGTGTAAAATGTATATTGTCAACTCGCACATTCTGTAATATTCCATTGTCATTCATATTACTGCTGTTCTAGAACCCTTTACTAAAGCATTCGCTAGTTATCAAGTTGATATACAGGTCAATCTGCATTTGAAAATAATCAGTAAATTCTTGAATTACACTCAAAGTATCAACTCCAACTATGAAGTCTGATTTGATTTTCCGTGGAAATAAAATTTAGGCAGAGACGTCCGCTCTGTCTTGTTAATTCATCTAAAACCCCCCTACAGTATTTGCCAAGAGCACACCCAGTTTGATAAATTCACACCTATCGTGAATGAAAGGTGAGAAGAGATTCAGCAGAATCTTCTGACACAGTGCTTGCTCTGAAGTACTATATTCGACAAGAATATGGAAAATAAGAATTGAATTTATAATAAAATTAAATAATAAAATTATATCAAATAAGGAATTTATGTAAAAGCCAGACCAAATTTATCATTCACAGCTGAAGCAGTTAAATATGCTTAAACTTTAGATATGTAGGTTATATTTTAAAAGTACAATTACACGTAAATTACAAACTGCATGTAATGCCATTATTGCGAGACACGATGACTTTCTGACATTTTTATCAATAAATCGCACAGGTTTGTCACCCTTTTGATCAAAACGCTGCCTTTTGTAAAGTGAAAGTTTATGGACAAATCTGAAAAATTATTTCCAGCCATGGTCAAATAATGGATGAAATGCTGGACACAAACAGCAAAAAAACATTATGTTTATTATTATAAAAAGCCCGAAGCACTGTGTGTGCATACAAGTATATTTACAAAAAATATATAGATTTTTTGTTCATTTGTGTCTTCTGATGGTACTCAATGTCGACACATTTTTACGTTTTACCGGAGATATGTTGGCAAATTCATGAATTAGGACTTTCACATAATTAACACTAACTGAACAACAGGTCTTCACTTTATAATACACCTGTCCTTAAAAAGGAATATTTATGCATAAACGCTAAATATATTTCACTTAAATATTACAGATTAAAACAAGAAAAGAAGATGTGCTGAGCTTCAGTTCATACAAAATGTGTTCATACAAAAGGAAACGATTGCTGTTATTTTACAAAATCTGAACATATTCAGTAAATTTGTGAATTACACAATTACACGAAGTATCTGTAACGACATGGGTCGCACTAGGGGCAGAGCCGCGCTTAAACTGTTCTACCGCGTGGAGTTCTGAACAGGCACCGGCACGGACATTTATACACACAGTTGCCAGACAGACAAAGCGTCCTGTTAAAAGACGGAGGCAAAGCCCAAGCCTTTGTCTGTCTGGCGAGAGGGAGAGTGGCACGCAACAGTTTAGCATGCGCACTCAGTTTACTAGTGCAAAAACACAAAAAAATCCACAGTCACATTCCAGCTATTATTTCAAGCCATAGTCAAATAATGGATTAAATATTTATTCAATGCTGGACATAAACAGCAAAAAAGCCAGATGATTATGATTATACAAAGCCCAAAGCACTTTGTGTACGTATTTGTTCATTCATGTTTTCTAATGGTGCTCGACACATTTTTACGTTTTAACAAAGACATGTTGACATATTCACGTACCAGGACATTCGCATAATCACTGTATATGTGCGCGCATCTCATAGGTGTGTGTGCGCGGAACGTTTGTGTATATGTGCGCGCGTCTCATAGGTGTGTGCGCGCGCATTTTATATGTACAGTAGTTGTGTGAGCAGTTAGTAGTATATATAGATGTGTTACTGTTTCATATATGTGTATGCAAGTGTTTCACGTGTGTGTGCATGAGTAGAAATTTGATTTAAGCCCTATACGGCGCCACATAATTTAAGGCATCTCTTTTCATCATTATGAACATAATATGAAGCACATATACGCACATTCATCATAAAATATTATTATTATTGTAAAACAAAATAAAATTCATCTTTGCTTCATCATTGGACACAATATTGTTTTAGGCTAACTAACTATACAAAATTCTTCATTGTACTTGGTCTGGCTTTTAGATAAAGTCCTTCCAACGCGCCATCTGGCGGATATTTAGTGAAGCATAACACATTTATTTAAATTCCTGAATGTTGCTTGAGGGATCTCGCGGAATGTCGCGCGCCAAATTGCGGGATCTCGCGGGAAAAAGCGCGCATTCTTAATGGCCAGATCTGTAGTTGGGTTAGTAGCTAAACTGTTTATTGTTACGTTGGTTGCTGACCTAAGCGGGTTAGTATCTAAAGGGGTTAGTGGCTACTGGAGGCTAACCCTACTAGCGGCTAGAGCCTATTAGTGAATAAGCACTCATGTGGACCAACATACACAATAAAAATATACAAGGGACCTTAACAGACAGAACTAAATATGCAGGGATCTAAACAAGAGATACACAAACACTGGGGACTCACAGAACAGTACTTACACATGAGGAGATGCAACCTAACTATAACATTTAACAAGACTATGAATCCACACGCCAAATGAACATAAACATAACACACTAGAGCCTTATTTAAACAAAGGTTACATAATACAAATCAAATGTAAACCAAACCGAACCCAACCCAAAAAGGAATGCCCACTTAACAATAATATTTCATGCTCAACCCAGTTTCCCAGAAAAAAACAGCTATTTATAGGATGTCTAATGAGCCACCACGGTCCATGTGAGCACTCTCATCACCTGATTGAAGTGCCTTCTGGGAAACTGAGTCTACAAACAAAAACTACAAAACTAAATCATAGTGGTGAACCCTCACTGAACCTCATTAAAAACTTAAGTCTACAAAAAAAAATTATTTATATACAACACATGCAAAGTGTACTATTTCCTGTATTTTTACATGTAATAATTGCTTATTGTGCATCAATAAATGATACAATTAACAGGGAAATATCAAACAAAACTCATTTTCACTGGTAAAACAACAGTAAGACTTTGCATTTTAAATGAAGATGTTCTGTTTATTATGCATAAAATTTATTTATAATATGCTGTTTTTTATGTTTTAATAATGAAGTTATTGTGGTAAATCTCAAAAACACATCTTGAGAAAAGACAAAAGAGCAATTTATTGAGGAATGTACAGTATTTAACAGTTGTAAACAACTGGATGAATTTTTATTTAAACAAAGTTTTCAAAGTGCAACAAAGTTTATGTGCCAGGCACACAACAACAACCCACGTTGGACACAATATTGGACACACACTCTCTTTGTCTGGAATGTTCCACAGTATGGCATGAACCTTATTTCCATGGAGACAATCAGGTGACTTCCAAAAGGCCAAGTTACAGGTCCGGTCTACAGATCTACAGATGAGGCCTCTCACGTTTGTGAAAGTTTTTTTTTTTTTTTTCAATAAAAACAGTTCTCATTGAATAAATGCAGGATAGATAAGTTTTATATCATATTGTGAAACATTCCCTCAAAGAAAGAACATCTTCATATTTCATAATATAACAGCTTTGTTTTGGATTTTTAGTTATTTAAATACAGCCTTGGGGAGCAGAAGAGACTTCTTACAAAAACAATAAAAATAGTACAGTTTCCAAACTTTTGAAAAAAAAATAAAAAAACAGTCTGAGCCCTGCCAAGACTCAGAGACGAACCAAGACCGAGACTCAGGCCACACCCAGAGGCAGGGCCAAGAGTCAGACCCAGACTCAGACCGGGCTCGAGTCCAGCTCTTAGTCTGGGTCTGACTCTCGGTCTTGAGTCCCGGCCTAAGGTCCGGATTAAGACCGGGACCTCTGAGCCGGGCTCCCAGAGTCCGAGGTGTCAGAAATGAGTAATCTATGTTTACTCACCTTTGAAGAAACTCCAGAGTTGATGCCAGCTCAGATGGATAGTGACTATTAAAACAGTAGTTGCTCCCAAACATGAGGCACAATGCAGAAATGAAGGAGGAGATATTTGTGTTGATAAGGTTCCGATCCAGACTCAGCATGTACCTTGTGGAGGAATAGCAGGATGCTACAATCATTGGCCTCATCCAGGACGGTGATGAGGCTGCATACAGAAGGGAGGTCGAGCAGCTGCCTGTCTGGTGCAGTCACAACAATCTGGAGCTGAACACGCTCAAGACAGTGGAGATGATCATGGACTTCAGGAGAAACCCACCTGCACTTCCCCCACTCAACATCATGAACAGCACTGTGACAGCAGTGGAGTCATTCCGGTTCCTGGGCACGACCATCTCTCAGGACATGAAGTGGGACATTCACATTGACTCCACTGTTAAAAAGGCCCATCAGAGGTTGCATTTCCTTCGCCAGCTGAAGGTGAACCTCCCACAGGAGCTGCTCACACAGTTCTGCTCAGCCGTCATTGAATCCATCCTGTGCACTTCAATAACTGTCTGATTTGGCTCAGCTACAAAATCAGACATCGGAAGACTACAGAGGACGGTTCGGACTGCTGAAAGGATTATCGGCACTCCCCTACCCACACTACAAGAACTGTATTTATCCAGAGTGAAGAAAAGGGTTCGGAATATCATTCTGGACCCCTCACACCCAAGCCACCTTCTCTTTGAACTTTTGCCGTCTAGCCGACGATACAGAGCATCGAACACCAGAACAGTCAGGCACAAAGAACAGTTTTTTTCCCCAGGCAATTTACCTCATGAACAGCTAAAACATTCTTCTCACTGTGCATTAAATAAATGTGCAATACCACTGTGCAATATACTGTGCAATACCACAGATATTTATTTAACTTATTTGTAAGTATCTCACACCCTACTCCATTTGATGTTAACCCAAAAAATCCCAAAAAAATCCATCCTACTCAATTTGTTGTAATTTTTTTTTTTTTCCTGTTTTGTGTCGTGCTGTTTTGTCTTGTTATTTGTCTTGTCCTGGAGCTCTGTCACTAAAACAAATTCCTTGTACGTGCAAGCATACTTGGTGATAAAACTCTTCTGATTCTGATTCTTTAATAGTTTACAAAAGTTCACTGTGATTTAAAAAAATATATATGTTTTTGGATTTACAATACTTTTCTATAGGGATTTTACATTGTTTTTCTGTAGATTTCAGTCATTTTTTACAGTGTGAATATTGTTGTTAAATTCTCAAAACTGAGATGTGAAAACAGACCAAATATTATAATGAGAATTTTTTTAAGACAAAGTTGTCTACATTCTCTGGGCAGAGAGTAGACCTTTTAGCAGTCACTATGTCACTTGCAGTGGAGAATACAGGGGAGAACACCCTCTCACTATAGGAACTGAAGTGACAGGCACAGCAAGGTGGAGTCTTGCCATCTTTGCAGTGTGAGGGTATCTACAGTACACTGGTATGCTACATTTATCACATGTGCAAAGGAAGATATCTGTGGCGCCAGTCCAGCATCTGTCACTGCATTTACTTGGTTTCTGGTATTATCTGTGGTGACCGGACTATTGCTACATGCATTGTGCCTCTTTAACTTTATCTCTGCTACCACTTCTATCAGTACCTGCAGTAGATCTGTGTGACTCTTGTAGAGAGGGCGTGTCTGTGACACACTGTCTGGGCACTCCACTGCCATGTATTGAGCAGTCACAGTTATGTAGCGTTCTGTAGACCTTGATGTCCACCCATCTGTGGTGATCACAAAAGAGGATGCAGTCCGCAAGGATTTAGTTTTTTTTATTCTGTTCGTAAAGTTCATGCTGAAGTGGATATTTCATAGCGTGGCTCGAGTTTTTAAATCCTTTGTTTTCCTTTGGTAATCGCTTTAGCCTGCTTTGATTCAGGTGCAAAGGGCTTCTTAAATGCAACGGTGAGCAGCTGTTGCTATGGTTGTTATTTCAGTTTGCATCCTGACAGCACACCAGGGTGACGTCACTTCAGATGCGAGGCCATGCTTGATGTATTGCCGCTTTCACAACCCACACATTGTAACCGTTTAGTCCACCACTATATTTTACAAAGAAGCCAAAATGTACCCACACATACGATTTGAATGATGTGGGAGGCGTTTTGTGTTCTTCTGCTCCGTCTAATTCATTATTTAAAAAGCAATATCGACCGAATTTCAATTCAATTAAATTTTATTTGTATAGCGCTTTTAACAATTGACATTGTCGCTAAGCAGATTTACACAATCAAAAAAATTATATAAGTTTATATGAGAAGTGAACATGTATGAATCAAAATGATAAGACTGTCCCGGGTCACGTGGATGTCAAACCAGAGGTTGTGTTTTTTTCCTAACATGGAAAACTGGAAATATGACCATGTACTGTACATGGGTTCAGGGCTGCGGTGTATCAGTGAATTTACTACGGTTAAACATACAAAACACATAAAACATAAAAAAAAGAACATTAAACATCTCTCTGTGTCCATTTATCATTAGGAGGAGACACTGCATGGAGCAGGTGTTCCAGACTGATTGCAGTGTGTGAGATGCTGCTGTGTGTTCTCCTGCTGACTGCCATCACAGTGCTGTGGA
The DNA here is from genome assembly GCA_013621035.1 of Clarias magur. NCBI lineage: Eukaryota > Metazoa > Chordata > Actinopteri > Siluriformes > Clariidae > Clarias > Clarias magur. The sequence continues at coordinate 446,958 of QNUK01000485.1, read as the reverse complement.
TCAATTACCACATCCTGAAGACAGAATACAGCCAGTTACAGACCAGTAACAACACCCTGACTATAGAGAGAGAGCAGTTACAGAGGGAGAGAGAAGAACTCAAGAAGTTTTTAGAACTGGGTGAGTAAAACCTTACTGCAGAACTGTCACATGATTATTAATGAACATAATTGTAACCATTCATAATTACATTTAATGTCATAAAACACGTCTGTTCATGCTAGCACTGGCTCCATACTGTAGCCACGAGTCAGTATGAGTCTGCGCTTGTCATGATCTCGGCACTCTCGTACTGTTCTAAACCCGCTTCCTCCCATTTGACATTTCCGTTCCCACGCTGTCATTCTCCTCATCACGCGGGCTGTTTTCCCCACGCTGGCTTGGCATTTCCCACGCCCCCGGACCGCCCCATCTGCACACCAGTTTCTCATCCGGCACAGATTTCCTTGAGTTTATAGGGAAGCATGGCATGGAATCTCTTCGCCAGATTATTGAGTGCTCTATCCAATTCTCTCGTGTTTATTTTGATAGTGATCACGTTAACAAGTCTTTTTCGCTTCTTGTTTTTCCCTCTTTGTCTCACAATTGAGATTTGTTTGCCTCGCTGACGGATTTCCCGGTTCTTGACTTAATGCGCGCTCTCTCTCAACTACGGCTCATCTTCATGTCTCGGCGCTGACACCACGCTCATGGGTTTAACGACTCTCAACCCAACGCGCACGCTCTCTCGACTACGGCTTATCTTCATGTCTCGGTGCTGACACGGATTTACGGCTCTTGACCTAACGCACCTGTTCTTTTGACTACGATTTATCTTCACATCACGGCTCCACGCTCCTTCTCCTCAACAGCGTGTCAGCTCCACGCTCGTGACACGCTCCCAAAGAACCTGTGCTCACCCACCTGTCCTACAGCCTGAGGGCAGTGCCTGCTCAGCCTCTGCACCTGCATCTGGATCCACCACAGCAGCTAACGAAAGCTGCGTTTCCTGACAGAATAATCTGGCCACACTATGGATCCAGCAGGAGTGGACAGGATGAGACAAGTGCTGGAAAATCAAGGCGCACTCCTTGGTAAACATCAGGAAGAGCTTGTCACCACTAGGCAGACACTCGCGGACGTCACAGCTTAAATGCAGCATCTTCAGGCATCCACAGTTCGGACCACAATGACGCATCCCCCGTGAGAGCCACGCCAGCCAGCCAGCCAGCCACACCCAATGACAGAGCACTAACAGATGTTTTCCTGGAGGGACTGTCGGAGGCACTCAAGGATGAGCTCGTCTTCCGTGAACTTCCTCCTGACCTCCATGAACTCATGGACCTCACCAGGAGGACCGACTCACATCTTGGGACTCTCCATGGTCCCAAGATCGACTGAATCAAGCATTTTATCATGGGTTGGAGCCCACTCCTGTCACACGCAAGGACACTCCAGGTATCTCGAAGGTTCCCTCTTATTATCATGATCTCAAGCAGGTTTTCAGCAAGACCCGAGCCACGTCACTTCCACCGCATCGACGACTGCCCCATTGACCTTCTCCCAGGCATCTCCCCGCCTAAGGGCCGACTGTACTCTCTGTCTCGCCAAGAGAGAGAGTTGATGAACACGGACATCACAGAAGCCCTCGCCACTGGAATGATCTGCCCATCCTCCTCCCCTGCGAGGGCAGGATTCTTTTTTGTGAAAAAAATGATGGTTCCCTTCATCCATGTATCGATTACAGGGAACTAAACGAAGTCACCATCAGAAACCGCTACCCACTACCACTCATGGTCTCTGCCTTTGAGCTTCTCCAGGGGGCCAACATCTTCACAAAGTTAAACCTACGAAACGCTTATCATCTTGTACATATATGTGAGGGCGACGAGTGGAAGACAGCCTTTAGCACCCCTATGGGACATTACGAGTATTTGGTAGTCCCCTTTGGTCTGACCAACGCCCCTGCTGTCTTCCAATCCATCTTCCGACTTCTTTAACATCTTCGTATTCGTTTATCGAGACGACATTTTAATTTTCTCCCAAGGCCTGGAGGAACACCAGCACCACGTTCATCAGGTCCTCCAGAGGCTGTTGGAGAATAACCTCTATGTCAAGGCAGAGAAGTGTGAGTTCCGCACATCCTCCACTACCTTCCTAGGATTTGTCATTTCCCCATCCAGGCTAGAAATGGAACCTGCCACACAGTGAGACCTTCATCAATTCCTTGGGTTTGCCAATTTCTATAGCCGCTTCATCTGAGGATACAGCACTGTAGCCGTCCCTCTGACCTCACTAACCTCCCCCAAAACCCGGTTCTACTGGAATGAGGAAGCGAATCAAGCCTTTGCTGATCTTAAGAGAAGATTTACCTAGGCTCCTATCCTCACTATTCCCGACTCGTCTCGCCAGTTTGTAGTTGAGGTTGTAGTCTGGTCTTCTCCAGATTCAATTCTATTCTGTCCTACCAGCCGGGCTCTCACATCAGTTTTCTCCCTCCCAGGACACCACACCATTCTCCCGGCCCCTTGTCTCATCACAGTCTTGGAGCTGGACATAGAGACCAGCAGGTTCAGTAGGTTCTGGCCCAAGAGCCTGGGCCAAGCAATGTCCCACCAAATCGCCTCTTCGTCCCTCTCCGCCTACGCGGAGTGGGCCCACGGGTCCAGACTATCTTGTCACTCGGGTGCTGCCTGAACTTCATGGTCCAGCAACGATTCTGGTGGCCCACACTGAGCAGGGATGTGTCCAGATTCGTGGCGGCCTGCGACATCTGCACCCGCTGTAAGAGCGATAACTGACCGGCTGATGGCCTTCTCAGATCCCGACCGGTTCCTCAACATCCTTGGTCTCACATCTCGGTAGACTTTGTCACTGGCTTACCTTTGTCCGTAGGCAACAGCTGTATCATGACCATTGTTGACCGCTTCTCCAAGTAAGTGCATCTCGTTCCACCTCCCAAGCTGCCATCTGCCAAGGAGACTGCAGAGTTACTCATCCTCCACGTGTTTCGACTCCATGGTCTTCCCACTGACATTGTGTCAGACTAAGGATCATGGATTTAATGGCTCTCGACCCAACGTGCACAATCTCTCGACTACGGCTTATCTTCACGTCTCGGCTCTGACACCATGCTCACGGATTTAACGGCTCTCGACTCAACGCACATGCTCTCTCAACTACGATTTATCTTCATGTCATGGCTCTGACTCCACATTCCTTCTCCTCGACAGCGAATCGGCTCCACGCTCGTGACACGCTCTCAACGAACCTGTGCTCACCCACCTGTCCTACAGCCTGAGAGCAGTGCCTGCTCAGCCTCTGCACCTGCATCTGGATCCACCACAGTAGCTAATGAAAGCGGTGTTTCCTGTTGTTGGTGGTGGTGTCATGACACTAGGAAATCAAAAAGCACACATTTATCCATTTATTCTCTTTTTTTTTTCAATCTTCTGATTGTAGGATGGATTTATTTTAGCTCCAGTCTTTACTACATCTCTACTGAGCAGAAGAACTGGACTGAGAGCAGACAGTACTGCAGAAAGAGAGGAGCAGACCTGGTGATCATAAACAGCAGAGAGAAACAGGTGTGTGTGTGTGTGAGTGTGCGTGTGAGTGTGCGTGTGAGTGTGCGTGTGAGTGTGCGTGTGAGTGTGCGTGTGAGTGTGCGTGTGAGTGTGCGTGGGCATGCATGTGTACAATATAGGCAGGTGTTTAATAGAGAAAATCTAAACGTGTGTAATATTTTCATATAGTTTTTTTAATAACAGGAGTTCGTCATTAAACTGATGGGAAACATTAAAGAGGCTTGGATTGGTCTGAGTGACAGTGACACAGAGGGAAAGTGGATATGGGTGGACGGTACAGAACAGACCCGCAGCACAGGGTAAGAGATGAGAAAACTTTTTTTTTATCACCCTGTCTCAGCTAGTATGAATTTCCAGGGTAATTGTGCACTACAGCAGATGAATGAACTCATGATAATATAATCTGTTATATTCTCACTGGGCATCTTATGACATTGTAAGAATTGTTATAAATCACACTCTTAAATGTGTAAAATTAAAGATAAGTGGACATAATTGTGATTCTTTGGCTTTCAGGTACTGGTATGAGGGAGAACCAAATGATATAAGTAATAATGAAGACTGTGGTGAGATCTTGACATTTCGAGATAAGTCCTGGAATGACAGACCATGTTCTGATAAATCACAGTGGATCTGTGAGAGAATTGTTGTGTAGATGTCAAAATTATAAAATGCTTGTAATGTTTGTATGCTTACATGTTTGCGTTTATTCCCCCCCATAAAAAAACCCTTTCTATTAGTGTTTGACTGATGATATTGTTTAGTAACATACAGTAGTCACTAGTGTAAGGATCTATCTAATGCCAGAAGCTTCAAAGCAGTTTTGTAAGTCGCTCTGTATAACACTTTCTGCCAAATACCTAAAAATAAAATGTAAATGCAAACTAGACTGCTATAATGTGGTTAAACCAGCCACTCATGATGGCTCATTATTCCAGCTGCACAGACCTCTTACAGCATATCAACTTATTTTTCTACAAGATTATCATTACTACAATAATATTCACAGTATTTATAATCAGAAACTAAATTTGTGAATTGTGTTACATTTATTTGTGAACTGATTTCATATGCCAGCTCTAAATATGGCAACCCATCACCTGGCAGTTATGTGACTCACTTCACTGTCCCCTTTGGCACAACACATGTTTCACATTGCTATGGTGTAACCCAGCTAAAACAGTTTGAGCAGGAATTCACATATCAGGCTATTTATTTATTTTGATTTTTTAAATGGAATAAACACTAATCAATATTTCTTTTGAGATCTCAGTTTATCAATTTATGGATTCTGGTAGAGGGTGAAAATCACTGGAGATGTTACAATTCAGTTTTAACGGTACCAATCCTGACTGCTGTCTAAATCTACATTTTATTTTTAAGCTACAGTGACTGTGAGTGGCAATGTTACTTCTAGAAGAAGTGAGAGCAGGCGTTCCTTTCTGCTTTTTTCCACTTTGTCAATCTCTCTTTTGAGGTTATAATAATAATAATAATAATAATAATAATAATAATAATAATAAGATTAGCAAATCTCTCTGGAATTTATTCAACATTCAATTCCCTTTGTCTTATGTTACTAATCTCTTCCTTATACTGTAACTATTTTATTATATACAAAATGTAAAGAAACAGTAATCTAATTGCAAAAAGAGCTTATAAATCCAGAGTAATGGACTAGATGGAGCAATAGCACAGGATGCAGGTGTAACTGTACTGTACATTCTGAATAAGACATTACTGCATGACTATTAGGTGATATTAGATGACTGACAGATAGTATATGTTATCTTACTTTTGCACTAAAATCTTATAGATCTGTACAAACAATTAGAGATTTACTGGAGCGCGTCGACAGATTTGTATAAAATGATGTAAAGTTTTATTCTGGACTAGAGCCTGATGGACTAATACAAATCTTGCCACTGTCTGAGTTAAACAGCTAAATTATTACATGGTTTTATTCAGCTTTTAAAAGCTAAATTAGCTGGAAACACAGGTGAAGTCAAAAGAGGAAACAATGAACAGACCTATTGTTATTTTTTCATTTTAAATTGTATTATTTAGACTTAGAAGTATATAGAAATATTGAAGTAATTATTAATTGTCAATCAGTGTTTCTATTTATTTAAGTGAACTTTGCACACACACACACACACACACACACACACACACTTTTAGTCATTAATAGATATGGAATGTGTGTATGATGCTGTGATCAGTGCCGAGAAGATGACGAGAGGACATAAGGATGGAGATTCTTCTATGGGGTTATAAGCAAGCTAATATCGCTATGCTAGCTTATAAAAGATCTTAGAGCAGACTAAAAGCAGACTATTAACTGTTGCCCATCAATTAGTGCTAATTATCCTTGAGCTAATTCTTAGCTGCTCCTGTTATGTGTAATGTTACAGATGGTTAATGAATTGTTATGCAATTTATTAGGGCTTATCAGTGTTACTGTAGTGACATATAATGTATACTGCTGTATAAAGTAGTGGTATTATCATAGCTAGAGATCTTCTGAATAGTTAGCTATGTGCTTACACAATGCAGACATCCTGCATTGATGGATGGATGTTGTTGATAAATATTTAAAATGATAATTAAATAAATAGCTGTCCATCTTTTTTGTGTTTATCTTTTCGGTTTATTATACACTTCTGCACCACTTCATATAATAAATAGTTTTAAATGGTAGTAAAGGTACCATTTGGTCATGTACCAATCTGCATCAACCTGAATCTCTCTGAGTAAGTAAGCATAATAATAAATAATGAATCATCATAGTGTCACCACATGGGTGAACATGACCAAATTATTGCATAAACACTGGAACACGAGGATTTAATAATTTAATTAAACACGAATATCCTTAATATGTGTTAAAATGTTGGATTTTTATTAAAAGCCCAATATATATTTATGTGTGTGTGTGTGTGTGTGTGTGTGTGTGTGTGTGTGTGTGTGTGTGTGAGAAATGTGTGGCATTTTAATTCAAATCCAACATTTTAATGTGCGTCAAGGTGCATGGGCGTCAACTCGCACGTTCTGTAATATTCCATTGTCATTCACATTGCCGCTGTTTTAGAGCCCTTTACTAAAGCATTCGCTATTATCAAGTTGATATACAGGTCAATCATGGATTACACTCAAAGTATCAACTCCAACTATGAAGTCTGATTTAATTTGCTGGGGAAATAAAATTTAGGCAGAGACGTCTGCACTGTCTTGTTAATTCATCTAAAACTGTCACGAGCTATCGGAGGGTAAGCACAGAAGCCTTAGCAGTTAGCCCGTGTAGCGTGGATGGTAAACCCAAACGCGGAAGCAACGCGAGTAGGCAGGATAACCACGGAATTTATCTAAGAACTCTCTTACACGAAGAGTTAGGATCTACACAAATAAATCCGCGTTCTAGCAACACACACTCAATCAAAGAAGCAATCCGAATTGGTGAGTACTCACAGAATAGTCGGCGTAGCGTCAGCAAAGGCATGGGCGAACTCAATGACTGAGCAATGTGAAGCGCCATTTTGTCTCCTTTTATGTTTCCTGAAAACCCGACCGTATTACTTCCGGGTCCTAGTGCCGGTCGTGTTACGAGTGTGCATGACAAAAACCCCCTACAGTATTTGCCAACAGCGCACCCAGTTTGATAAATTCACACATATATTGAATGAAAGGTGAGAAGAGATTCAGCAGAATCTTGTGACACGTGCTTGCTCTATATAGGACTATATTCGACAAGAATATAGAGAATAAGAATTGTATTTCTAATAAGATAATTAAATAATTAATTAAATAATACAATTATATCAAATAAGGACTTTATCTAAAAGCCAGACCAAATTTCTCATTCACTGCTGATGTAGCTAAATATGTTTATACTGTAGATACGTAGGTTATATTTTAAAAGTACAATTGCAAGTAAATTACAAACTGCATGTAATGTAAAATATGAATAAAACAGTATTAGACACACATATATGATATGGGAGTATATACAATGAAAAAGCTATTTACACATGAGTGCTCCAATGTAAAGCAAACGCAATTATTAATTCATTCTGTATATTTAACTTCATTCAGCCGTTTAAGTTACATGAAAAAAATAACGTGCCTGCCAGCCCACTATTATTTTCTGTTCGAATTTAAAGATGCGTACACGTGTGCAAAAAGTCTGCACCTTTTGTAAAGTGAAAGTACGAGCTGTGGGTTCACGCACGCCGATGAACAGCTTTATTTCAGTCATAAATCCACAATCATACTCCAGCTATTATTTCCAGCCGTGGTCAAATAATGGATGAAATAATTATTCAATGCTGGACATAAACAGCAAAAAAGCCAGATGATTATTTTTATAAAAAGCCCGAAGCACTTCATGTTTATATTTGTTCCTTCATGTCTTCTGATGGTGCTCGACACATTTTTACGTTTTAACAAAGACATGTTGACATATTCACGTATCAGGACATTTGCATAATTACTGTATATGTGCGTGCATCTCATAGGTGTCTGTGCGCGCGCATTTCATATGTAGTTGTGTGAGCAGTTAGTAGTATATATAGATGTGTGACTGTTTCATATATGTGTATGCAAGTGTTTCACGTGTGTGTGTGCATGAGTGAAGTTTGATTTAAGCCCTATACGGCGCTTCATAATTTAGGGCATCTCTGTTCATCATTATGGACATAATATGAAGCACATATACGCAGATTCATCATAAAATATTATTATTGTAAAACAAAATAAAATTCATGTTTGCTTCAGCATTGGAAACAATATTGTTTTTCGGCTAAATAATTATACAAAATTTTTCGTTGTACTTGGTCTGGCTTTTAGGTAAAATCCTTCCATGCGCCATCTGGCAGATATTCAGTGAAGCACAACACATTTATTTAAATACCCGAATGTTGCTTAAGGAATCTCGCGGCATGTCGCGCACCAAATTGCGGGATCTCGCGGGAAAAAGCGTGTATTCTTAATAGCCAGATCTGTATGTAACAGTCAAGAAAAGGGGCTTTTGTTCGGGTTCTATCTCTTCTATTATAAAGTCATTAAATATGTGTTTATACTACTTATAATATGTATGCTTGTGTGTTTTCCTTCTCACAGTAAACTGTATGTAAATCATCAACTCCCTGTGTATCAGCTGATTTCTAAACCAGCAGAAGAGCAGAAGGTGAGCGATAATTTCAGGATTCACCTCTCTTTTCAGGAACACCACTGTACATTTTACATTTGAGTCTGGGACTACATTTTGAAGTTGTGATGTTTCCACACTCAGTAATGATTTGGGATGACCTAGCATCTGCTTGTGTTTGTATTATGTCCAAAGTCAATGCAGCCATGTACAGTACCAGGATATTTAGAACTATTTTAGAACAGTTGCTATCTGCTGACAAATTTTATGGAGTTCCCGATTTCCTTTTCCAGCAGGACTTGGCACCTGCACACATTGCCAAAATTAGCATTAACTGGTTTGCTCACAATCACATTCCTGTGCTTCCTGTGATTTGCCAGCCATCTAGCCTGAGCTGATTTTTATTTATTTATTTTTTTTGTTAAGTGGAAGAGGAGAAACACCTGTTCAATCAATACGGATGAGCTGCAGCCTTCTATCAAAGGAAACTAGTCTCCAATAATACCTCAGTACTGCCACATGTTGATCACCTCCATGCCATGCTGCATTGATGCAGTAATTCATACTAAATGAGCCCTGGCCAAGTACTGAGTGCAAAAATGAACAGAATATTTCAGAATTTATGTATTGTAAATCCTTTTTTGTTTGTTCTTAGGAAACTGCCTAATATTTTGAGATACTGGATTTTTTTTATTTTTATTTTCATGAACTGTAAGTCGTAATCATTCAAATTAAAACAAACAAACAAAAAACTTACTTTTTGAATAAAATTCAGAATGGAATTTAACATTTTCACAATATAATTGTTTTTAAATACACTGTAATATGAAAATGTTTAAGGTCTTTGTTTTAATATAAAAAACTCTTGCCTGTTTATTTTCAGGTTGAAACTACTCTTAGAGTGAACCCATACAGTGACAGAGACTCCACGAGCAAGAGATCTTCCACAAACTGAAGAGTTAAAACCCTTAGGAGTTAGCGTACACACCTGCGGGTACACCTGAATTTTCTTTTCTCTCCATCATTTTTGATCATGCATATAAGTGTAGTACATCATTTGAATCTGTAAAGTGTGTACTTTTATGTACACTCACAATATCCACAAAAAATTGTAATTTCATAAAATAAAGAAAATAAACAGGGTGCGCTTTATGCCATCTCAGTCTCTGCAAAAATATTTTTGAAACATGACTAAAATGAACTGAAACTCTGCAAATACTGCACACACAGACATGAAAAATATAGCTATAGAAAGCATAAAAATGTCTACTTTTAAATGATGCAAGTCACATCGAAAACAAACATTCTCAGTTTATGTAATCCGTCTGAAACCAAGGAAAGGCACAGAGTTATTGTCGCATTTCATTATCTGATAATGACCCGAGGCAGAACAGGAGGTCTTTGTCTTCTCTCGTGTGAATTACAGCATTACTCATGAACATTCACACCTCCTCACATATGGCCTTTCTACACAAAAAATGGCTTAGAAAATTGTTTTCTTTGAATGAGTGAGCAGGATGATTATCACATCATTTTAAAGTAAAAACTCCAGGCTCACAAATAAAAGATCCAGGTCACAAAGGTTGTGTACAAAATGTTATGAATTAGTGATTTATTTTAGTGATTTATTTTTGTGTTTTTAATAAACATGTATAACTTTTATTTTCTCTAAAATATCAACTTGTACATACATTCTGTTCACACATTACTGAAGCCCAGTTTGTGCTGAATACAGTCTAACCAGCCATTTATATGTTTATACAGTAGGTAGAAGACCAGAATGTGCTTTACCGTCGCATTCACTGCCGAAACAGGACGACAACGGGAGATTTCCAAGCAGACATTTCGTCTTCTATAAGGATATATTTTTCACATCTGTGAGGCAAGTATACACAGAGCTGCTGTCTTTTTTTGACGCGCTCAAGTTCACAGAAACGAGTACAGAATAGTGCATGTTTGCTTTCATTATTTTACAAAATCATAACGTTTTGTCGTCACACATGTAATGCAGTGAGCGCGCACTACTATTCAGCTTTAACACTCATTTTAAACATGAGCATTTTTCTAGGTTAACGTTAGAGCAAGTGGACATGTAAACTTACAGGTTTCAGATGTTTTTATATATATTTATATATATTTATATTTATTTTATTTATATACCATATTTGAGGTGAGTCAAAATGTTAACATTAATTATTAATTTTATATTTATTAATTTTGTTTAAAAATTATTGCACACTTTCTGTAAATCCTATAAACTTCATTTCACTTCTCAAATATCAACGTGTGTCTCCTATATGATATATTTAACTGATTTTTTTTTTATGGTAACAACTAACGATTGATACAGGAAAATCATGAAGATTAACAAGGCTGCCCAAACTTTCCCATCCCACTGTACTGTATGTAATATACAGTGCCCTCCATAATTATCGGCACCCCTGGTTAAAATGTGTTCTTTAGCTTCTAAAAAATTCAGTTCTGTTCTAAATAACACAGGACCACAATGGAAAAAAAGAAGAAATTCCAACCTTTAATTCAAGTGCATTTATTCAGTGGAAAAAAAATCCCACATTAAGAAATAATTATTTTACATCAAGTCATGGGTGCCACAATTATTAGCACCCCTGATGTTTAATACTTTGTACAACCCCATTTTGCCAAAAAAACAGCACCTAATCTTCTCCTATAATGTTTCACAAGATTAGAGAACACAGAAAGAGGAATCTTCGACCATTCCTCTTTGCACAATGTCTCTAAATCATCCAGTGACCCGACTCCTCTCTTCTGCACTCTCCTCTTCAGCTCACTGTACATGTTTTCAATGGGGTTGAGGTCTGGGGACTGAGATGGCCATGGGAGGAGCTTGATCCTGTGTGTGGTGAACCATTTCTGTGTAGATTTGGCCACATGTTTTGGGTCAGTATCTTGCTGAAAGAACCAGTGACGACCCATCTTCAGCTTTCGGGCAGAAGCCACCAGATTTTGCTTTAAAATGTCCTGATATTTCAAAGCATTCATGATGCCATGCACCCTAACAAGGTTCCCAGGGCCTCTGAAAGAGAAACAGCCCACAGCATCACAGATCCTCCCCCATACTTCACAGTGGGCATGAGGTGCTTTTCGGCATACTCATTTTTTGTGTTACGCCACAAAAAATATTTTTTTAGTTCTCTTACCATCCTCCTCACTGTCCAGGCTTGTTTACTACTGTTTCAGTTTTTTTTAAAACTTCTTAATGATTCCTCTCACAGTGGATATGGGCAGGTGCAGGCGGGTGGCTATTTTCTTGTACCCATTGCCTGACTTGTGAAGGTCGACACACATCTGCTTACTTGAATGGTGTGTTCCTTTGTCTTTCCCATGTTGAAAAGTGGATAAGAGAAATGGCCTCTATGTCACGTCATATTTATACCCCAGGGAAGCAGGAAGTGATAAATTAATAATTAAATGTTCCTAGATACTCTGATCAACTTTGTAAACTACTGTAGAAATGACAGAAATACTTCAATTACATTTATTTTCTAGGAATTGTTAGGGGTGCCAATAATTGTGGAACAGGTTATTTTATGAAAAATTATTTTGTTTATAATTTTTATTTGTTATTAATTTTTATAATTTTATATTTTTATTTTATTTCCTCTTAAAATTCACTTTATATTCATGTTATATTTTTCATAAATTTTCAGTGTGACAATATGCTTCTGCAATTTATTTTAAGGCTTTTAACACATCTTAACCAGGGGTGCCAATAATTATGGAGGGCAGTATATATATATATATATATATATATATATATATATATATAGTTAGAAGGTGTACTCGCCTCTTTGAAGTCCTTCGGGCGCGTTCCATTGCTCCAGTGTGCATGTTGCTCTTCCACATTCTGCGCGTGTGTCGCACTCACAAGTCCAGTCTCCCAACAGACCCTGAGCTACACTCCCCACTGTGTTTTATAGCACGGGGAGAAGCCCGGGATCATTAGCGGCGATTGCTCACCACCCATTCCTAATTCCGCGGCCCCTCTCCTTCGCAGACCTGCAGATAAGGAAGGCTGCCTATCTAGTGAGCTTCGGCGTGAACGAGGAGCAATATTGATTTGGGCATACGACCATCACAGGCGCACGCCGTGACAATCACCTATTGCAGTTCCATGAGTTCCATTTGCAAAAGATGATTGTGCTTTGTGCTCTTTTCATTTCCAATGTCTCCTGCAGGGTGTGTGGGACAGAAGTGTAACAGATAACAATGTAATCCAGGGTCTTATGAATACAGGATTCTGGGAAGAATCTGTTGCTTGTCCGTACACAGTCAGGAAATCATCATAGAGTACATCATGACTGAAGGTTTCACACTCAGGTTCAGCTACAATAATATAATAAAATAATATAATATATAATAAGACTAGATTTTCATGCTCCATGCTGAGAAACCTGAAGTTCAGATCAGTGAATTAACGCCTTTATATGAGTGTGGCTGTCGGCGATATCTCACACACTGTTTATTATCTTTTTTCATAACAGATATGGATGTTGTGTGAGGCAGAAATGCACTACTCTTGAGAGAAGGTGCAGAGAAGCTGCACATAAAAAATCACCCAAACACTGACCCTGGTACCCTAGTACTGTAAGGCTGTCTTTTTTTCTGTTTAAGTTCAGCCTTACAGCTCCAGGGTACCAGGGTCAGTGTTTGGGTGATTCTCTATGTACAGCTTCTCAGCGTCTTCATATCAACATTCATATCTGGTATGGAAATGTCTTGGTGTTAATGAAGAAATTCTATCCAGACTGCCCTGTATTTATTCAACTATGATCAATTTGTTTAGTGCAGATGATACAAACCTCACTCGGAGACTACAAATGTATTAATTAATCCTTAATATATATAAAAAAAGTGTTCTTCATTCTGCGAGTGTTCTTCATTTACATTAAAGTCTCTATATCTTTATGTAATCCAATGCATTAAAATCTTGACATTTTTCTTTTCTTGACAACGACATTAAAGACTCTGAAACCTCAAGAAATAAAATAAATGGCAAAATAACTGTTCATTATGCTGTGCAGAAATTGCATCCATTATTTCATATGTTTAATCATACACTCTAAAAAATGCTGAGTTGTTTCCAGAGGTGGAAAGTAACAAATTACATTTACTCATGTTACTGTAATTGAGTAGTTTTTTTGTGTACTTCTACTTTTTAAAGTAGTTTTTTAAAATCTGTAATTTTACTTTTACTTAATTATGTTTTGTTTGCAATATTGTATACTCACCTAAAGGATTATTAGGTTCAATGCATTTAGGGGTGTGGTCCTGGTCAAGACAATCTCCTCAACTCCAAACTGAATGTCAGAATGGGAAAGAAAGGTGATTTAAGCAATTTTGAGCGTGGCGTGGTTGTTGGTGCCAGACGGGCCGGTCTGAGTATTTCACAATCTGCTCAGTTACTGGGATTTTCACACACAACCATTTCTAACGTTTACAAAGAATGGTGTGAAAAAGGAAAAACATGCAGTATGCGGCAGTCCTGTGGGCGAAAATGCCTCGTTGATGCTAGAGGTCAGAGGAGAATGGGCCGACTGATTCAAGCTGATATAAGAGCAACTTTGACTGAAATAACCACTCGTTACAGCCGAGGTATGCAGCAAAGCATTTGTGAAGCCACAACACGCACAACCTTGAGGCGGATGGGCTACAACAGCAGAAGACCCCACCAGGTACCACTCATCTCCACTACAAATGGGAACAAAAGGCTACAATTTGCACGAGCTCACCAAAATTGGACTGTTGAAGACTGGAAAAATGTTGCCTGGTCTGATGAGTCTCGATTTCTGTTGAAATGTTCAAATAGTAGAGTCAGAATTTGGCGTAAACAGAATGAGAACATGGATCCATCATGCCTTGTTACCACTGTGCAGGCTGGTGGTGGTGGTGTAATGGTGTGGGGGATCTTTTCTTCGCACACTTTTTATTGGCCCCTTAGTATGGTGTTCCTAATAATCCTTTAGGTGAGTGTAATTTGCTACATTTTAAATCCTATTCGCTACTGAGTAAAACAAATGAATGAAAATGCAAAAAAAAAAAAAAATATGCTTTATATAAATGCTTTGTTGCGCTTGCGTGTGTGTATCGTGTCCTGGTTGTGCGCCGCTCCAGGTTTTCTTACTGTCCCCACATCGGCATTTATCTGACCTTCCACAAATCCAGATGGAGCGCCGTATCCTGTTCTCCCTCACATGTTAAATAGTGAGGTAAATTAGTCAGAAATATACACTCAACGTAATTGTTAGTTATATTGCAACACTAAGTGATGCTGTATAATCCACAGGTGAACCAACATGATGAGGATGACATCTGCAAAATATGGAGATGACTGGAGCATTGTTCCATGTTTTGTTCCTTGGGGATTAGACAAGAGGGACCTGACAGACCTTTTCCATTGTTGGTTGCCTCCAGTCTGCTATTGATACAGACTCTTTGGTGGAGGCTGTTGATGTTTGTTTTAAAGTTTTTTTTGTTTTTTTTTGTCTTTGATATTAAATACACAAAGAAGTATCTTCCCACCTGAGATCCTATTGATGGACACGAGTCCTCATCTGTTAAATTTTTGAGGACAACAGTTTTTTGACCCCACATTTAAGCAATAATATTTAAAAAAAGTTTCATCATTTTTGTTTTTAATATAATTTTGAAGGAAATTAAATAGTAGTATTGTAGTTAAATAACTAATAGTTAAAATATTAAGATGGGGAATGTTTGATGTTATGTGGGTATTAAAATATTTGTATTGAAAACTTCTATATAAAAAGTGTTTAAACATTGTATTAAATGCAAAAAAATGCCGATTGTTACATTTATTTTATGTTTAACAAATCATCACCCTGGGATTATATAGTTTTGTCTGACATTTTTGTCAAAACTGGTTGGGTCAAATAAAATAAAATGCAGCAATAACTAGTCAATTATAAAATAGAATTATTTATTTTTAAATGGCTGATAACTCAATCCTTTATTTTATAATGCTCTTTTATTGTGATCATGTCTTTTTTTTTTTTTCATTAAACAGATTGAGACTTTGTCATGACCAGAACATTTGCAGGACAGAAATCCTGTATTCACGGTCACGGGAACCTAGACCCTATCCCAGGAGGCTTAGGGCACAAGGCAGCGAGCACCCTGGACAGGGTGCCAATCCATTGCAGGACACACAAACATGCACACTCACACACTCATTCACACACTAAGGGGAATTTGGGAACACCAATTAGCCTAACCTACATATCTTTGGACTGTGGGAGGAAACCCACCTAGCACGGGGAGAACATGCAAACGCCATGCACACAGAGACGGGAATCGAACCTGGCCAGGAACTGAACCCGGGCCCTGGAGGTGCAAGGCGATAGTGCTAACCACTACACCACCGTGCCGCCAGCTTCAGACTTATGACCTGCTATTCACCACTTTCAAATAAAACTCATGAAACTGCAATAGGTGATTTATTTATTTATTTAGTGAACCGTTAACTATTAACCACATATAAATTGAGGTTTTGAAACAGCTTAATTCCCAAAATAAAAATACTGTGCAGCATCTACAGATATCTATGTACTGGACTTTCTAAAACATAATTGAGCTCATGATGAGGATGATCTCACCTGGATACTGTAGATCTGTACACAAGACCTGCTGCTGTGATCATAAAGTCTGTCCTGTGCTCATTCACACTCTAACTGAACACCATGTCAACACACTGAGTGCTGTTAGACTTCACTCTTCACCTCCTAATAACTGATCTACCAGTGCATCACTCTCATCTGTCTATAATTCACTCTTATTCACTGCTCACATCTAGAAGTCTGACTGTATGATGGATTACACTGAAATGATTTTAGTTCATCTCTCAGGAAATGTAGGATCTGTTAAAACACATTCACTGTCTATAATAAAAGTCTAAAATTCCATTAAAGAAATAGACACTTCAGACATGAATTAAGCACAGAAACATTTTATTAATTGATTACTGAATTGCAAATTGATTTAAATATAAAGAAATATCCCATTATTTGCTGACTCTCAGGGAAGATGTGGTCTCTGTGGCCTTAATGCAGTGTGTATGTGCAGAATCAGTGCTACAGACAAAAACATATACAGTACAGTCCTAGAGCACCAGTGAAGTGTTAAAATAAAATGTGGTAAAAAAAAAGCCTTCAAATGCTTATGTTTATAGTTTAAACCCTAAATATTCTCCCAAAAAACTTTAATTTAATTTCAAACTCAACGTAATACATTACACTTGAAAAAAAATATGTAAAGGTAAACCTGTATACTGTACAGTACTGTACTCTGTCTCCCGCGGTGCTAGAATGTAAAATACAGATGTTACTCTGTATGTACTGTAATTCATGGAAGCGCGTTTTCTTCTGTATGTGATGATGTTTTCTTTGGTATCAGTACTGTAGGGTAAATACGGTAATAAGTCATGTTTTCCTCTACAGTGTTTTTGTCTTCTCTCTACAGTACTAAAAAAATATTTGATATTTTATATGGATATTTCCCTGAATTTATGTGAATATTCATGTTACAAAATTAGTAAATTATATTGTTCTTAATAGTTTAGAGTTAAAGCACATGAAAAATTATATATTGTCACAAAAAAAAACATAAAAAACAGTGGAGGATATTTCTGGGGGTTTCTGCAAATAATTATTAATTATATCTGAGAACAACTAAGGCTGTGAACTCTGAACTTAATACATTACACTTAAAAAAAAGAAAAAAAAAAACAGAATATAAAGGTAAACCTGTATACTGTACAGTACTGTACTGCTATGTCTCCCAAATGAAACCCCACAGCTCTGGTGTTTGTACACGTCACTACTGTAGAATCTGTAACGTTTCCTAAACAAACCTGAATGAAAAATAATCTCTGAAAGATAAACAGGTGACACCAAGATGGTTACAGAGTTATTAACAGTAATGAGGATTTTACACACACACACACACACACACACACACACACACACACACACACACACACACACACACACACACACTGACCTACACAGATACACATGTACATACAATTTACTGCTTTTCATTCACATACAGGAATTCAGTTAAAGATTTTCTTCTCACAGATCCAATGATACTGTTTACTACAGGGATAAACACCCCAGTTGTTCACAGGATCAGATGTTTCACCAGTTACAACACAATCCTCATCTCCTGCTTTACTGTCAGGTTCTCCACTTCCCCAAAACCTGAAGGAGAGAATCAGAGGATCTGTTGTGTTTCTCAGACTAATGAAGAGTCAGTAACTGTATCATAAGCACATTATTAGTTCAGTGATTTCTTACCCAGTGATCAGTGTTGTATCGTCCACCCACTTCCACTTGTTCTCTCTGACTCTACCACGCAGACCAATCCAAGCTCTATCACTACCCCGCAGTGTATTGACGAATTCCTGTCAATGTTTGTAGTAAAAATATAAGAATAAATAAGTCTCTCTCTCTCTGTCTGTCTCTCTCACACACACACACACACGCACACGCACACACACACACACACACACACACACACACACACACACACACACACACACACACCTGTTCCTCTCTGCTGTTTATGATCACCAGGTCTGCTCCTCTCTCTCTGCAGTTCTGGCTGCTCTCAGTCCAGCTCTTCTGCTCATTAGTGATGTTGTAAACACTGGAGCTGGAATAAGTCCATCCTGAACTCAAAGATTTTTTTTTAAAAAAGGGGAGAAGAACGACAACATTATTTTTACCTCAACATTATTATTTTTACAGTATATTTGTAAGTCAGTATTTTTTATTTTTTTTAGATATATTTGTGCTTTCTAATTTTCTAGTGTCATGACAACAACAACAACAGAAGCACAGACTCCTACAGACTCGCTGCTACAGTATGGAGAAGTGATAACAGGAACAGACTTGTTTTAATGATGTTCAACATTAAATGTAATTATGAATGGTTACAATTATGTTCATTAATAATCATGTAACAGTTCTGCAGTAAAGTGTTACTCACCCTGTTTTAAAAACTTCTCGAGTTCAGCTCTCTCTCTCTGTAACTGCTCTCTCTCCCTCTGAAACTGATCTCTCTCTATAGTCAGGTTGTTGTAACTGGTCTGTAACTGGTCTCTCTCTACAGTCAGGTTGTAGTAACTGGTCTTTAACTGGTCTCTCTCTATAGTCAGGTTACTGGTCTGTAACTGGTTGTTTTCTGTCTTCAGGATGTGGTATTGGAGCCACAGCACTGAGATGGCAGTCAGCAGGAGAACACACAGCAGCACCAGACACACTGCAATCATTCTAGACCACCTGCTCCATGCAGTGTCTCCTCCTAATGATAAGTGATCACAGAGACGTGATTATTGTTTTTGATTTTTTCATATTTTAACCAGAGTAAACTCACAGACAGAACGCGGCCCTGAACGCATGTACATGGTCATATTTGCAGTTATCCATGTTAGTGGAATATTAATATCCATGTAAACACATGCCAGATCCTGTAGACTAGGAGTGTTTACATGGATATTAATATTCCACTAATAATCATAATAATGTCCTGATCTAAATAAAAATACATCACTGGGGAAGAGACGAAGCGAACACTTTTCTTACACTGACAGACATGAAAACAAAGGTGTGCACAACGGAGAACGAACAGGTGTGTACGGGTTCGGCCAGCCTAAATAGAGACACACAGGGAAGACACAGGTGAACTTAATTTGTTTAAACAGTGACAACAATTACACACGTAGACACACTAGGGGGGGGGACAAAGCGCCGGCTCAGTAATACAGTGAACCCGATCTCTCTCTCCCGGACTGAGGTGGCACAGATGTGACAAGCACGACAGCGGGAGATTTAAATCAGTCGCCTTTTAAAATAATCCCTGAAATGACTGCCAGGAGGCGCAAAGGGACATTTTGCAAAAAGAGTGTAATCTCCGCTTCGGAGGATTTGTCTACAGTATATTTATGTTTCATGCAAATTAAATCATCTGATTAGTTTTCCATTAGTTTATGTAAAAGCAGACATTCCACGTTTTGTAAGTATATATTTTTCACATCTGTGAGGCAAGTATACAGAGTTTCGGTTCATTTATTCATGCACTCAACTTCACAAAAAAAGTTTTGTTGTCACACATGTAATGCAGTGAGCGTCAGCATAAACACTTAAACGTAAGCATCCTTCTAGGTTCACGTTAGATCAAGTGGCCATGTAAAGTTGCATGTTTCAGATGATATCCATATTTGAGGTGAGTCAAAATATTAACATTGATTATCAATTAGACCCCGATAAACTAAGGTAAATTAATGATGTCTTGAAACATAATGCAATAACTAGTTTTATGTATTTATTTTTAAACTTGCATAAAAGTCATGGGTTGTGTTTAGAGTGATTAAAATTTACTTGAAATTATCTGATAAATTGCAAACTGTATGCAAAACTGTATACAAAATATATGATATGGTAATATAGACATTAAAAAGGCTATTTATACATGAGTGCAGAAGTCTAAAGCCAACACAATTAGTAATTTATTGGGTAAATTTAACTTCAATCAACTGTTTAAGTTATATGAAAAACAAAGTGCCTACCAGCTGACTATTATTTTCTGTTTAAATTTAAAGATGCCCGTGCGTGTGCAAAAAGAGAAATACAACAATGTATACAAAAGTGTATAATAAGTTAGCCTAAAACAATATTGTTTCCAATGCTGAAGCAAACATGAATGTTACTTAGTTTTACAATAGATCTTTCATGATGAATGTGTATTGTGCTTTAAATATAAAGTAAACCATAAACATTGCCTTTGGCAAAGTGAAAGTGAGTGCCGTTGATCAAAAGGCTGATAAATGCGCACGCAGATATGAGCAGATTTATCGATAAAACGTTTCGCGGTTACTTTGTTGTAACCCTGTTCCCTGAAAAAGCGGGAACGAGATGCTGTGTCAAAACGCTATGGAAACATCTCTTTGTTGTGGTTGTGAATCATGTGTGTATCAAACACGCCAAATTTTGGCTTATATAACCTCGGTCAGATGATGTCATCAGATTAGGTGCACCTGCGGGTTATAAATAGGAGTGAACCCGAAACATCCTCAGGTCAATTTTGTCTGAAAGGACGTCCAGCCACGCTAGCAGTGCGGCATTGGAGTGCAGCATCTCATTCCCGCTTTTTCAGGGAACAGGGTTACAACAAAGTAACCGAGATGTTCCCTTTGAAAAGCTACACTTGATGCTGCATGAAAACGCTATGGAAACGAGAATACCAATGCCGCCACACTGCAAGTGTGCGTTAGGTGTGCGTACAATAGCCAAAGAGGTCTCAGACATAACTTTGGGATGCTGACTCGAGGACCCGCAAGCCCGGAGTAGCATTGACATTCAAACTATAAAATCTGACAAATGTGTGCAGAGAGGACCAACCTGCCATATCACACACTTGCTGCAAGGGGACACCTCTTGCCAGAGCAATTGATGAGGCAATCCCCCTGGTTGAATGAGCCCTGATTCCTAGAGGCGAAGTGTGACCACGCTGAATGACTAGGGTAATAGCATCTCTCGCCCAATGTGACAGTGTTTGTCTAGTGGTGGCCACCCCCCGATTGCAGCCCCTGTAGCAAATGAAAAGCTGCTCTGACTTACACCACACTCTGGTCCTGTGGTCTTGTGAGCCAAAGTGGTTCACCTCTGCTACATAAAATCTTTCCCAGTTCTGACTGACTAATTCAGGGTCGAGTTCCATTCAAGTCTGCTCCCACATTCATATGCCCCGGAATGTAAATTGCCCTGAGGGACAGGAACTTGTTCTGTGCCCAAAGCAGAACCTGGTGGGCTAGCTTGATCAAGCGCGCGAGGGCAGGCCGCCATGGCGATTTATGTACGCGACTAGGAGTAGGGTAGCTTCTCAACTACTGCAATCCCTTTTCTCACCTTTCATTCACGATAGGTATGAAGTTATCAAACCGGTTTCGCTGATGGGGGGGTTTTAAAACGAATTAACAAGACCAAGCAGACGTCTCTGCCTAAAATGTATTTCTCCAGCAAAACATCAAATAAATAAAAATAAAAACATTTAATGGTAGCAATTGAATCAGACTTCGTAGTTGGATTTGATACTTTGAGTGTAATTTATGAATATACTGAATATATTCAGATTCTATAAATTAACGAAAACTGATGTCTCCGTTTCCTTCCTAGGAAAGCACTTTTGTCTGCATCACAATGAACTGAAGCTTAGCTCATGCCGTGTCTTTCCTTTCCCCTCAACGCGCACTTACCTTTTCTAGTGTTACAAAACTGTCACTAAACTAGCTACTCACAGACTTCCACACACTATCTCATTGCCTCTTCCTTCTCTAATCAGCTGGCACTATCGACCACATAACATAACATAAGCATAGGAAATAAAGTTTTATAAGTAAAGATACCGAGTTGTCCAATTGTTTTGGATTGTTGCAATAATAATAATAATAATAATAATAATAATAATAATAATAATAATGAAAAAATACATTTGCATAATGCATGACATTAGCACAAAGGTGTGATTCAGAAATAAAAAAAAAGTATACAAATATAACACTGCTGTGCTACAATAATGTATACATTGCACAAATGTATTATTATTGTTCTTCATAACATCATTACACATTACAACTATTAGGCTTTAAGATAAATGAATATGATTACAGCACTGGTGATTTCTGTCATATTAAATAGTAGACGTGTTGCTGCAGTTTTTGATGTCTGATAAAATTAAGGCAATGTTAAAAGCTAAAACTGGTTAAAAGCATGTTAAATGTTAAAAGCAAAAAAATTGTAAAAACAAATGTCTCGGTAAAGCTCATGAGACAGCTGATGAAACTCCGAGACTGCTAACACACAGAAAGCTGCATTAAAAAAAAATGGCAAGAATTCTGCGTAAATAGCGGCTTTATCGCAACTGGTAATTCACATGCTCCAAGCCCGCTCTGTATAATAGAGACGACCGTATGCAAGCATGTTTGAGACAACTTCAGCTCTGCTTCTTGGTGAAATGGACTCGTCTTCAGTGACAGTAATGAAAATGAAATTACTGAGCAAACCGGACATGCTGTATGTATTAGGCACTTTATTCTGCTTTGCTACAAGCGTGGCGTGGCCAGTCCATGGAAAACTGTTTTACATAAAACTGGCCAGTGGTGCTAAAATTTTGGAGGCTATTGTTCTATCAAATGCCTGAATCAGAGACTGTTGAGATGCTGATGTTCTTGCAGACATGTGATTTAGATATTCAGCATTTCAAAATATATTAGAAAGTATATATTGCATGGAGTCATGCTGACTTATTCTGAACTGTTCTGGTTCTGCCGGTCATCTTAAGACTGGTTTACTTAAGACTGGCTGATTTTCAGGTAGCAGAATTTCTGAAGATTTCTGATTCATTATTGTAGCTCTTTAAACATTTATGTGTGTTTGAGAGTCATATGGTTTGTGAGCTGATGTCCCCTCTGGCTTGACTTTACAAGGGGGCCAGTGGTGGACAGGCCCAGTCTGTCTGCGGTGTGGACGCATGTGTGCATCTCTTGTAGGTGGTGGAGTGGTTGATTGCAGAGCTGGTGTGTATGTATGTGTGTGTGGAGATGTTGGTGTGGGTGTCTCCACTGCTTACTCTTTATACTATTTAGTTATTTATACTATTTTATTAGCATTTAATATCTTATACATCAACATATTTTACTCTTATATTGATGATATTGATTAACTCATTCTGTGTAATTTTGTTTAATTTCCTATTTAAAATAAATGATTATCTTGGCTCATATTTGGGCATCATGATTATATTACAGTGGAATTACCACAACCACGGTGTCATGATCCATCCTGGTGTGGAGAGGATTCACTGTTACCACTGCAAAGTTACCTTTGTCTCCTGCTACTTTTAAGATGAACTCATATTTACAGCACTGTTGATTTCTGTCATATGAATTAGTCGACATGTTCCTGCATTAGATCTGGAATTATTTACAGAAGCTTTTCTGCAGCTTTACTGTCAGGTTCCAAGGCAGAAGTGACACTGGTCTAAAATCACGATTAAACACTGCTTTCTTTCACACATCAGTATGGAATAAAATAGCTCACAGCAACAACATACAAGGATGTACATCACACATGGGCATGCTGTCTCACATGGGTACACAAAAGGGAGCAAGATATTCATTTAATATCTACTTTGTAACTGAAAATTTTACTGTTGTCTTGTTTTTTTTTCCTGTTAACTTTGAAAGAATGATGAAAGAAAATAACTTGCAAATGGAGCAATAAAGGTTTAAAAAGATTGTGCATTTTATGAAAAAAAAAACAAATTGCTGTAGAAAAAGAGGGGTACGCAATGTGTGGCTAGTGTATGTTGGTAACAGAATGCTGTGTTAATGAAGTGATAAAGTCCTGCTCATAACAAAAAAAACCGGATGTGTACACTCAAATTATTTAATATGAATATGGTCAGCTGACATGTGTAGACCTGTGTACACACCTACTGTACTGTTATGAATCTGGGATTCTGTTTATCTCTGTTAGATATCGCTTTGCTCCTATGTGTTGGACCTGATCTGTTGTGTGCTAGTATTGTGAGATTCTAATTGACTGTTACTTCAGTAACTCCTCCCTTTGCACTAATACATGCAGTGAAGGGCAGAGCTTTGGGCTGGTATTTAACAAACGTACCTGCAGATCTGAATCATGTCACCTGTTCTTCCTCTGCACTATGATGACTTCATAAGCCAAACTCAGTAAAGTTCATGACCATTTTTCTGAAAACACTTTCTTCCTAATCATCTGTATGTGTCGATCAACTGGAAATAGTAAAGCTCATTCCTAACCGAGATCATTTGCATTAAGTGACGCCCACATGACTCCATAAAAGTCCAAGTGCAGAAACAGCTAAGAGCTCAAAATAAATAATGAAAATTATGTTTACTGGGCCCCCGAGTGGCGCAGTGGTAAAGTGCTATAAAGAGAGCTAAACTGGCCGAGCTCTCTCAGCGGGGTGGGACGGGAGGCCCTTAGTGCTCCCACATTAATCACGGCTCTACAGCCAGTGAGGGGCGTCTGTGATCTCAGGCAAGCAGAAGGAGCAGATAATGCTGTTCTCCGAGTGTGTTACGCCGCTCCCAACTGTGCCTGAGTGAGCAGTTTAAAAAAATGGGGTCGGTGACATCACGTGATTTGAAGGAAACAAATAATACGTCGGCTGTCCCGATTGAATAGACGATGTAGCCTTAATGTGGGAGCTCCTACTGACGAGGAGGAATTGGACATGACTGAATTAGGGAGAAAAAAAAATATTCAGGAAAATAATAATAATAAAAAAAGAAGAAGAAGAAGAATCACATATTACTCAGTAAAATGTGAATTAAAATATTTTATGATCTAGAGTGAAGTAATAATAATAATAATAATAATAATAATAAGAAGAAGAAGAAGAAGAAGAAGAAGAAGAAGGAAACCTACCCTCCTTTTAGGCATTTGTAGCTTTTATTGCATTCTGAAGCCACATAAATCTAGTAAAATAAATTGACTGTATGTGGAGAGTATGCACAGAGTTAAGAGAGTATTATTTTCATATGTTTGTGACAACATCCTCAATTACACTTGTTTATTGATATATAATTTAATACATACGCTCTCTGGTTCATCTATTTATTACAAGCTAAAGATGGGTAGGTTATGAGCTAGTGACTAATGGTTAACTCAGCTTTCTACAGCTCTTAGTTGTGCTTTTAATTGCTGAACATTGAGGCTGTTAACAAGAATTAACAACTCAAAATGTGCAGAGAATAAATAACTGACGAGGAAAAAACCTTTTCTCCACATGCTTTGTTTGTCAGTAATGAAAATTGGAAGACCAGCAATAGAAGAGCTCCGTCAGGGTATTATTTTTAGAGTAGTATTTTTACCTGCTGTAGTGGCAGTTTTCGGGCATTTTCATGACCTGTATGACTGCAATCTTTACAAATGCTTCAAAAATGCCAAGTACCTAGAGAAGTTGATTAAAAGTACATTAAACAAGAAAAAAAGGAAAAATGTTTTATTTTTCCTAAATAGAGAAGTGCCATTGTAAGGACTAAAGTAGGAGGAAGGTACAGTTGCAGGAGCAGATTATAACTGATCTATAATCTCATGCCGTGTACTTTCTTTTGTAAGCGGCCTTGGGTCTATAGTACGCTGTTTATATGAAGATTGAGTAGTTTAATTTGATTTATTCATGCAAGTGTGTGTGTGTGTGTGTGTGTGTGTGTGTGTGTGTGTGTGTGTGTGTGTGTGTGTGTGTGTGAGAGAGAGAGAGAGAGAGAGAGAGAGAGCAAGACTGTAGTCATAAAGAGAGCTACTGTAAGAATAAAACTCTATAGATTAGAAGTTGCCACAGGAATCATGAAGAGACCAATCACATGTTCATGACATCACAGCATTCAAAACACACACACACACACAACCTAGATCTCTATGGCATGCACAGTGATGATGCCGATGCACACGTAGAACCTTTAGATTTGTTTATGGATGCGCCTTTTAGTGTTCGTTTTTTTAGGAACATACATTCAGCCATTTTGCGCATGTACTGCGGGGGGAAACGATGTCACAGGAACATGTGTGAAGTTTTATTATCAATAATAAAAATATCTTATCTTGTATCTAAAAAGAATTACTGGGTTATGTTTATTGGTTGTGATTTTAATGGCACTCAATTTGAGATGTGCAAACAGGGGCTCTGATGCTCCTTCCGGTCAGAAAGGGTTAAAACGCATATTTAATGTAGACTGAAATGCAGTTAAACTACAGTAAAAGTCAGTTTCTGGATTCTGATTGGCTAGGAAAATGTACTTCAGCAAAAGAGCATTCAAGGGCAGTTCATTTAAAATGACATACAAAGAAACATTGTATTTTTAATTTCCTGATCACGTTTTTCCTGATTCTGTTCAATTTTAAGACCTCAAATCTTTGTCATAATAAGTTTTATACCTTAGCTTTATTCAAGAGCTTCACAATTGAAAGTGTTTAACATTTAATTTCAAAGTTGTCTCGACACACCAGATCTCGCCCACAACATAAGCTCCTCCGCAAGCAGTCTAAGGCACTCCTCGAGCTCATCTGTTGCCAAATTGGGTTAAATCAGATCTGCTTATTTAAGGCACTGCAAGACACCCACTTCTCACCGGATTATTGTTCCGCTTACGCATTTATTCTCGCATTTATTTTGCCACAGTTTATTGGTTTATTCTTTGTCTTCGCGCTACAGATCTTGCACTCTATTTGGAACCTTGCTTACGTTTGACCTCGACACTGCCTGTTCCTGGATCTAACACTGTTGGATTATTGGCTTTGAACCTCACTCACACTTTGGCCACAAGACGGCCTGCTTCTGGATTTAACGCTAATGGGTTATCGGCTTTGCTCACGTCCGACTACTGTTTCTGGATTTGTACTCACTACTGGATTTACTGGTTTTGAACTCGGCTTCCGTTTTGATTATGAGATTGGATTGAACTCCTTGGACTCATTGAACTCACTAACATGGATTTGTGTGCAGCCTTTCTTGATCATTCTTTCTCTCCCTCCTTGCTACTGGATCTATGTGTGTTTAAAATGTGTTTCTGTTAAGCTTGTGCACTATGACCAATATGATTGGTAATGTCTGATCAAGCTGAAAACCAGGCAGTTCCAGTCACAAGCGGACTGACTGTTGCATCTCTATCATGAATGTAAAAATAAAAATAATTAAATAAATTTTGGTGTCAATGTGGTGATAAATGAATCGGCATACAAAAGAATCACAATGCAAAACTGCAGCGATTTTTTCCCCTCTTGAGGGTTTTGCAAATGCACTTGACAATACTGTTCTTGCAAGAAGTGTTCCAGAACAGCTGCCCTCCGTGTTCTAAAATAACAACTGACTGTTTTTGTTACATAACTACCCAAATTAAATGAATTACTGCATCTCTGCATTTTATAACACTTTCGCGCAAGCAGAAATATTCTGCTTCTCATCGTGCCTTAGCATCACCGCCACGACCTTCACCACTGTCTGCAGTACTGTAGGAACCCCTGGCATCTAACTCCTGCATAGGAGAACACCAAAACATCTTTAGTCTACAGTGCCCTGAAAAAGTATTTACGACTTTCTATTCCAACTTTTTTTTTTCTTTTTTTTGCTTGTTTCTCACACTTAAATGATTGAGATCATCAAAATGTTATGTTGCACAGAAATAACCCAAATAAATACAAAATGTAATTTTTATATGATGATTTAATTTCTATGGGGAAATAAAAACTAATAAACCAACCTGGCCCTATGTGAAAAAGTAATTATGTGAACTATGTGACTAATACGCAGTACAATAATAATAAAATAAAAAAAATCAGGGGCAAATACGTTTTAACAGCATAAAGGTCCCACTAAAACATGATTAAAAGACTCTGTACGGGGAACTAAATGTGCTGCTGCCAGTAAATGCAGTTAGTGGAATTTACACATCAGAGCCGCACCAGCATCAGTCACTTCTTTTGTACAAAGTGTGAAAACATTTGAGCTGCAAAACTCATGCATACCCCAGCTGTGCAGCAGTTACATAAATACCAAATCATGTTAGAAGTGTGTTAAATTAATGCACACATTGCACTAAGACATTATATTTTGTTTCATTCAATGTAAATCTGCAAAACCTGTTAGATTGTTTGCCTGATGCTGATTGACTGGTCTAAGGTCAGTGTCAACTATCCCTCTTTTCACACATCAGTCTGGTCGAGGACGCAAGTTTATTTTGCCTCCACGCACAGTGAGGAGGAGGGTAAGAGAACTAAAAAATTCTCCAAAGCTCATTGTTAAAGAACTGCAACAAATGATAGCATCTTGGGGTCACAAAGTCTCCAAAACAAGCATCAGACGCTACCTACATGCCAACAAGCTCTTTGGGAGGCATGTAAGAAAAAAACCTTTTCTCAGTCACAATCATAAACGCAAACATTTTGAGTTTGCTAAGCGGTACTGGGGCTTCAACTGGGACTGTGTTCTTTGATCAGATAAGACCAAGATAGAGCTTTTTGGCAACAAACTCTGTGTGGGTATGAAAAGATGATGCAGAAAAGCACCTCATGCCCACTGTGAAGTATGGGGGAGGATGGGTAATGAAATATCAGGACATTTTAAAGCTAAATCTGGTGGCCTCTGCCCGAAAGCTGAAGATGGGTCGTCACTGGGTCTTTCAGCAAGATAATAACCCAAAACATGTGGCCAGATCTACACAGAAATGGTTCACCACACACAGAATCAAGCTCTGTCCATGGCCATCTCAGTCCCCAGACCTCAACCTCATTGAAAACCTGTAGAGTGAGCTGAAGAGGAGAGTGCAGAGGAGAGGAGTCGGATCACTGGATGATTTAGAGACATTGTGCAAAGAGGAATGGTCGAAGATCCCTCTTTCTGTGTTGTCTAATCTTGTGAAACATTATAGGAGAAGATTAGGTGTTTACTGATTTTACTTGTTTCACATCTACCATTAAATCCAAAATCTAAAATGTTATGTGGAATTTATATACTGTAAACTTTAAATAAAATCCAGTCCAACAAAAAGATCATCTGTCTTCACCTGTCTCACCATCTCACTTGAACGTACTCAGAGCCAAATACCAGTGGCTTTTTCTCCCGGAAGTTAAAGGGAAGCCAGGCCTCCCCAGGTTTTTCCAACTATATTTGTATTATTCAGTGAAATGCTTAAATGACTGTTTGTGACCTAAAACAAACAAACAAAAAAAAAATGCCACTAGGAAAATAATGTAAAACTATTGTAATCATGATTATCATGTAATCAATGGTGAAGAAGTTGCCAGTTTGAGGTTATTGAAAGCTAACTTTGTAACGCTTGGCTATTAAAACTAAGCTAATTACACTGGAACAGGGTCGAGAATCTAAATAAGGGTTGGTGATCTCTACGTCTGGTGTAATATGAGCTTTGCAGACCAAGTAAAGATTCGACACAACAATCCCAAAACAAACCCAAAGTGTATTACGTGAAAAATATAAACAAAAAAAGTGCACAGAAGAAACCAATACATACAAAATATTTACAAAATATACACAAAAAAAAAAGAAAGTGACAATGTGTGTGCATGCATGAAAATCCAGTGTCCGTGTTATTGTTGTGTGTGTGAAATGGTGGCGGGGAGAGATGGCTCGGCCTCACCGGTATATAGATGGCTAATCCGGGAGCACAAGAAAACGGAATGAGAGGGTATTGTAGGTGTCCAGAAAGATTTAATCCACTCTGGGAAAATAATCCAAATGGCAGCAACAAACAACCTTGCTCTCTATTCACAACTGCGCAGTTTCTCCTGATCTCTCCACCCCGACATGTTTGCTGGTTCCGCTTTTATGCCGGTCAACATCCGGGTTCCCTCGCACATCGATCCCACATGCTCGCGAGAGCTTAAACCCGACACCAAAACACAGTCATTTGGGACACTATAACCATATCGGGGTTGTTTATAAGGCCCGGTGGTTTTATATTTATTTACCATCTACATGTGGCCTATATCAACAACCCCATTATGTGGCTGCGCTACAACTTAATAAACAAAAAATAAGAACAAACAGGTCAGAGTAATCGTGACAGCAGCCGACCTCACTGTCGCCATCTTGAAAAATTCCAGGTAAGGCTGCAGAAACTGTGAAGCCAGATGTCCTTCTACTGTACATCACCGTTAGCAAACATGAGACAGTGCAGTTAAAGGGGGTGTAGAGATTTTTTATTTTTAAGTGATTTATGTTGTGTATTGTGCCTTGTGTGGTGAGTGGTCATTTTTATGGCTTGGTTCAAAACACAAGCAATAGAGTGGAACCTTGGATTACAAACGTAATTCGTTCCGGAAGCGGGCTCGTATATCAAAACACTCATGAACCAAATTGTATTTTTCCATGAGAAATAATGGAAACTCAAATTATTCATTCCACAAAAAATAAATAATCAAAAATAATTAATATAAAATATAAAGTAAAAATAAAAAAATTAACCTGCACTTTACCTCTAAAAAAAAAATATATATATAAGTAAAAATAAATCCCAACAGATGAGCATTTCCATTTGTGCACGCAGGCGCTGTGTGTGTGTGGAATTAGCCCCTCCCCTGTCCTTGTCTTACATGGTTAAACTCCTCCCCCCCACCCCGCTTTTTATAATAGAGTACACGTGCGCTGTACACACATACATACAAACACAAAATAAAAGATGTTTTAAGCGCACACGCGTGGTCACAGTGTTATAGTAAACAGTACATGCGTGCACGGATGTTGATTTATATCGGTGAGAGATGAGCACTAAGACCCAGCAGGGGAGATGATAATCCAAAATTCCACAGTGCAAGAGAGAGAAAAACCATTGGCTCAGTTGTGATCAAGTGACGCTCGGAGTCAAAAGCGTATTTGTGATATGTGATACTCGGTACTCGTAAACCAAGACTTCCGTTCATTTTCCAAGTCAAAATTTATCAAAAATCTTTAATCTTTACTCTTTACTCGCAATCTGAGGTTTCACTATAATCATAAAAATCACAGCAATCTGAAATAATTAAGTAAGAAAAGGAATTGGTTTCTTTTCATTCTCTGTGCTTCTTCTAACACTGTCTACATTCTCACAGATATCCACATCATCTCCACTCACTGTAATAAAACAATGAATTACTGCACCTCTGCACTTTGTAACACTTTTGACCAAGCAAACTTAAACATTCTGTACCTGTGTGTTGTGCTCTTAGGCATGTCTCAGAGTCAGTGTCTTCCTCCTCTGTGCCAGGGTCGTGACCTTCAACATTGTCTGCAATCTTGTAGATAACCTTCACCATCTCATCCTGCTCAGAAGAACACCAAAACATCTTTAATCTATGAAATATTAAAACGTTGTGTCTCTGTGTGGATGTGACAGCCAGTCTGAGCCCCTGTACTCTGTATACAGAAATAAATGTGTCAGGAAATGAAGTTAGAGGAAGTTACACATCAGAGCAGAGACATTTGAGCTGCAAAAGCAGTTATATAAATATCAAAATAATGTGATATTGTGATAATGTGATTGTGTTATAATAATGTAAACATTGCACTAGTGCATTATATTTTGTTCCATTTAATGTAATTTCCTAAAGCTGTTACTTTTGTCTGATGCTAAGATAGACATAGGTTCTACTGATCTAAGATCAGCATTAACCACCATGGTATGTGAAAAATAGCTTGCAGCAACAACCACAAACATACATGATGCGCAGATAGTTGCAAGCAACGATGACGGGCCCAAGCAACCTTCGATAAGTAGAAACTATGCCATCGCCACCGTGGGCGCACCGCACAACCTGTGTGTTATTTGAGTGTGTTAAGACTTCGAAAAAGCCATCGCCCCCCCCACCACCCCCCACCCACACACACACACACACACACACACACACACACTAAACATGACTAATGTCAGTTTGGGCCCTAAATATTTGTTGAGTGCATTTTAGTGTGTGTGTGAGTGTGTGTGTGTGTGTGTGTGTGTGTGTGTGTGTGTGTGTGTGAGATGTGTTTGTGTGTGTGTGAGTGTTAACATTTGTGATGTGTACGTGTGTTCAATAGGCCGCAGATGCTGGAACGTAAGCGTCACACTATGATGTTCCTGAACATGATGTCACTGAACGTGTCACTGAATATAAAGGCACTCAATATCATGCCACACAGAAAGTTATTAATAATTTTTCAGTGTATGTTTAAGACATTATCACGGCAGACCTGTTTGAGATATCAAAAACCCCTCCGCAATTTTGCAAACTCAATGTCTTTAGATCACATTGGTCTGTTTCGTGATGATCGTATACATTCCCTAGATCAAAAATCCATAGGGTGCTTTTTTGCGAACGACCCTGTGGTGAACGTCTCCTGTTGAGTTGAGCCCAGGACATGCAGAGCGAAAGTTGTTTGGCTCAATGAGCTCTAAAAGTCCTGCGTACCCTATAGTGCTTGGACCCTAATTATGCTCGTTTTCCCCAGATTGAAAATACACACACACACACACACACACACACACACACACACACACACACACACACACACACACACACACACACACACCTGTTCCTCTGCACTGTTTATGATCACCAGGTCTGCTTCTCTCTCTCTGCAGGCCTGACTGCTTTCAGTCGAGATTGTCATGTAAGCAGAGATGTAGTAAAGACTGTATGTGACCAATCTCCATCCTTGTTTAAGTTCTGATCACATAATGCATTAATATCTATTTGTAAATGAGTATCTCTGTGGTTTAATTTATTTGAAAAAGAATATTATTTAAAGGATTTGCTCACCTTTAATAACCAACATGCAATTACACTGACAATGCTCTCTCTGTAGTCAGGGTGTTGCAACTGGTCTGATCTCGCTCTATAGGCAGGTTGTTGTTACTGGTCTGTAACTGGTCTATCTTTAAAGTCAGGGTGTTGCAGCTGGTCTGGAACTGGTCCCTCTGTAAAGTTAGGTTGTTGTTAGTGGCCTTTAACTGTTCTCTGTCTATAGTTAGGTTGCTGTCACTGGCCTTTAAATGGTCTTTTTCTTTAGTCAGGGTGATGTGACTGGTCTTCAACCTGTCTCTACTGTATCTATTGTCAGTAACTGGTCTGAAACTGTATTCAGGTTGTTGAATTTAATCCACAGCACTGTGACGGCATTCAGCAGGAGAACACACAGCAGCACCACACACACTGCAGTCAGTCTGTAACACCTGCTTCCTGTGGTGTTGAATCCTGTTGGAAGAACAGATACAGAAACATGAAACATAGAAGTACTTATAAAGCACACACGCACACACGCACACACACACACACACACACACACACACACACACACACACACACACACACAATTATAACATTTTTTAGGAAAATAAATATGAAAGGGCTGTACAGTATGTGTTGTGTTTGTGTGAACACACACTACTTTAGTATTATTTACTGACTTTATTCATACTTCATGAAGCGTCAGGAACTTTTTTGTAAAATATACATAACATAAATGTGGAGCCTGATGATAAGGAAAGCAATAAAATTTAAATAAAAACATATATTTGTGAAAAAAAAAGTATCTGAAATTTGGTTCATAAAACATGACAGGCTGTGCTTATGCCTCATATTCTCCACATGTGGAAAATATTGGAAAATATTTTAGAATTTGTACTATATTGTAAACATGATGATGATAATGATGACAATGACAACAGCAAAAAAAAAATTGCTGTTGTCATTTTCATTCTTCTGATCACACATAGTCAATTAAACTAATCTATTAATTGTCTGGTTTTATAGGGTGTGTTTAGGTGTTGGTGAATTATAAGGTGTTTGGACACTAGGTTCATGATTTTGAAAATTCTCAAGGTAATGAAATGGGATATGTTTCACTGGTCATGTCAGTCATCTTTTAAGCTTTTCACGTACTAATGACAAGACTTAAGCCAGAGATAGAGCCACAAACAAGCAGCAGCTGAAGGCAGCTGCAGTAAAGACCAGGCAAATTGTCTCAGACAGTAATCGACTGCAAAGGATTTTCATTGATGTATTAAAGGCAATCCTTATGTTTGTAATTAAGTTAGTTTAGTATGTTATGATCCCCACAAAATGTGTTTGTATGAAACTGCCTGTAATCCCTGAGAAGGTAATGCCACACTTTAGAGAGCTTACGATAAGCTTGCCTCTTGTAACTTTTGCTGACCCGTAATAATGTTTTTCTTGCTTGCAGCCAGATTCTTCTGTAATGATGGATAAAATGTTTGAGCAGATGGGACGCTGACCTCCTCCTCCTCCTGAGACAGGAACAAGGGTGGTTGATACCCCAGGTAGCACTGGAAGGGAGACAAACTGGTAGATGACGAGACTTGGGAGTTGTCGGTGTACTCCACCCAGGGCAGGAACTTGCTCCAAGAGGAGACATCCCAAGAAACCATACACCTCAGGGGTCCTTGAGGGAGTGATTCTTCCTCTCGGTTTGGCCATTAGACTGGGGGTGGCACCAATGAGTTGGCAAAACGTCTTCTAAAACTGCAAAGTGAACTGTGGCCCCAGTCAGAGACAATGTCTTTGGGGAGGCCATGGAGGTTGAAGATGTAGACTATGATCAGTTCAGCGATCTCCTTGGCATACGAGATTTTAGGCAGGGGAATGAAGTGAGTGGCTTTAGAGATCCGATCCACCACAGTCATGATGCAGGTGTGGCCATCAGAGGTGGGTAATCCTGTGATGAAGTCCAAAACGATGTCAGACCACGGGTGGTAGGGGATAGGCAGGGGCATGAGGAGGCCGGCTGGGGCTGTGTTGACATGTTTGCACCTCACGCAGATGTTGCATGCTGCCACAAAGCTGGAGATGTCCTCCTTTAGTGTGGACCACCAAAAATGCCGCTGGACTTGTGACAAGGTTTGAGCTGAACCAAGGTGACAAGAGAGCTTGGAGCTGTGCGTTCATTCCAGGATCTGAGAGCTCAGAGAGAGGGGGATGAAGGGGCAATTAGGAGGCGTGTTACTTGTCGAGTAATGGCGAGCAAGTGGGGTGAGGCAGAATAGTGTTGCAGGTGGTGGAGTCATGGGTGGTTGTAAATTGTCTCAAAAGGGCACCTGGCTCGGAGTTCTTTGACCCTGGTTAATTGGGGGTGGGTGAAATTGAATCTGGCTAAAAAGAGGGACCACCAAGTCTGCCAAGTCTTGGCGTTCCGTAGGTATTTAAGGTTCTTGTGGTTGGTCCAGACTAGGAATGGGACCCCTGTTTCCTCTAGCCAGTTTCTCCACTCCTTCAGGGCTAGCTTGATGGCCAAGAGTTTATGATCTCAGATGCCATAGTTTATTTCAGTGGGAGTTAAGCAGTGGGAAAAGAAGGAGCAGGGGTGCAGTTTGTTATCCTGGGTGGACCTCTGTGAGAGAATAGTGGAGTATACTGCTGGCATAGTGGGATAGTGATGATAGTGGCAGACATGAACCTCTTCTTGAGTTCGGTGAAGGCCTCTTCAGATTGCAGGTTCCAGCAAAAACGGACGTTGCAAGAGGTAAGGCCTGTTGGGGGGCATCAATAGAACTATAGTCTTGGATGAAATGTTGATAGAAGTTTGCGATCTTTATAGAAGGTTCCATCTTGATCTCTGAAGGCCCTATGCTGAATTTTAAGAAACTTGGTAGATGTGGTGTGGAATTCGCACTTCTCTGGTTTCACAAGCAGGTTATTTTCTAGGAGTCACTGTAGCTTCTGCCGGACATGGTGTTGATACTCCTCCAGGTACAGAGAAAATAGCAGGATGTCATCCAGGTAGACAAACACTGAAGAGTTGAGGAGATCCCTGAGGATGTCATTAATGTGGGACTGGAAGACAGCAGGGGCATTAGTAAGGCCAAACGGAACCACTAGGTATTCATAGTGTCCCGTAGGGTTGTTGAAGGCCATCTTCCACTCATCACCCTCTCGAATGCAGACAAGGTGGTATGAATTGCGCAGATCCAGCTTGGTAAATGGCTTGGCTCCTTGGAGGAGTTCGAAGTCAGTGGCCATTAGCAGAATGGGGTACCAGTTGTTCACGGTGATGTCGTTAAGGCCCCTATAATCAATTGTATGATGAAGGGAGCCAACTTTCTTGGCCATGAGGAAGAACCCAGCCCGCGTCAGAAAGGAGGAAGGACGAATGATCGCCGCCGCAAGGGAGAGAAAAGGCACACGATTTGCTGAAAACTGCCTTTTTGAGGTTATTGTACTCTGGGGAAATGTGAGTGGCCAGTGGTTCCAAAGCGGGGGCTGGGTTGCAGGCCCCCGTCGATGGCCTGGACCTTGAGATGGGTCTCCAAGGGCAGTGTGCGGATTCCCAGAGCCTTACCCAAGGTGGCACTGATTAAGTTGCGGTCTGAATCTGAGTTGATTACTGCCTGCATCAGATTGAACCGTAGCCTGTGGATGAGGAAGACAGGGAGCAGCCAGCGCTGGTCTGGAAGTCTCTTTGGGGTCGTGCCTTCTAGTGCTTCCAGCTGTACTTGAAGACTCCTCCTCCCTCCTGTACAGTTCTTAAGTAAATTATCCGAGTTCCCACAGTAGAAGCAGGCTCCCTCTACTTGGTGGTGCCGTCACTCTTCTGATGAGATGCGGGTTCTGTCCAGTGACATGGGTTCTACCTGAGGGTTGGGTCACGGAGAGGAGGGTCGCGCAAGGATTCTGGGTGGTGAAATCCTGGTTGATCTCTGAAGGCAAAGACGTCAATCCACTTGGCCGCCTAGATCCACATCTTCAAGTGATGAAGGGAGTTCTTGAGAGATTAGCTCATTCTGGAGTGCCTCAGTCGAATCATAACAGGCTACGGAAAACATGAGCACATGGGGGGAAAAGGGGAAGACATGACCTGAATCATGACACCCCGAGTATTTTTATGTTGTGTTGTTTAATCAGATTTTAAACAAGGATAGAGATTCTTCAGCTCCAGTTTTTACTACAGCTTTGCTTCCATGACAGACTGGGATAAGAGGAGACAGGACTGCATCGAGAGAGGAGCAGACTTGGTGATCATAAACAGTGCAGAGAAACAGGTGTTTCGGTGTGTGTTTGTGTGTGTGTATGTGTGTACTCTACAGTATGTACTGTATATGTATTTCCACAAGGATTTTTTTAATGTTTTAAGTGGATGCCAGCAAGGTGGAAGCAAGTGTCATGTTTCTTCTGGTGGTGATGCCAGCTTCACTCATCGTTTATACCACCCAATTTGGGAATGCCACTTAATCATAGTTTAATCTGCATGCACTGTAAACCCAAATAAGTTGGCAAAACTCAAATAATTTGACGTAATCAGTTACATCCTTTTTTTTAAGTAATGATGTTTCAAATTTTAAGTAAACAGAACTATCAGTTTTTAAGTTGGTTGTACTCATTCATATTAATCATTATTTACTAGCATTATTGAGTAACCTAACTCATTGGTGGGAATCAAACTTTGCTCGGAACCCAGACGTTGGAGGTGCAAGGCGACAGTGCTAACCACAAAGCCATCATCATCATAATTATTCAATTATGTTGTCATCATCATAATTATTCAACTGTTAAAAAAAGTTAACTAATTATTAACAAACTGTTCATTATTATTAACTAACTGTTAAAAGTCTTGGTGTTAATTTGTCAGCCTTGCAACACTCTGAAGTATATATGGGAGCTGGTGTAATGCCTCTAGTGGTTAATACATACCATTAGCCTCTGAAGTTTTGTATTCTATCAGATGCCCAAATCAGGGGCTTTTGAGATGGTCACTGTTTTTGCAGAATCATTACTTAAAGATTATGCATTTTAATGGACTGATAATATAATAGAGACGTTATCACATGCTCTTAGACTGAAGTATATACTTTCATGATGATTTATCATGAACTTGCTTTTCAGGTACCAGAATTTCTGAGGGGGTGATGGAGAGAGCAGTAGATCATAGGTCTATCAATATTTCTGTGTGGTTAGGAGTTATATCATTTATGAGCCAGCTTTATATCTCAAATGTGTAAGAGATAGTCTGTCACTTTTAAAACTCAGTTGACATCAGCTCTTAGTGATGACATCACAACTAGAACAGAAGTGAGTCATGTTGTTGGTGGTGCTGGCTGTAAATATTTATTCATTGAAGTGACAGAAGGCAATGCATGCTTACTTCGGTAAAGAAAGCAAAATCCAGCAGTAGAACACTTTATACTGTGTTATGCTTAACAGCAGCTGCACTCTTATACATCCACTATCATGTACACTTACTCAGAAAAAGTAATGTATAAAATTCCAGCCTGAATTACTGCATCTCCTCACATAACACTTTTGGCCTTGCAAACCTAAACACTTACCCATGTGTGGTGCTGTGGCTGGGTCTCTCTTTATGTCATTACTATCAGGTTCAGGGTTGTGACCTCTAACACCATTTGCACTCTCGTAGATATCCACCACCATTTCCCTTTGCTCACTAACACCCTAAACAAAGTGTGGAGACATTTGAGCTGCATTCTTCACTCATACATTACATTCTCTTGTAAAAGTCCAGCAGTTATACACACACAAAAAAAACTTTGTGTTAAAATGATGTATATATTTGTGCTCCTTATTATATCATATAATAGCAAAAAAGAAAAATGCTGCTTTTATTTACAGCACGGTCGAATTCTGTCATATGAATTAGTCATAATGTTCTTGCAGTATATCTGGAATTATTTGTAAATTTACTTTTTTTTATGTAGCTTTACTGTAACCTTGCAAGACAGAAGTGTCACTAGTAACCACCAGTCTCTTCACACATAAAAAAAAAAAAAGAAAAAACATCTCACAACAAATCTCATGCAGTTTCACATGGGAATGCAAAAGGGAACAGGACATTTACTTTGTAACCATAACTATTTTACTGTTTTTTTTCCCCCTATCAACTTTAAAAGAATGAGAAAAAGTAGTCCCTCTGTACGATTATGATGAATCCCACTCTTCTGCAGGGCTTACATTAGATTAGATTAGTGTAGCTGTGGGGATTTGTGTTCAGTTAGGTATTAGGTCCGGTGTGCGTATACTTTTATATACGCAATATAGTGTATGTTCGATGTCATTTTAAAGACATACAGGTTATATTTATTTCATATTTGATTATAGAATTGATATATTAACATATACATAATATACTGTATATACTGTACAAGTAATAGCAGTTTTGGATATCTATCCTGGTGTGACTAGTCTGTCTTTTCTCTGGTTGAATCGCAAATGACATCTAGTGGCTGAACAGTGAACTACATATCTTCAGCTCTACTGTGTTGATGTCAAAGGGTGTTACGAATACTGGAATTTTGTTGAGGAAAGTTACAACATTACCAGCACAGGGAGCAGGGAGTATGGAAGGTAGCACACTTTAAAGTACACTGTGGAATGGAATGCAGCTTAAATTGTTACTCCAGATTCACAAATATACACTCTAAAAAATCATTCTGTGCCCTTGTAAATTTCACAGTAATAAAAAAGATATGTTACCTTAATAAATTCTCTAAAAGTCACATACATGATTGTCTGAGTTTGACAAGTCAAAATAAATGCTTAAAAACTGTGGGAGATTTTTCTCCTACACTAGTTACAGTTGCCTTAATTACAAATGTTACACAAAAACTTTAACTTAAAAAAGAACCAAGGAAAAGACTCCGGACTCCTTGTAGATCTGGATGAAGTAAGGCAGGATTTATTGCAGCAATAAAACCAAGTGAGCCAGCTTGGCAATGCCTAGGATGTAGACCCATGCATGTTCAAAATCTGACTGAAGTGCCTGTGACATGGGCACTTCTTTTATACAGTTTTCAAGGGGAGGAGCGCTCACCTAGCCCCCTCCTCTGTACATTTTTTTTTCTGATTTCTTATCAAATTATTATCCCATTATAATCCGACTTTTTCCAAGTATTGTCACCCATTGTAATTACATTTTCTCTTAGCTTGTTTGCTTACGTCATATATCTCGTCATCTGACTCCATATCTTTTCCCCATTATAGTCTATTTTTCTTTCAAATAATTTTCCATTATCTTTACACTAAGTTTGTTTATTATTAAAAAATATAGGGGCAGCGCTTATTTTACTATATATTCTTAGTTCTTCCGGGTTACTCTACAGTTCTCGACAGACAGGCCATGGGTAAGCATCTCTCTCGCACTCATTTTAATTATTTGTCTTATTTTCCTAATTTGTTGTATTTACGTATTTTATTTTTTTGTTATAGCTAAGCGCAACTGCCCAAGCACTGAATACATCCCTTTGGACGACTCGGACAGCCAGGACAGTCCAGAGCACAACTCCTTTGAGGATTACACTCCTACTGTCATGGGTCTAGCTGGTTGTAGTGCTAGACCGGCTGATGGTGTTGCCGTGGGCATGAAGGTAGACATGAAGGCAGAGGGGTGTAACAGCAAGTGTCTTTTATTTAAACAGACAACTCAAAAACAGAACAAAGGAACTAAAACAACAAACTCAAACTAAAACTAGGGCTCAGGAAAAACACAGGAACAGGAAGGGATCTGAACTCAGGGGACCAAGAGCTGACACAGGGAACCAGGAGCTGACATGGGAACTAGGAGCTGAGACAGGGGGCTGACAGAAGGAACCAGGGATGAGGAAACATGGAGCTGGAGCTAACTAAGACACAGAGGGGAACTAAAGACAGGGACTGGAGACTGGAGGCACAGAGACTGGAGGCACAGGGCTAGACAGGAGACAGGGCTAGACAGGAGACAGGGCTAGACAGGAGACAGGGCTAGACAGGAGACAGGGCTAGACAGGAGACAGGGCTAGACAGGAGACAGGGCTAGACAGGAGACAGGGCTAGGGGCACAGAGACTGACAGGAACTAGACTAGCTGGGTTAGTGAGGTTAGTAGCTACATGTTGTACTGGGGACACTGGAGGCTGACCTAACCGGGTTAGTGGCTAATGGTGTTAGTACTGACCTAGGGGACCGGAAGACAAAAGGCAGGGCACACATGGGGCTATACCAAA
Source organism: Clarias magur (assembly GCA_013621035.1). Lineage (NCBI taxonomy): Eukaryota > Metazoa > Chordata > Actinopteri > Siluriformes > Clariidae > Clarias > Clarias magur. The sequence continues at coordinate 405,672 of QNUK01000485.1, read as the reverse complement.
CTAGCGGCTAACCTACTAGTGACCAGAACCACTAGCAGTCACTCCCACTAGAGATTAGCCTATTGGAGGCTAACCCTACTAGGGGCTAACCCTACTAGCCATCAAGGCCTACTAGCGGCTAACCCTGCTAATGGCTAAGCACTCATGTGGCTACACATACAAGGGGAAAGACCAGAAGGCAAAACAGTACTTACACAGGACACAGGAGGAGACACAGCCTAACTACACAGTGAACAGAGCAGCTCCATGAATCCACAGACACAAGGAACATCAAGGAAACAAAACTAAGGTTACAAAACATAAACCAAATATAAACTCAAAGTAACAAAAAGAAATGCCCACATGATGGTAATCCAAACAGACAAACAAACAATCACCAACAGACAATGAGACAATCACAAACAATGCTCGACCCAGTTTCCCAGAACAAACTGCTATTTATAGAAAGTTTTAATGAGCCACCTCAGTTCAGGTGAGCCTCATCACCTGACTGAGGTGCCTTCTGGGAAACTGAGTCAACCAACAGGAACTACACAAAGACAGACAGACATGAACAGTGACCTCTAGTGGAGGTTCCTAACACCTACTGAACCTGTTGCTGACCGAGCCTCAGTGAGTTTTTGCCAAAATGAGTCTGATGGATCATTGACACAATTTCTTCATAAGAACGGTCTTACTTATGTCAGGAAGGATGACTCTGGGCCTGGTTCTTCTAAGAGACCGCGTCCGGAGACACATAGCTCTCCTTTACTTTCTTTCAGGCCTGTGCGACCAGAGTCGAGTACTCCAGCCCAGTCTCTCTTAAGGCCTGTTGGTCTAAGAAGTGTCAGTACTCAGACTGATTTTAAAATGTCTGTTGGTTCCCAAACTGACTTTCCTGAAGCGCCTACACCACTTTTTAATCGTGGTATTTCTGTTTTTATTCCTCACACTGATCTTCCCATCAATGTGGTTCTGGGTCAGAGAAGGCTTGATATTTAATTTCTTATGCCTTTTGTTAGTTGATGCTTACCCAGGCCCCCTATTTTACTGTACTTGTATATGTTGGGCCTTATACTTTGTATTTTCATTTTATTCACTATGTAGGTGCACATGCCATTTCTTATTAAACTTATTATTCATTAGCTAAGCGTGTGTCTTTTGGTTATTTGTCTGTGTCCCTTTAAATGTGACATGTCTGCACATGTATCCAGCCCCTGTTACATCACAGTTAAGATCACCCCATGTCTGAGGAGATTACCTCATGTCTGGGGCTATTGGCATTACATAATGTCTAGGGCTACATGATATCAGCTGACATTACATCATGTCTAGGGACATCAGGTACTTTTGGATGCTCAGGGTACAAAGATTACATCATCTCTAGGGTCTGTTTGGTACACACTGTCCACTAAGCTTCTCACATCCAAGATGGCTACCTGTCTAGAGTTCGTTTGAGTTCATGCTGCATGTTCTTGCTACTGTGACATCACGCTGTCCTTAGCTCACCTCTGTCTCCTTACCTTACCTCTATGTTCTTTTACTCAGATTAATAGTTTCTATCATATTGTTGCATGCACAAGCATATTTAATTCAAATATGCTCACAAAACCTACTAATTTTGTCTTAAATTTACACTATAATTTAAGTTTATTTCACAAACAAATTAGTATTTGACTAACTGAATTCTATTTTTAACATGCACTTAATATTTTTGATACATTTCGGGGGAACAGACAAGAAGCACCTGGAACATTCCTTACAAATCCTGGTAAGTAACATGATACTGAAATAATGACTCTGTCTGCATTCATACACAACTTTATAGGGTGTAAGTTACATTTCAAAGGCCAGTCCCTAACCCTAACCCTGGTGTTCACTGTGATTTTACTTGTTTGTTCCAACCACCAAACTGTTTAGCTAAAGCACGGTTAATACAGATACTTAAAATCTGGTGTAACAGAAGAGATTTATTCGTTTAACACCGAGCTGCACCCAGCTTTCCTTCGGGTTTCTCGGTGTAGGCGGGCACGGTTGTGTCGCATTCTTTGAATATTTATTGCAACAAGTTTTTTTTTTCAGTTCATGTAATTCAACCTGCTATTTTGCTTTGAGGAATATTAACGGAGTTTCAGTTCATTTTAACGATGTGTTTCATTTTGTTTTTTTCGCGGAGACTGAGACAGCTGAAAGTGCACCCTGTTTATTTTCTTTATTTTACAAAAGCACAACATTCCCTTTCAGTCAGTTCAGTCAGTTCACTCGGTACAACACATTGTATGGGATATCACGCTCTCTCATGTCCTGGCTGAAGCCAAATATATTCACGCTGTAAAGGCAGGTAAACCTGTGGTGACGTAGGTGTAGCCCTGCCTACACTTATAAACCATCGTCAGCACGGTTGACTCTCAGTTCTTACTCTCTTCACCTCGCTGTGAACACCTTGTTTTGTTTTCTAGCTGCTGTTAGCAACTCTATGTTTTTACATTATAAAACTGGGCTTAAAATCAGCTTAACTGTTCTTGTTGGTCGCTAGCGAGAACAGCCTCATTTGGTGAGGCGTCTACCCATGGAGCGCTGATTTTAAGTGCACTGTCAGTGAGTATTAGCTACATCTCAGTTTGGTTGGCTTCTGTTTAGTTGTGCTAACAGTGCTAACTATTGCGAGCATGGAAGCTAATGTGGCAAAGAAGAAGTCCGCTATTCGCCCCTGTCCTCAGGGATGTGGCTTCTCTTTGCACGAGAAGGACCAGCTTCATGAAGCGTGCCCCGTCTGCTTGGGAATTCTCCACGCTAGGAGAGCGCTAGCTCATGTGCGCTCTGTCGCCAGCTCCGGTGTTCTATGATAGAAAGGCGGGTCACATTTGTGGAGAGAATGCAGGGAAAGAATACAGTCGCTCAGCAGGACCCCTTTCTCTCCGAATTAGCAGTCCCAGTTTTGCCTGTGTCTGCTGAAGAGTTTTTGGCAGAAATCCTCGCTCTTAGCTGGGCAGAGCAAATGGAATATTTAAGCTTTCCTACAGTGCCAGCCAGCTGCTGGGCTGTGAGCCGCCTGCTTTCCAGGAGGATGACGTGCTTGACATCGGTCTGGAAATGCACGGCTTGTCAGAGGACGAGCAAGAAATTTTACCATCTGTTCAGACCTCTGGTGCTACTGTGTTAGCAGCTTGAGACGACAATTCATTTTTTGCTGTCTACCGTCGAGCAGCCGAGAAGTTAGAGGTGCAGTGGCCCTCCCCACAGCCGGCTCAGAAGCCGTCGAGATTCTCAGGATTTTTTCTTCCTCCTGAACCGACAACGGTTTGAAACTGCTTGCCAATGAGCTAACGGCGTCATAGAGCAAGCCGCTGCCGACCGGGGTAACAGTGTCTGGCTATGGCCAGTATTTAGAATTAGATGGAGCTGAGAAAGCAGGGCTAATTGGCCCACCGCCAATGGAGCCATCTTAGGCTGCATATTTGATCCTACTGTCCTTCCGTCCAAACACTGCAGATTCTCTTCTGCACAGCTCGCGCTAAAGCGGGCATCGTCTGTGAGCTGAATTATGTCACACGCTGCTCCAGATGTATCAAATGATGCAGAGCCCGACTCACTGATGCCTCAGGACAGCCTGGTGTGTGAGCTGCTTAACGAGGTCAGGACCACGACAAACTACATTTTGCACATGTCTCGGTGCGTGGAGCTTTCCCTCGGCAGGGGCATGGCTAGCACAGTGGTGGCACAGAGGCATCTATGGCTCATGCTCTCAGACATCGCAGATAGAGACCAGGGCCATCTACCTAGATGAACCACTGTCTGCTGAGTTTTTGTTTCACATCATCCGGTGATGAGAAGTGAAGAACAAACAGGCTCAAAAGGTGACCACCCCGCGGCTCACTCCTAAGCGGCCTCCACCATCAGCTAGCTTGGGCTCACGCCCAGTGAAACAGCAACCTCCCGGGCAAAACCCGCGCCAGTCGGCCTGGAATATGGGCTCCACCGGGCCTCCGAGAGGATTTAGCAGCCGGGAGGAACAATCCACACCGAGAGAAGCCCTGGCAGCAGGGAGGCACTGTTTCTCCTCTCTCAAGGCTGCTATGTTATGTTCAGGGAATCGGTCCCAAACAGCGTTGCACTTCCCTAACACAGTCTCCCAAGCACAGTCCCCCCCCCCCCCCCCCCCCAAACAAGTGTTCTACATTCTCATGTTATGAACCCCAGTGGGTGTGTTAGAAAATTCTCAGGGACTTACAGCAAGTGCCCAAAATGTTGACGATTCAATTACCCCAAAAATGGTGCATTTTGTAAACTGTGTGAATGTTCTATCATTAAAACCAATAAAGAGATTTCCTGTTTACAATTTTGCAAAACAAAAAAGCCCAGTGCCATCTATAAGGCTGCACTCTGGTGGAATGCCAGGGGGCAGAAGCCCCCTTTCAGTGCTTAATGTGAGACGGTTGGCTTCCCGCTTTCTCGAGTGGCGCGCATGTGCAGTCTCGACATGGGCGCAAAACACACTTGCTATGGGATACCAACTGCGGTTTCGCACAAAGCCACCGCACTTCTCTTCTGTAATCAACACCGTGGTGTCGGACAACGCCACCACGCCGCTGCGGTGCTCTGGCAGGAGATAAATTCTCTTCTGAGCAAAGGGGCGATTCAAGTCGTTTCTCCTTCGGAAGTGAACTCAGGGCAGCCATTATTTTGTCATTCCGAAGAGAGAGGGAGGACTATGTCCTGTTTTGGATCTGAGAACATTGAACACGTTTTTCAGAACGTACAAGTTCAAAATGCTTACACTGAGGCAACTGCTAAATGCAATTTAGCCCGGAGAAGTGGTTCACTACGATCAATCTCATATTTCCGTGGCACAGAACATTTCTGAGGTTTGCTTTTGAGGGCGTGGCCTACGAGCATCTAGTGCTGCTGTTCGGTCTGTCGCTAGCTCAGGCATCGAGGTGGCGCGGTCTTCTTTTCAGGAGAGAGGCATTGCCATACTGGCCTACTTAGATGACTGGGCACTAATAGCAAGCTCAAGCGAACAGGCAGAGAAACAGACATTGTGAGTTCTGTTTCACATTCAGACTCTAGGGTTCTCAGTAAACATGCAGAAAAGCTCACTCACTCTGAGTCAACAGTTTTCATTCCTGGGTCTGGAGATATACTCCGTCACCAGCCGAGCACATCTGTCAGAGGACAGAATAGCCGCGTTTCAGCGCTGCCTTGCTCTGTTACAGTTGCAACACAAACTTTGTTTCCAAGTGTTTTTACCTGTTAATGGGAATGATGGCGTCTATGATTGCTGTGGTGCCTCTCGGGCTGTTGAACATGCATGTGTTTCAGCGCTGGGTGCGCTCCCACCATCTATGTGCGGCGGCGCCACCTCAACAGGATGCTGACACTGACTCCGTCATGAATGCCAGCTCTTCTGCCCTGGAGGGAACCCACGCCAGGGCTCTCCGATAGGCAGGTTATCGTTTCGCAAAGTGGTATCAACAGATGCCTCTCTCAGCGGGTGCGGCGCTCTGTGCGATGGCTCTGTGGTGAGGGGGGTGTGGTCACAGGAACAATGCAGGCTTCACATCATCTATTTGGAGCTGTCGGTGGTGTTTTCAGCCCTGAGACATTTTTCTCTGATTCTGACAGGCCATCATGTTCTGATCAGGAGAGACAACACGACAGTGGTATTGTATATAAACAGACAAGGGGGTACTCGTTCACTTCCCTTGCTGAAACTCATGAATCTGAATGCTGAATCTTATTCTCTATTGCTAGTATTCATCTTCTGTCACTCAGGGCCACTCACATTCCAGGGCACCTGAATCTGGGGGCGGACCTTCTCTCCAGAGGGGGCGCACTTGTTAGGGAATGGACGTTATACCCATGGGTGGTAGCTCAGATCTGGGAGCACTTCGGCAGGGCAGTAGTGGATCTTTTTGCATAAAAAAAAAATGCTCACTGCCCACTATTCTTCTCCATAACCGATCGCAATGCTCCTCTGGGGATCGATGCGATGGCACACTCATGGCCCCTAGCTCTATTGTATGCTTTTCCTCCAGTAGAACTGATTCTGCCTGTCACAGAGAGGGTGCGCTATCAGGGCCTGTACCTAATCCTGGTGGCCCCTCGTTGGCCAGCGAAGTTGTGGTATGCAGAGATAGTCAGCCTCCTAGCAGCAGAACCATGGAAACTTCCTCACCTCAGGGACTTTCTGTCTCAGGCAGGGAGGGAGGTGGTTCACCCACATTCCGAACTGTGGAACTTGCATGCTTACCTGTTGAAAGGTCCAATCTGATAGCTAGAGGGCTTCCTCTGGATGTGATTGAGACAATTCAAAGTGCTTGGGCCTTGTCTACTAGAGGTTTATTCCCTTACAAGTGGCAAGCTGTTGAGCAATGTTTTTTTAGAATATAATGTTCTTCCATTTCAGTGCTCCATGCATTTACTGTCTCTCAGTACACCACTCTCACGGTAGCAGAATGAACAGGTACAGGAGCGGTAGAGCGAGAGGGAACTGTCCTTTATTAGTTAATCAATTGATGATGTCATCCTTCTCCTGGACAGATTTTTAAAAAGGGGGCACAAATATACTGTACTTGGGCCCAAGTGTACTCTGTGTGTGTGAGAAACACTACTGTGCAATGCCAGCACATGGACCTGCTCACACAGTCTGTAGATCACAACTGAACTTCCCACTCTCACTCACTTGTTCTCTATATCACTTATTCTGTATAGGGTTGGAAGAAGCACGCCTCCTCCTCTCTGTCTTTGGCCCATGCTGTCTCGTGGTTTGTAAGTGTCTGACTTGCAGCTCTTTTTTTGTAGTGTTGACAAAACAGGAATAAAACACTCAGTGGCATGTTATTACAGTTGTGTGCAAAATTACATTTTAGTGATTTGTTTGTTGGTTAATAAATGTATTGATTAGTAGCTGTGTAGTTGCTCTTTTAATATTATTATGATTATTATTATTTTATTTATTTATTTATTTAAAACCAAACATGATCCCAGGAGTGTTCAGTGGGGTTTAAGTTTGAACATTAGTTCATCCACACACACTGTCAGACCATGACCTGAGTCTGTGCACAGGGGCATTATCATGCTGGAACAGGTTCATGTCTCTTAAAGGAAAATTGTAATGTTACAACATAACTTTAAAAAGAAACTTTATATAGGGCTTCCAGCGTTGTGGAAACTGCTTGGAGAAGTAGTACTTTTGGGAATGATTGTCAGGTGTCCACATACTTTTGGCCATAGTCATTTTAAACTTTTATTTTCTCTGCAGGTTCATTATCTCACTTTTTTTTTTTTCAAAGTTAATTATAAAGCAAAAAAAGTTTAAAAAAACACAGCTTGGTTCTGAGAAATGACACAAATCACACAAAATACAACAGAGATCTGTCCTGAAGACTCTCCCATAAACACAAAATGTATAAAGTTCATATCAAATAAGTCATGGTCCTTTTACATGCCTATGCGTGCAAGAGTGTTTTTGCATGATGTATGTTTATGTAGTTGTTTCTGTAAACTGTTTTTTTACTCACTGATGTGTGAAGAGAGTGATGACACTGACCTTAGATCAGTCAATCAGCACCAGGCAAACAGTCTAACAGATTTGCAGAATATCATGATATAAAATATGATATATAATGCAATGATAGAATTGTATTATGCTAATGTACACATTGCACTAACATTATTTTGGTATTTATAGAACCGCTGGACTTTAACATGCACAGTTGGGGTATGCGTGAGTTTTGCAGCTCAAATGTCTTCACACTTTGAACACAAGAAATGACTGATGCGGCTCTGATGTGTAACTTCCTCTAACTGCATTTACTGACAGCGGCACATTTAGTTCCCCATACAGAGTACAGAGTCTCAGACTGTCAGTCAGTTCATGTTTTTGTGGGACTGTACAGAGCTGTGAAAAAGTATTTTCCCTGAATTTTTCTTTTAATTATTTTACTGCATATTAGTAACATAGTGCAATTACTTTTTCACATAGGGCCAGGTAGGTTTGTTAATTTATTTTTCCTTAATAAATTAAATCATCATTTAAAAATTGCACTTTGTATTTATTTGGGTTATTTTTGTGTAACATTAAAATTTTTGATGATCTCAATCATTTAAATGTGAGAAATATGCAAAACGAAAGTCGGAAGGGGCAAATACTTTTTCACAGCACTGTAGATTAAAGATGTTTTTGTGTTCTTCTGTGCAGGATAAGATGCCAGAGGCTCTCTACAATAATGCAGACAATGGTGAAGGTCATGGCAGCGCTAAGACACGACGAGAAGCTCAACGCTCAGGTTCAGAATGATTAAGTTTGGTTTGGCAAAAAGTGTTAGAAAGTGCAGAGGTGCAGTAATTCAGTGTTTTATTACAGTGATGGAGATGATGTGGATATCTGTGAGAATGTACACAGTGTTGGAGGGAACACAGAGAGGGAACGGAAAGCAGTACCTTTTTCAACTTGCTTTGCTTTTCTGATCACACTAATCGATCATTTTTGTGTGACACTATCTGCCTGTGTTTTGAGCCGAGCCCTGGACATTCCACTTTAAATGATACAATTTACATGGAGTTCTGCACTTTTATATACAGATTATAGGTTTACTTTACGTCTATTTAAAAATTACATTTACAGCATTTACCAGATGCTTTTATTTTTTATTTTATTTTATTTTAAATTAAAAAGGCGCTTTATAATCTCTATTATAAACACATTCTCGTACTCCATACAGCACAGTAGGTCAGGGACAATGGGGAGATCTACAGTATGTACATGAAGCAAAGGAGGCAGCTTGATCCCCCCCCCTCTTTCTGCTCCCCCCCCTTCTGTTCTGTCACGAGCTATCAAAGGGTAAGCACAAAAGCCTTAGTAGTTAGCCCGTGTAGCGTGGATGGTAAACCCAAACGCGGAAGCAACTCTCTTACACGAAGAGCTAGGATCTGCACAAATAAATCCGCATTCTAGCAACACACACTCAATCAAAGAAGCAACACGAATCGGTGAGTACTCACAGAATAGTCGGCAAAGCGTCAAACAAGGCATGGGCGAACTCAATGACTGAGCAATGTGAAGCGCCATCTTGTTTCCTTTTATGCTTCTGAAATGTAACCATATTACTTCCGAGTCCTAGTGCCGATCGTGTTATGAGTGTACATGACAGTACCCCCCTGTGGAGGATACCCGACGATGGTAGTCCCGGATGAGTTCGGGGTCTAGGACAAACCGAGCCGGAATCCAAGATCGCTCCTCGGGAACATAACCTTCCCAATCGACCAGGTACTGGAGCCCTCTGCCCCGAGAACGTGAATCAAGGATCCGGCGAACGGTGTAGGCAGGACCACCCTCAATGATACGGCGAGGAGGAGCAGGGTGGGTGGGGGGAACCATTGGTGAAGTGATGAAGGGTTTGAGCTGGGAGGTGTGAAATACTGGATGGATCCGGAGTGCCGCAGTTAGCTGGAGCCGGTAGGTGGCAGGATTGATACGAAGGGTGATGCGGTATGGACCGATGAACCTGGGTGATAGCTTCTTGGATTCCATGTGAAGGTGAAGGTTTCTGGTTGAAAGCCATACTTTGTCACCTACATTGTACAATAATCCCGGCGGTTGTCGTCGGCGATGTTGAGTGGCGTAACGGTTGTTGACCTGTTAGATGGCGGCATTTGCTTGATTCCACAGCCGTCTACACCGGCGAACCAACTGTTGGGCTGACGGCACCTCAACCTCTGGTTCTTGATGATCGAATATCGAAGGTTGGAAACCGTGGCATACCTCAAATGGACTAAGATTGGTGGCTAAAGAGACATGGAGGTAGCGGGCCCAGGAGTGCTGGCGATCGGCAACAAAGCATCTCAGGTAGCGCTCCAGTTGTTGGTTGGTCCGCGCCGTCTGACCGTTAGTCTGGGGATGATAACCAGAGGATAGACTACAGGTGGAATTGATCGGACAGCAGAAGGCCTTCCAGAACCGGGCGCTGAACTGGGGCCCCCTGTCTGAGACAATGTCTTTTGGGAACCCATGCAGTCGGACTACGTGTTCTAAAATCAGCTCTGCTGTTTTTTTGGCTGATGGGAGTCCGAGGAGGGCCACCAAGTGCACGGCTTTGGAGAACCGGTTGACGATGGTTAAGATGGTGTTTTTCTTTTCGGAGGCCGGCAGGCCCGTGATGAAGTCGATGGCAATGTGCATCCAGGGCCGATGGGGAACGGGGAGTGGTTGGAGTTCCCCGGTGTTGGTTGGTTGGTATTCTTGGACCTGGCGCACACTGGGGATGCCTGGACGTACTCCTTGACGTCACTCGCCATAGATGGCCACCAGAAGGCACGTCTGATAAATTGGAGGGTGCGGTTGGCGCCGGGGTGTCCAGATAATGGCGAGGAATGACCCCATCGCAACACCTCAGTCCTTACGGTGTTCGACACGTAGAGTCACCCAGACGGCACACCTTCCGGTGCAGTCTCTGTCACCTGTGCATGGTGAACCCTTGTTTCCAGTTCCCAGTGAAGTGGTGCAATAACGTTGGCGGGTGTTATGACAAGCGCGGGGTCTGCCTGGGGGATGTCCTCTTCATGTTATCGGGAGAGGGCGTCAGCTTTGGTGTTCTTGGACCCCGGTCGGTAGGATAGGTGGAAGTTGTAATGTTCGAAAAACAGTGCCCACTGCGCCTGTCTCAGGTTGAGCTGTTTTAAATTGCGGATGGTGATCAGGTTCTGATGGTCGGTCCAGACGATGAACGGCTCCCTGGCGCCAGTGTCGCCATTCTACCAAAACTCACTTTATGGCCAGCAGCTCACAGTCCCCTACCCCGTATCGCTGCTGGGTGGGGTAAATTTTTTTGGAAAAGAAACTACAGGGATGTAGCTTCTGGTCTGGACCACATTGAGAGAGAACAGCCCCGGCGCCCACATCTGAAGCGTCCACCTCCACGACGAATGATTTACTTGCATCTGGGTGCAGTAGAATTGCGGCATTGGTGAACCGGTGGCTGAAGTGATGAGAAGAGAGTTGTGTCAGAGCGGTTAAAGGGGCGGCAACCGTACTGTAGTCCTGGATAAAGCGACGATGGAAGTTTGCAAACCCGAGAAACCGTTGAAGTTGCTTGAGGGTTTTGGGTAGGGGCCAGTGATGCACAACTTCCAGTTTCTGTGGGTCCATGGCCACACCCTGGGGCAAGATGACAAAATCCAGGAATGTGGTGGAGCGCTTGTGAAAGGTGTATTTTTCCAACTTACAGTACTGTTGGTGGGCGAGTAATCTCTTAAGGACCGCTCTGACGTGTTCGGTGTGTTCCTCGGCGGTGCATGAATAAATAAGGATGTCGTCCAGGTAAACAAACACCCACCGCCCTAGCATGTCCCTAAGGACATCGTTGATGAACTGTTGGAAGATTGCGAGTGCGTTGCAGAGTCCGAATGGGATGACCAAGCTCTCGTAGTGCCCAGTAGGGTTGATGAAAGCCGTCTTTCACTCATCGCCCTCTCTGATGCTCACCAAGTTGTAGGCGCTCCGGAGGTCCAACTTTGTGAAAATGGTGGCGCCAGGGAGGGCGTCCAGGGCTGAGTTGGTAAGAGGCAAAGGGTGTCTGTTCTTAATGGTGATGTTATTAAGCCCCCGATAATGGACACAGGGACGTAAGTCGCCCCCTTTCTTCTTCACAAAGAAGAACCCTGCTTTGGCAGGCGAGGAGGAGGGCCAGATGAGATGGGAATTATTGGGTGTTGTGACTGAGAGGTAGAGGGGGCCCAGTGAACTGCCCTGTTTGCTCACCAGGCCTGAGTGTTTCCCGGGCGAAGTGGGCAGAGGAACCTGTGGTGCGCCGCTGACCCACAGTAAGTGCAGAGCCCTTCTCTGAAGCATTGTTCCCGTTCTGCAGTGGTCAAGGAGGCACGTCCTAGTTGCATGGGTTCCCCGGCTCCGGTGTTAACCACGGCGGGAGGTGGAGATCAGACGGGTGCCATGGTGGTGGTGGTGAAGGAGGGACGAATCTCAGGAACCGGGGCGTGAGGGTATGAAGGTGACGTAGTGGGTGGCAGGGTCCGGGGGGCTGGCCTCGGTCGAGAGAGCAGGCACTGGTCAATGCGGAGGGCGAGCTGAATCAATCCTTCCAGCGTGGTGGAAATCTCTTGTCCGGCGAGTTCATCTTTGACCCGTGAGGCCAGTCGCTCATAGTAGGTTGTCCGGAGGGCGGCGTCTCCCCAGGTGGTCTGCACGGCGAGAGTACAAAAGTCCGCTGTGTAGCGACTCACGGACGACCATCTCTGCCGCAGATGATATAATGTGGTGTCGGTCTCCAACTCAGCAGCAGGATGTTCAAATGTTAGTTTCAGTTGACGGGTGAACTCTCCGTATGAGTAGGTCGTGTCTGAATCTGATCTGAGGAATGCCGTGGCCCACTCAGCTGCCTGCCCGGATAGCAACGAGACGAGAAACGCAACGAGCAGTCGGCCTATGGAGTATTTGGTGGAATTAAACTCAAACCCAAGATCCAATGCGGTTAGTAGCATTCCCATATTTTCTATTTATTTATTTTATTTATTATAATTTTTTTATTTTATTTTATTTTCCTAAGCATTAATTTTCTACTGGTGTCATAATCAGAGGCGTAACTATTTTGTCAAGGGTCTGGAAAATTATTCTTCCGTCTGGGCTCACAGATATTAAAGTGAATTCACTATTGTTATCAATCATCCACACACAACACAGCACTACCGGACCTTCCTTCGCTTATATTAGTCTATATCTTTTAACTTTCCGTCCTTCCGCGTCTTCGTCTAAACGCAATAAATCAAAGTCTGGGTATGCTTGCAGCAGTGAAATCAGCGGAGCAAAACCAGGGGAACCACCTATTCCTCCTAATTCTATCTTTCTATTTATTACTTTCAAATCAATCTCTCTAGGGACTAAACCAATGAAAAAACTCATCTCTTCACTCTGAAATTTGTTGTAAGTATTAAAGTGAGTGTGTGGCAATTAAGATCTAACACATCAGGTATTAGTGAAAGCCTAAGCATCCACTCTCCCTTGTCACACACTGATTTGTCTCCGAAATTCTAATCTCCTGTTCACACTTAAAACTCCTTCTTCTTTTATCTGCTCATCCCAATTAATCTCTGTACTGTACGTATCATTTTATATACTATAAATATTATATGTTATATGTATCACTTATGTGCTATTATTTATAATTATCATAAATTTTATATAATTATATTTTATAAAATTATATTTTATATATTATAAGTCAGAGAATGCAAAAACACCTTATTATTATTATACTTATTATAGGTTATCTCATATCACTGATATTTATTATTTATGCATTATATTTTTTTCACAGACACATAAATTCTAAAAGGACTTTGCACATAAATACCATGCACACAAACATTTAGAGACAGAATGCACACAGATACAAAAGACAAATGGCACAAGCGCTTTTTTACTTTTTACAACAGTTTCAAAAGTTGAGTACTCAAAAACAATTTATTCAATAAAACACTTAATCACAACACCTGGGCCCAGAAATCTTTAATGTCACCTGTAGGAATTTTATAAGCGATCACTTTCCATCCCTAGCGAAACCTCATTTACATGGTTTTCTAGCCCTAGGGACCGAGATTGCAGTACTGCTCCTAGCGATACCTCACACCAGTGGGTTCTATCCCTAGGACTCGAGATTGCAGCACAACCACCTACGGGACTTTTTCACAATAACCACCTATACACACCTGCCCAGCTCCGCGTCTTAGAAACACCTCACAGCATTGTGAGTTCTATACTTAGCGGCTTGTTACAGGACTTTTTTACCACCTGCCACGTCTGGGAATTTGCTTACGTTCCCTACCTAGTGAAATTGCAGGAATTCTTCTTCTTTTCACTCAACACCTGGCTGCACTTGTGTCTCAGAACGGTGAATCACGTATTGTTCTGTGCCTAACGGCGGACTCAGGAATTTTCCACCTGCCACGTCTGGAGCCGCAGCTCCTACTTAGTGTATTGCAGGAATTTTTCGTGGGTTCAGCCCCACTGGTTGGCAAGTTTCCTCATCAGGCCTTGACCCAACACAGTGGCGTTACCTCACTTATCACACAACATATAAAAATAATGAAGAGAATACACAAAAAAAAATCTTAGAACAAAAATAAAACTTACGGAGATCTCCTAATACTTTGCTACTTCATCCAGTCTTTTATGTTAAAATAAACGTATCAATTAATTTAAATATAGTAATTAATTTATCAAAATTGGCAACATTAAATATTACTTTGTTCAGTATACCTCAGGATTATCTCCTCCTGCTGGGAGAACACGCACTCCTAACAGACCATGAACATCTAATGCAGAATTCGATTAAACAGGTTTCTGCTTACCTTTGTATATAATGGCGCCAGTTGATGGTCTGTCAGGTCGCGCTGGTCCCGGTCACCGGAGGAGTCCTCCATGAAGGCAATCACGTCGGGGTCACCAATAAATGTGGAAGATTTTTTCTCCTACACTAGTTACTGTTGCCATAATTACAAATATTACACAGACACTGTAACTTTAGTAAAAAAGGACCAAAGAACAACTCACGACTCTATGCAGATCTGGATGAAGTAAGACAGGATTTATTGCAGCAATGAAACCCAAGTGAGCCGCGCTTGAATGCTTAGGTCATAAATCTAAGCATTATCAAGAGCAGACTGAATTCTACAGAAATATTCATGCCTGTTTATACAGTTTTTTAAGAGGAGGTGCTCATCCTTATCACCCCCACCTTCGTTAGTTCTCCTCATTCCTGGAAGATGTTCAACCCAATTCTTGGAAGATGTTCCCATTATAATCCAACTTTTTCTTATAAATTCTCTTATTCTAATTATAGTTTTTATATCTTATTTTATTATGTCATATACCTCGTCACCTGACTCCTTACATCATCTATATCAAGTTATTAGATTTTTCCAGTTATAATAAATTTTTCTTGCAAATTAATTTCCATTATCTTTACCCTTCTGGTGTTTAGTTTATAAAAAAATAACAGGGCCGTACTTATTTTTTGTGTCTACTCAGTATTCTTAAAACTGATTGTGTGTCTTTTTGTTATTTGTCTGTATTCTTACTTAGACATGTTGCGCGCGACTGCAGGTGCACATGGAGCATGTGTAACCAACACCTGTTTCAATCTTTCATTAAGTTTGCTCGTCTGGGCATGAGATAAGTCCGGCACTTGGCGTCTTATCTCATGCTTGTGTCTCTGTCGAGTCCAGCACCTATCCTTAGGAAATATCTTGTCTATTCCTCATACACATGACAGCTAAAAAGAAAAGTACAGCTTATGTCTGGGTCACTCTTTTCCCATGTACTTTGGGTTCCCATGGTACACTGAGTATCACTACCCATCTCCTTACTGTTTATGTTTCACGACCTGTCTTATAGTCGTCTTCTTTTCTTGGCTCACCTCTGAGTGAACCCATTATGTTTTCTTCTGCCACTAACTTCTAATTTTTATGATATGCATAGGTCCTTTTTACTTCTGCTTACTTCTGCATACTGATCTTCTCTCTGCTTACTTTTATCTTCTGTCACTTAAGATTAATATTGTTTGCACCAAGATTAATATTATGTTGATTAATATTATCATATTGTTACATTGCTGCAGACACAAGTATATTTTACAAAAATATGCTTACAGCCGCTAAGACAGATTAAGGTGTCTCTGTACAACAGGCACATCTCCGTCTTTATAAATCACAAGACCTTTAATCTAGTTTAAAGACCACATTATTTCTTTTTTTTTTTTTTTATTGTTCGTCCTCCCTCAGGTCAGTATGTGTGTGTGTGTGTGTGTATGGAGTTTGCATGTTCTTCCTGTGCTTGGTGGGTTTCCTTCAGGTAGTCTTATTTCCTCCCACAGTACAAAGAAATGCCAAGTAGGCTAATAGCAATTTTCAAAATTGTGTGTGCGCATGTGTGTGTGTGCATATGTGCCCTGCGATTGATTGGCAATCCGTGCATGGTATGGGCTCCAGGCCTCCTGTGACCCTGTACAGAATAATCACTATATATAATGAGTGAGTGAGAGTCTTTATTGTTTTATAGCTAAATTATTTTAATGCACTGAGGAAAATGTTCTTTCTTATTATTGTCTTTTTTATAACAAGTGTCTGGAGCTATGCTTATATTATTTTGACTGTACAGCACTTGTAAATCTCATGTCTTTTGTACAACATGCATATTTTATGTTTTGTAACATTATTTCTCGGCTTCAGCACAGTGTTTACACTACATGGCTTTGTTCATTATATAATACAATGTACACTGTTAGGAACCTCCACTAGAGGTCACTGCTCATGTCTGTCTGTCTTTCTGTGTAGTTCCTGTTGGTTGACTCAGTTTCCCAGAAGGCACCTCAGTCAGGTGATGAGGCTCACCTGGACTGAGGTGGCTCATTAAAACTTTCTATAAATAGCAGTTTGTTCTGGGTTCCGAGCATTGTCTGATTGTCTGTTTGTGTTTGTCTGTTTGGATTACCACCATGTGGGCATTCATTTGTTACGTTAAGTTTATATTTGGTTTGTTTTGTAACCTTTTGTTTTCAGAGGGCTCTAGTTTTGTTTCCTTGATGTTCCTTGTGTCTGTGGATTCATGGAGCTGCTNAAGACATGATTAATTAGGAGTTCGGCTGTTTCTTTGGCAGATGGGAGCTTGGGTAATGGGACAAAATGCACCGACTTAGAGAATCGGTCTACGATGGTTAAGATGCAGGTGTTGTTTTGAGAAGGTGGTAGGCCAGTGACGAAGTCGATGGAAATGTGAGACCAGGGGCGGTGGGGAATGGGGAGGGGCCGGAGGAGACCCTCAGGAGGGCGGTTAGTCGTCTTATTCCTGGCACAGGTGTCGCAGGAGGCCACAAAGTTCTTGACATCCTCCTTCATGGTAGCCCACCAGAAGCGTTGGTGTAGGAAGGAAAGGGTGCGTGCCGCCCCAGGGTGGCATGCCAATCTGGAACTGTGGGCCCAGTCTAGCACCTGTGGTCGCACGGAAGCTGGGATGAAAAGCTTGTTGGTTGGAATGATGCTTGGGCCAGGTTCCCGTTCGAGGGTCTGCTGAACCAGGTGCTCCACGTCAAGTTGGGTTGTTGCCACAAGACAAGGAGGAGGAAGGATCGCCTCCGTCGTGGATGTGTCCTGAGAGGTGGAGAATTGCCGGGAGAGGGCGTCAGGCTTGATGTTCTTGGAACCAGGGCGATATGATAAGGTAAACCGAAAACGAGAAAAAAAAAGTGACCATCGTGCCTGGCGTGAGTTGAGTCTCTTTGCAGTTCTTAAGTACTCCAGGTTCTTATGGTCGGTCCATACGACGAAGGGATGGTCCGCCCCTTCCAGCCAGTGTCTCCATTCTTCAAGGGCCAGCTTGACCGCCAAGAGTTCACGGTCCCTGATGCCGTAGTTACGCTCGGGGGGTGTGAGTCGGCGGGAGAAGAAGGAGCAAGGGTGAATCTTGTTGTCTTTCGGGGATCTCTGAGACAGGACGGCCCCTACTCTGGTCTCAGATGCATCTACTTCCACAATGAACTGGAGGGAGGGGTCAGGAAATATAAGGATGGGTGGGCCAGAAAGGAGCATTGGAGGGGGGGGGGGTTGGGGAGTGGGTGCCGGAGATTGTTGCTTCTGAATCTGGGTAGAGAGAGACTGCAGCGTTTCCGTAATCGTTTGAAGTGTGTTTGTGATCTGTCTTATTACCTGCTGGTGGGTGCCTAGGAGTGCTCCTTGGCTCTCTAATGCCCCCCTCAGGTGAGCTGCCTCTGCTGGATCCATTTGGCCGGATTATTCTGTTAGGCTTGCTAGAGGGCGTGATGGATCCAATTGCAGATAGTGTGAGTAATTCCCGGGGAGAACTGAAGTGGCGCTTATGAGTGCTTGTGATAACTGAAGCAGGAAAAGTGGCGGTTTTAAATAAGAGGCATGGGTACAACTCCACGCTGCAGTGTGAATGGGAAAAGTCATTACCAGCATGAATGCACCGAGGCGAGTGACGTTGGGCGGTGCGTGAATGCGGAAGCGCGCAGAGCCGGTGCGAGTGAGATGCAGTTTGAGATATGTCGGATGCCGGCGTATGCAGCGTGAGCCTTGTGTTGAGGCGGCAGCGCGTAAAGTCGGCACGGAGAGAGAGAGCTCCGCGATGAATGCCGGCGTGGAGAGAAGGAGCTTGAGCTCGGCGAGGAGCGAGGATTAATTGTAGTCGTTTAGCAGGCGGGGGTCGAAGCTGAAGAGACGTGAAGCAGTCCATGATCCAGACTCCGTCTGTAACAGGTAAAAGGTCGGCAACACAAAGTATCAAAAACTAGAGTCAGAACGAGAGGCAAAATCGTGGTCGGGAAAACAAAGCGTAGTCGAGATCCTGGTAGACAATGAAGAGAAACCAACGCTGGAATATTGGGCTAGTGAGGCACTCAATAATCTGGCGACATGGCGGTGTCAGAGCATGGTTTAAATAGGTATGAGCTGATTACTGATAGTGTCCAGGTGTGCAGAGAACAGGGGCGGTGCGATGTAAGAGCGGCAGGGAACATGGAACAGGCGTGCTTAGATGATCATGACGTGACTGTGGCTTGGCGTGTCATGACAAAGGCCTACTAACCCTGCTAGCGGCTAAGCACTCGTGTGGCTACACACATCCAAACAGACAAGGGAAGCTACACACAAAGGATTAAACCAAAAGACAGACACTAGGGACACACAGAACAGTACTTACACAGGAGACACAGGCTAACTAAACATGAAACAGGACAGCTCCATGAATCGATCTACACAAGTAACATAAAGAAAACCAATAATAGAGCCCTTTTGAAACCAAGGTTACAAAAAAACATAAACCAAAATATAAACTTAAAGAAACGAAACAAAAACCAAACAAAACAGAATGCCCGTTTGACAGCAATAATGCTCGACCCAGTTTCCCAGAACAAACTGCTATTTATTATATGTCTAAAGAGCTACCTCGGTTCAGGTGAGCACTCATCACCTGACCGAAGTGCCTTGTGGGAAACTGAGTCGACCAACAAAAACTACAAAACACACAAAAACAAACAGCGCCCTCTAGTGGAGGACCCTCACAAGTGCCCCGCCACTTGGCTATGAACCAGTGGAACCTCGGTTCACAAATACCCCAGAGTACGACCAAATCGGTTTACAACCAAAAAATTTGACAAAAATTTGTCTCTGTTCCCGAAATTTCTCCTCGGAACTAGAGGCCAAGAAACAAAAAAGAGAGAGAAAACCCTTGAAGGGGAATTAGTGTTCTTATGGATAGAGGGTCTCCTTCCTAACACTAACCTCCTCTCCACCCACCTCCCTCTCCTTCATTCCATCACAGCACCTTAAGAAAGGTGTACGAACATTACTTGTAAAAATGAAGTGTTCTCTCTCTCCTGTACAGGTTATATTTATATTTAGTGCTGTATTAGTTTTGTTTTATAATTAAGGATTTTTCATACCTTATTATATATTTTGTGATATCAACAAAATACATTCAAAGTTAAATATAGTTAATAATGACAGAGAATGGATTAATTCTGTTTACATGTATTCCTGTGGAAAAAAAAAAAACTGAATCAGTCTATGAACATATCAGGTTACGACCAGAACTAAGGTAACAAATTAAGTTTGTGAACCGAGGTTCCACTGTAACATTTCCCTGTAGCTTTTAGGAATTCATTGTTGTGTTGTTGTTGTGGTCTGGTGGAAGTATCCTGCATCACTCTGTACAATCTATCTTGGATAGTGGAAAAATAGGGGTGAGAAAACTCAACATTCATCTGGGCCAGCAAAAGTAACTCAGATAAACACTCTTTACTACTGTGGTGAACAGATAAGCATTTCAGAATGTGGGAACAGTTGACAGTAGACAGGGACGTGGAGAAGGACAAAGAGAAACAGATTCTCAGAATGGAAAAGAAGCAATGTTTAGAGCTTTTTTATTTTACTTTCCTCTGAAGTTTTAATCTCCAAACAGTAAAATATTTTTGGCACTTTGGGTGATGTTGCAGTACATCATTAGTAGGTGTGTTATAGACATAGTTGTGAGATTTTGAAATAGGCCTGCCAAAGTAACGCAATACAACGAGTTATACAAAAACCTTTAAAAGCCACTTTTTTTTTGTGAGCATGCACATTCTGTCGTTATGACCCTCGACTTGCCCATTAGTTTGGGAAAGAAGAAATGATGCAGCAATAATGTAGATGGCAAGCAGAAACAAGCTTCCTTTAGCATTAAAGACAAAGAAAACATTTATTTAAGTGTCAGATGCTGGAGCACCACTGCAGGTCATTTATTGATACTTTATAGATACTCGTTTACAGTTTTACTTTAACATTTAAGTACATTTGTTTCTCAACTTAAGTAGATCTGTGACAGAAACGGTAAGAGTGTGTGTGTGTGTGTGTGTGTGTGTGTGTGTGTGTGTGTGTGTGTGTGTGTGTGTGTGTGTGTGCTTATGTGAAGTGTTGTGCTAAGTACTTACTTTTATTTATAAGCACCACTCTGAAACTCTTGAATTTTAAAAAAATTCTGTAACTGGGGTTTCAGTAGCCCCGAGTTTGGTCTGGCGTGCCCGTGTTCCCCATAGATGATGCTGACTACTGATACAGTCGGTATGGAACGTCTGTGACACGATCACAGTATGAAATAAAAGTTGATCATGGCACTACGTATCTGTGCAAACTCCATCCTGATTCATTAGACATTCATTAGTCTTTTCCCCATATTGTTCACCTTTGATAAACAAACATGGACACATTTATGTCATCAACAGAAAATTCAATAATGTTTGAGTACACTGATTTATTTGTGAAGTACTTGTAGTACTTTTGTACTTTAAGTAAGTTTTAGAGGATTATGTTCCAAGGTCTTTGACTTGAGTAAAAGGTTTGAAGCAGTATCGGGGTAGTCCTATTTTTATTTTTTAACAAAACTATGCAACATTATTCTGCTAAATAAAACTGTCTCCTGCATGTTTTGCGTTTCCTCCTTAAAGTGTCCGAGTGAAACAAGCAGAATCACAATTCAGTGTACAAGGTGGAGTGTTCTATATTAACCGTCCTTTAGCTGAGCAGTTTGGTAGCTGGAACAAGCAAAATTACAATGAACATCAGATACCTTTTGCTACGTAGCTATTTAGCATGGCTGTAACAGTACTCAAAAAGTAACTTGCACATGTATACAGAGGCATTATTTTAATCATTTTTGCTAGCTGATTACTCATCAGGAATTATAAGGAGTGTTCCAGGTGCTTGTTCTCACAGCAGGGGTATTTATTTTAGTACTTCAGTAATTTCAGGATAGTGCGGAGGAGCAGTGACTGTTTTTAAGACACTTTTTAACTCTAAGCAGCTGACATCAGATCACTTTTCCAGTTTTTAACTGAATGTATCTGAGTCTCATCAGTCTTATTCAGTACTATATGATGTAATATACAGCCACCTAAATTTAATACAGACTTTATTAATGAATTTTAAGATATTTTGATTGGAGTTATGTCTGGTATCAGGATCTTGTTAATAATCTACAAAGCCTTGAATAATCTTGCACTGCTGTACATTTGTGACTTTTGTGAACGTGTGACTGTACAGTCCAGCAGGTCTCTCAGGTCTGTGGTCAGCTTTTACTCACAGCGTCTAATTCCAGGGTGAAGAGTGGTGCCAATACGGGCCTCCTACTGCAAGTAGTAGCCGTGTAACTCGGAGGAATACCCAATCACCAGGCCGTACCGTTCTCTCGTCTGGTTCTTCTGCGTCTTCTGCGTCGTTAGCTGCTCTCTGCCTTGTATTGTCACTTAATGTGGCTCCCTTTACCTGTTGGAAAATAACTTTGTGTATTTCAGATAAGTGTTTTACATAATGATCAAGTTCACTCTGTAGCTGTTTGAGTGTAGGGCCTTTATAGGGCCTGCAAATAAATGATGTGAGCATTGGTCTGCCAGTCAGCATTTCATGCAGGGTTAGATGCGTGTTGCGGTTAGTTTGCGATCTCATGCACATTAAGGCTAGCAACGAAACTTGAAACCAATTCATATCTGTATCTGCACTTTTTTTAGCCAATTTCATTTTTAGAATTTCATTCACTCTTTCTACCATCCCCAGAGATTGGGGGTGGTAAACACATCAAAATCTGTGCTTGATATTTAGCCATTGTGTTATCCTCTGTATTATCTTATTTGTGAAGTGTTTCCCATTGTCTGAAGTAATTGTGTCTGGAATTCTAAATCTTGGTATTACTTCCCTGCACAGAAATGTTGCTCCTGCCGTTGCATCTTCCTTAGCTGTTGCTACAGCTTCTACCCATCTACTAAATCTATCCACAACCGCTAAGATATATCATTTTCCTTGAATCCTAGGTTCACCCACGTCCACTTAGTCGAACATTATATGGCTAAATGGCCCATCTGGCTCTTGGATATGTCCTATTGGTGACGTGAAGTGCTTTACTAAAAAACGCTGAACATAAATCTATGACAGTGTACCACTGAGTTTCTTCTGGTATATTAGACAGTAGTGTGTGAGGATCAGGCACTACAGGCAATTCTGCTTCTACAATTTGATTTATAGCTCATAAGACATGCACGAGTCTCCATTTATCTGAGTTGGGCTTCTTGACAGGAAACATGGGAGTGTTGCAAGGACTCTTAGTGGGTTTCAATACTCCAGCCTTTAATAATCCTTCTATATGGATTTTATCCCTGCTATGGCTTGAGGTGTCAGTGGATATTGCCTTTGATAAGGTAATTTTGCATTAACTAATGTTGATTAACTTAACTAATCCTACATCTGTAGAATGTCTTGTCCATAGTTTTTCTGGGATTGTTCTCAGCAATTCCTCCTCTAATGCTAATTCATTTTCATCTGACTGTTCTTCCATCTTTCCTGTCATTTGTGTGTGCGATGACAACAGAGTGTTACACATCCCCCTCTGAGGGTGTGTTGACAATGGCATGTTCCCATCTATTTCTGTGTGTGTAGCCCTCACTTTTATCTATTCCTGAAAATATTATTTTCAAAAATCTTCAATCTTGTGATATATGTACAGAAGGATTAAGGGTTGGTTCCCACATAGTCACTTTAGCTGCTCGTTTGACCATCAGTCCTAATTCTTTGGATTCTGTCTTTTCACTAATAGAGAAACATGAGGTGCTGTTAGGTACTTGATGCCAGTGTTTCATTTGTTCAGTCAGGTGAACACAGATGGCTGCTCCTGGAGCACCTACAATTATATCTTCTAGTAACACATCAGTGACTGTGTTCTCCGTTATATCTGACCACAATTGTGCATATTCTTCATCCTGACTTCCTTGATTGTAGTACATAGCACAGTGCGATGGCAAGGTTACTCTTTTGCAATCTGGTCGTTGTTGCTCAATCCATTCTTCCCAAACTCTGTGCATGTTGAGCTCCTCTGCCTGTGCACAATAGCCAGTACAATGTGTCCAAGATGTTGTGTTTTTCAGTAATCTGTAGGAACTGTCCTAGTTTTATGTACAGTCCTTTAGTATTACATTGAATTCTTGCTTTAAGTTTACATAACAAATCTCTCCCCAGCAAATTTACTGAAGTAGTAGGTGAGAATAGTAAAGGTGCTGTTATGGTGGTGTCTTCTAATGTTATTATTTGGGGCTCTGTACAGTGCAATACTTGTGATAATCCCAAGAAGCCAGTGCTTTTTATTGTATTGCTTGAGAGAGGGAGCTGTGAGCCTTTACGTCCTATACATGAATATGTATCACCTGTGTCAATCATGAAGAATGGAATTGGTTGTGAATTATAGACACCATTACGGTTAGTTCTTGTTGTGGATGCAGTGTTGAGACGTACTGCATCTGCTCCACCTCTGGCTTCTCTGGGCCCCGTCAATTCCAGTTCTGGGGTTCCATCCAGAGACCTGTCCATTGATTCTGAGGTTGTCCTTGTGTCCATGCTCCAGTAGGTTGTCTTGGGCCGGGAGGTTCCATATTTCCCCGAGGTGCCTGTCCTGTTCCATATGATCCTTGAGGTTGAGATCCATTTTGAATTCCCTATGCCACCTGTGGGCAATTTCTTCTGACATGTCCTGCTCCTCCACATTGCCAGCACGGCATGTCTTGTGCATTCGGGCCCATTTCTCTAGGGGCATTTGCTCTGAACTGAGGTCTTCTTGGTTGGTGTTGATACGGTCCCCTTTGTCCCCTGCCCATATTTGGCCTTGGACCTTGTCCTTGCCATCTTACAGGCTGATTTTCTCTTTGTGGGTTTCCAAGGTGCACATAGATTGGAGGGGCTTTAGCTGTGGTTGGTTGCTGTAATGGTTCAGCAGGAGTTGTTGGTATTTGGTTTTCAGGCACCATCATTGCTGCTTGGACTTGACCTTACCTTTTCTCCTTTTCCTTTTTCTTTGAGCTGTGATTTCTCCCAGTTGTATTTTATGTAGCTGGGTTGCTATTGACTTAGCAGCTTCTTTCGCCTCTTTCTTCTTCTTTTTTTTTCCGGTATTGGTCTACGTAATGCACAACGTGCGCTTGGAACGTGTCCTACGGTAATGAATTTAGCCCAACCGTTCCTTCTAAGGCGGTCTGGACTTCCGGAGGCATACACCTTTTTTTTTTTTTTTTCTTTAGCATCATCCGGAACAGGCTCTTACTTGTATCTGTTTGATACAAGGAGCCAGGACCCAGGAGCCTCCAGTTTCTTCTCTCCACTTGATCTGGAAATCATTGATGAATTTTACGGCATTTTATTCTTCTCCCAGTGTTACTCATTCCAGCTTTCCTGGGTCCATTTTAGGTGGATGAACTTTTTGCACAGCGTTCCAAATCTTGTTTCTGAATGTTCCAAATGCGAGGCTATTTCCTGCATTTTGTCTGGTTACCGCTTGCAGGCCAGCTTCTTTCAGAATTTCTATGGTTTTCACTTCCCCAATTGTCTGTGCCAGTATAGCTTTTACATCTCCTAATACCAGAAGGTGTCCAGTGGTTTTTTCTTCCAGCTGTGTTATCCATCTTTGCGCTCCATTGCATAAATCTGGTAATTGGTTAGCCAGACCTGTCATATCCATAAATGACCATGGCACATACTGATACTGATTTCTTTTTTGACACAAGTGGGTAGTGTCCAAACTCAGTGTATTCGTCCGGGTCTGACATATGTTGTTCGTCATTAAAGGTTATTCTTCAAATATCCCCTTCGTCAGGCCAGGATGAGGTGACATACCAGCTTGAGGGTTTCTTTGAACGTGTAGATTTTCTTTTCATAGATGGTCTCATTTTTTTTTTTTCCTTCACAGAGTCATTGAAATGTCTGTCGAGGTAGTCTTCCAGGCACCTGAATGATATGTCGAGGGAAACATCGCTGTAACCATCTTCTTCTGCAATATCGGAAATGTCTCTTTGGGTGTGGTTGGCTATTGTGTTTTGATGTGCTTGTCTGTTTCTCTTCTATTCTTTTTCTTGCTTCTTTCTCTGGTTCAATAATCATGTACCCTTTTACTTTTCTCTTTGCCGGTTTTTGCTGATTTCCCTTGATCGCTTCATTTTCTTCTATTCCTGTTGTATCTTCATCAGCTTCATAAAGCGATGATATGAGTGCTCCTTCAGCATGTGATACGTTCTTTCTTGGTTCTCTCTTTTCCACCTTTCTCTGGACTGCTGTTCTTTATTGCGTTCCATTATCCGTTTTTCAGTTATGGCTTGGTGTTTAATTTCAAACCCCTGTACTTCAGACAGAAATTGCGCATTCTGTTCTTTCAGTCTTTCTATATCTCTTTTTCTTGTCTGTAGTTCTTCAGTTTCTCCAAACTCATATAACTCTGTTGTTCTTTCTTCACTCCATTCCTTTCCATTTTCATTACCACATCCGGAAGTTGCTAATTCTGATGTTTCTTCCATTTGTCTATTCATCCACTCAGTGTTGCATGACGTTACTTTAATCTTTGCCGATACATGTTTTTCAAATCCCCATGTCCCTTTATTTTGTTCATGCAGCTCTTGTAGTGGGTACATTCCCCCACCCTTCTGTTGCATGTGTTCCTCAGTGTATGGTGGTGGTCTCTCTAATTCTAAGTTCATTTTCTCTTTTGTCCCTTCTGTTTTTTTTTTCACTCCCGTCTAACTTCTGATCCTTCTTTCCTGAGTGTTTCTTGTTTTTTCTTCTTCAGTTTGTCTCTCTCTTTCCTGTTCCTTTCCTTCTTTTTCGAACTATTCCGCAACTTCTAACTTCTGTTTTAGTTAAATTTAATCTACTCTTTTCTTTAATGTTATGTTTGAGCATTTCTTTTACTTCTTTACAACATTCCTGATGTCCTGTCATGCCATTTTATCATGCACTTTCTAATATATTTTTCATACTCTTTATGTTTAGCTATAATTATGTCTGCAGGTGTCGCTGGCTTTGGCCATTTTTTCCTTTTTTTTTTTTTTCACAGCAGAATATCTTCCCCATCACACACTCCTGTTCAGATCTCCTTTTATGGTGCTACTTCCTGCTCCTCTTCTCACACTTCTTCCCTACAGCTCGCTTGCTGTGCACTTTATGGCTACTGCCAACTTTTTACAGCTATTTTCTATTTATTTATTTTATTTATTATAATTTTTTTATTTTATTTTATTTTCCTAAGCATTAATTTTCTACTGGTGTCATAATCAGAGGCGTAACTATTTTGTCAAGGGTCTGGAAAATTATTCTTCCGTCTGGGCTCACAGATATTAAAGTGAATTCACTATTGTTATCAATCATCCACACACAACACAGCACTACCGGACCTTCCTTCGCTTATATTAGTCTATATCTTTTAACTTTCCGTCCTTCCGCGTCTTCGTCTAAACGCAATAAATCAAAGTCTGGGTATGCTTGCAGCAGTGAAATCAGCGGAGCAAAACCAGGGGAACCACCTATTCCTCCTAATTCTATCTTTCTATTTATTACTTTCAAATCAATCTCTCTAGGGACTAAACCAATGATTTGGAACCAATGAACTCATCTCTTCACTCTGAAATTTGTTGTAAGTATTAAAGTGAGTGTGTGGCAATTAAGATCTAACACATCAGGTATTAGTGAAAGCCTAAGCATCCACTCTCCCTTGTCACACACTGATTTGTCTCCGAAATTCTAATCTCCTGTTCACACTTAAAACTCCTTCTTCTTTTATCTGCTCATCCCAATTAATCTCTGTACTGTACGTATAATTTTATATACTATAAATATTATATGTTATATGTATCACTTATGTGCTATTATTTATAATTATTATAAATTGTATATAATTATATTTCATAAAATTGTATTATAAGTCAGAGAATCCAAAAACACCTTTTTATATATTATTATTATTATTATTATTATTATTATTATTATTATTATTCGACTTAGGTTATCTCATATCACTGATATTTATGCATTATATTTTTTTCCCAGACACATAAATTCTAAAAGGACTTTGCACATAAATACCATGCACACAAACATTTAGAGACATATTGCACACAGATACAAAAGACAAATGGCACAAGCGCTTTTTTGCTTTTTACAACAGTTTCAAAAATTGAGTACTCAAAAACAATTTATTCAATAAAACACTTAATCACAACACCTGGGCCCAGAAATCTTTAATGTCACCTGTAGGAATTTTATAAGCAATCACTTTCCATCCCTAGCGATAACTCATTTACATGGTTTCTAGCCCTAGGGACCGTGATTGCAGTACTGCTCCTAGCGATACCTCACACCAGTGGGTTCTATCCCTAGGACTCGAGATTACAGCACAACCACCTATAGGACTTTTTCACAATAACCACCTATACACACCTGCCCAGCTCCGCATCTTAGAAACACCTCACAGCATTGTGAGTTCTGTACTTAGCGGCTTGTTACAGGACTTTTTTACCACCTGCCACGTCTGGGAATTTGCTTACGTTCCCTACCTAGTGAAATTGCAGGAATTTTTCTTCTTTTCACTCAACACCTGGCTGCACTTGCGTCTCAGAACGGTGAATCACGTATTGTTCTGTGCCTAACGGCGGACTCAGGAATTTTCCACCTGCCACGTCTGGAGCCGCAGCTCCTACTTAGTGTATTGCAGGAATTTTTTGTGGGTCCAGCCCCACTGGTTGGCAAGTTTCCTCGTCAGGCCTTGACCCAACACAGTGGCGTTACCTCACTTATCACACAACATATAAAAATAATAAAGAGAATACACAACAAAAATCTTAGAACAAAAATAAAACTTATGGAGATCTCCTAATACTTTGTTACTTCATCCAGTCTTTTATGTTAAAATAAACGTATCAATTAATTTAAATATAGTAATTAATTTATCAATATAGGCAACATTAAATATTACTTTGTTCAATATACCTCAGGATTACCTCCTCCTGCCGGGAGAACAGACCATGAACATCTAATGCAGAATTTGATTAAATAGGTTTCTGCTTACCTTTGTATATAATGGCGCCAGTTGATGGTCTGTCAGGTCACGCTGGTCCCGGTCACCGGAGGAGTCCTCCATAAAGGCAATCACGTCGGCGGGTCACCAATAAATGTGGGAGATTTTTCTCCTACACTAGTTACTGTTGCCATAATTACAAATATTACACAATCACTGTAACTTTAGTAAAAAAGGACCAAAGAACAACTCTATGCAGATCTGGATGAAGTAAGACAGGATTTATTGCAGCAATGAAACCCAAGTGAGCCGCGCTTGAATGCTTAGGTCATAAATCTAAGCATTATCAAGAGCAGACTGAATTCTACAGAAATATTCATGCCTGTTTATACAGTTTTTTAAGAGGAGGTGCTCATCCTTATCACCCCCACCTTCGTTAGTTCTCCTCATTCCTGGAAGATGTTCAACCCAATTCTTGGAAGATGTTCCCATTATAATCCAACTTTTTCTTATAAATTCTCTTATTCTAATTATAGTTTTTATATCTTATTTTATTATGTCATATACCTCGTCACCTGACTCCTTACATCATCTATATCAAGTTATTAGATTTTTCCAGTTATAATAAATTTTTCTTGCAAATTAATTTCCATTATCTTTACCCTTCTGGTGTTTAGTTTATAAAAAAATAACAGGGCCGTACTTATTTTTTGTGTCTACTCAGTATTCTTAAAACTGATTGTGTGTCTTTTTGTTATTTGTCTGTATTCTTACTTAGACATGTTGCGCGCGACTGCAGGTGCACATGGAGCATGTGTAACCAACACCTGTTTCAATCTTTCATTAAGTTTGCTCGTCTGGGCATGAGATAAGTCCGGCACTTGGCGTCTTATCTCATGCTTGTGTCTCTGTCGAGTCCAGCACCTATCCTTAGGAAATATCTTGTCTATTCCTCATACACATGACAGCTAAAAAGAAAAGTACAGCTTATGTCTGGGTCACTCTTTTCCCATGTACTTTGGGTTCCCATGGTACACTGAGTATCACTACCCATCTCCTTACTGTTTATGTTTCACGACCTGTCTTATAGTCGTCTTCTTTTCTTGGCTCACCTCTGAGTGAACCCATTATGTTTTCTTCTGCCACTAACTTCTAATTTTTATGATATGCATAGGTCCTTTTTACTTCTGCTTACTTCTGCATACTGATCTTCTCTCTGCTTACTTTTATCTTCTGTCACTTAAGATTAATATTGTTTGCACCAAGATTAATATTATGTTGATTAATATTATCATATTGTTACATTGCTGCAGACACAAGTATATTTTACAAAAATATGCTTACAGCCGCTAAGACAGATTAAGGTGTCTCTGTACAACAGGCACATCTCCGTCTTTATAAATCACAAGACCTTTAATCTAGTTTAAAGACCACATTATTTCTTTTTTTTTTTTTTTATTGTTCGTCCTCCCTCAGGTCAGTATGTGTGTGTGTGTGTGTGTATGGAGTTTGCATGTTCTTCCTGTGCTTGGTGGGTTTCCTTCAGGTAGTCTTATTTCCTCCCACAGTACAAAGAAATGCCAAGTAGGCTAATAGCAATTTTCAAAATTGTGTGTGCGCATGTGTGTGTGTGCATATGTGCCCTGCGATTGATTGGCAATCCGTGCATGGTATGGGCTCCAGGCCTCCTGTGACCCTGTACAGAATAATCACTATATATAATGAGTGAGTGAGAGTCTTTATTGTTTTATAGCTAAATTATTTTAATGCACTGAGGAAAATGTTCTTTCTTATTATTGTCTTTTTTATAACAAGTGTCTGGAGCTATGCTTATATTATTTTGACTGTACAGCACTTGTAAATCTCATGTCTTTTGTACAACATGCATATTTTATGTTTTGTAACATTATTTCTCGGCTTCAGCACAGTGTTTACACTACATGGCTTTGTTCATTATATAATACAATGTACACTGTTAGGAACCTCCACTAGAGGTCACTGCTCATGTCTGTCTGTCTTTCTGTGTAGTTCCTGTTGGTTGACTCAGTTTCCCAGAAGGCACCTCAGTCAGGTGATGAGGCTCACCTGGACTGAGGTGGCTCATTAAAACCTTCTATAAATAGCAGTTTGTTCTGGGTTCCGAGCATTGTCTGATTGTCTGTTTGGATTACCACCATGTGGGCATTCATTTGTTACGTTAAGTTTATATTTGGTTTGTTTTGTAACCTTTTGTTTTCAGAGGGCTCTAGTTTTGTTTCCTTGATGTTCCTTGTGTCTGTGGATTCATGGAGCTGCTTTGTTCACTGTGTAGTTAGGTTGTGTCTCCTCCTGTGTCCTGTGTAAGTACTGGTTTGCCTTCTGGTCTTTTCCCTTGTATGTGTAGCCACATGAGTGCTTAGCCATTAGCAGGGTTAGCCGCTAGTAGGCCTTGACGGCTAGTAGGGTTAGCCCCTAGTAGGGTTAGCCTCCAGTAGGCTAATCTCTAGTGGGAGTGACTGCCTGTGGTTCTGGTCACTAGTAGGTTGGCCGCTAGTTTGGTATAGCCTCATGTGTGCCCTGCCTTTTGTCTTCCGGTCCCCTAGGTCAGTACTAACACCATTAGCCACTAACCCGGTTAGGTCAGCCTCCAGTGTCTCCAGTACAACATGTAGCTACTAACCTCACTAACCCAGCTAGTCTAGTTCCTGTCAGTCTCTGCCCCCAGCCCTGTCTCCTGTCCAGCCCCGTGCCTCCTGTCTCTGTCCAGCCCCGTGCCTCCTGTCTCCTGTCCAGCCCCGTGCCTCCTGTCTCCTGTCCAGCCCCGTGCCTCCTGTCTCCTGTCCAGCCCCGTGCCTCCTGTCTCCTGTCCAGCCCCGTGCCTCCTGTCTCCTGTCCAGCCCCGTGCCTCCTGTCTCCTGTCCAGCCCCGTGCCTCCTGTCTCCTGTCCAGCCCCGTGCCTCCTGTCTCTCCAGAGCCCTAGTTTTAGTTTGAGTTTGTTCTGTTTTTGAGTTGTGTTTGTTTAAATAAAGACTCTTTCTGTTACACCCCTCTGCGTACATGCCTACCTTCATGCCCACGGCAACACCATCAGCCGGTCTAGCACTACCACCAGCTAGACCCATGACACACAGAGACACAGTGATTTTAGAGATGGTTAAGCGTTCTTCTGAACAAATGGAAATGGTGGTGGATATCTGTGAGAGTGCAGATGCTGTTCGAGGTCACGACACTGACCCTGAATGCACTGACACAGAGAGACACAAACCCAAACAGGTGTTCATTTGTAAATGACTCACTACATCTCATTTGACTCAACATGAGCAACCCAACAATGTGTTTACAGAAACAACCCAGCATTTTTTAGTGTAGAGAGAATACTGAGATTTTTTCCGTTGTTTTGGACATTGAGTTTAATCATGTAGCTCTTAGTATTCATAGAAAATGTTATAATAATAAATAATAATAACTGAATAATAAATTGTCAGTACTACTAATAATAATAATAATATTACTGATAATATTAATGATTATTCTGCAGGCGTTCACATCGGAGAGCGCGGTCATGTTGTGTGCAGCGAGTAGCATATATGTTTGTGTTTGTTGCATTTCTGGTGGAGTATGTCTGCAGTTTTAGTGATAAATCTGCTCGTATCTGCGTGTGTGTTTATCAGCCTTTTGATCAAAAAGAGCGCATGTGAAACTCACTTTCACTTTGCAAGGCAGTGTTTATTGTTTAGTGTATATTTAAAGTGCATATACACAATAAAACACTGTATTAGGTTAACTTTATTAACAATACACTTTTATATTTTTTGTTGTCTTTTTTACACACACACACACACACACACACACACACACACACCTTTAAATTTGAACAGTAAATGATAGTGAGCCGGTAGGCACGTTATTTTTCATATAACTTAAACAGCTGAATGTTAAGTTAAATATACACAAATTGTGTTTGATCTACATTTGTGCACTCATGTGTAAATAGCTTTTTCAATGTCCATACTACCCTATTACGTATTTTAAGTCCTATCATACGCCATTTTTGCAGATATTCTGTGAAGCACATCAGTTATTTATTTATTTCGGCACTGCGCAAGACGACTTGCGAAAATAAATCGTGTATTCTTAATTTCCACATCTGTATGCTTTGGAA
Source organism: Clarias magur (assembly GCA_013621035.1). Lineage (NCBI taxonomy): Eukaryota > Metazoa > Chordata > Actinopteri > Siluriformes > Clariidae > Clarias > Clarias magur. Next base: position 373,177 of record QNUK01000485.1, on the reverse strand, counting down.
TGAGCTGTTGCTTTACAAGGGGCAGGTCTCTCTCTTTTTAAATCACAAAGCGAATCTTTTCCCTTTTCCCTGATTTTTTTATTTTATTTTTATCCCGTCTCGGGTCTGTGTGTTGAGTTTGCATGTTCTCCCTATGATTAGTGGGTTTCCTCCAGGTAGTCCGGTTTCCTCCCACAGGCCAAAGACATGTCAAGTATTCCAGGTGACCCTTGACCCTGTACATGATAAGTGCTATAGATAATAAGTGAGTGAGAGTGTTTGTTGTTTTATTGTTAAATTATTTTAATATAATAAAAATATATATTTTTAACTTTTCTTTTTTAATAGCCTGTATATAGGGTCTGCAGCGATGTTATGACTGTACAGCATTTGCAAATCTCATGTCTCTGGTACACAAAGTTTTGTAAAGCTATTTCTTGTCTTCAGCACAGTGTTTTACACTACAGAATATCACATGTCTTTAAGTATATAAGTGTGTACACACAAAATCCAAATCACATAATCTCCTGTTTTACAGAACACATTGGGGATGTTAAGTGAAACATACCTGTCCTTTATTACTGCTGAAGTGACTGCAGCAACAGTATAAGAGTGTAAATATCGTTTTTTCAATGTTCTCCAAAACCCTTTGAACACATTTAAACCACTCAGAGCCACTGTGTTACACAGGAAATGACTTCACTGATCACATGAAAGAAGGAAGTGATGTGATTGAATCGTCACAACACATGAAAGTTAGTTTTGCTCAAAACATGGAAGTTTAATGCTTTTAACATAGTTATAATAGCAGTTTTCAAATTAAATCTTTTGTCAGAGACAGTGTTGTGTGTCAGAGAATAATAATTTTCTGAAGTGGTTCACATGATGTAGTTTTATTTAGATCAGGACATTATTATGATTATTAGTGGAATATTAATATCCATGTAAACACATGACAGATCCTGTAGACTAGGAGTGTTTACATGGACGCTAATATTCCACTAACATGTGAATAACTACAAATATGACCATGTACATGTGTTCAGTGCCGCGTTCTGTCAGTGAGTTTACTCTGGTTAAACACATTTTAAAAAATGAAAATAAACACGTCTCTGTGTTCACTTACCATTAGGAGGAGACACTACATGGAGCAGGTGGTCCAAACTGATTGCAGTGTGTCTGGTGCTGCTGTGTGTTCTCCTGCTGATTGTCATCATAGGGCTGTGGATCCAATACCACATCCTGAAGACAGAAACCGAATTACAGACCAGTAACAACAACCTGACTATAGAGAGAGAGCAGTTTCAGAGGGAGAGAGAGCAGTTACAGAGAGAGAGAGCTGAACTCGAGAGGTTTTTAAAACTGGGTGAGTAACACTTTACTGCAGAACTGTCACATGATTATTAATGACCATAATTGTGACCATAATTACATTTAATGTTGAACATCATTAAAACAAGTCTGTTCCTGTTATCACTTCTCCATACTGTAGCAGTGAGTCTGTAGGAGTCTGTGCTTCTGTTGTTGTTGTTGTTGTTGTTGTTGTTGTCATGACACTAGGAAATCAGAAAGCATACATTTATCTATGGAGTTAAAAAATACTGACATACAAATATATTGCAAGAATAATATTGATTAAGCGAAAAATAATGTTGTCGTTCTTCTCCTCTTTTAAAAAAATAATCTTTCTGATTTCAGGATGGACTTATTCCAGCTCCAGTGTTTACAACATCATTAATGAGCAGAAGATCTGGACTGAGAGCAGACAGAACTGCAGTGAGAGAGGAGCAGACCTGGTGATCATAAACAGCAGAGAGGAACAGGTGAGTGTGTGTGTGTGTGTGTGAGAGAGAGAGAGAGAGAGAGAGAGAGAGAGAGAGAGAGACTCTTATTTATTCTTATATTTTAACTACAAACATTGACAGGAATTCGTCAATACACTGCGGGGTACTGATAGAGCTTGGATTGGTCTGCGTGGCAGAGACAGAGAGAACAAGTGGAAGTGGGTGGACGATACAACACTGATCACTGGGTAAGAAATCACTGAACTAATAATGTGCTTATGATACAGTTACTGACTCTTCATTAGTCTGAGAAACACAACAGATCCTCTGATTTTCTCCTTCAGGTTTTGGAGAGATGGACAACCCGACAGTAAAGCAGGAGATGAGGATTGTGTTGTAACTGGTGAAACATCAGATGGTGTGAACAACTGGGGTGATGATCCCTGTAGTAAACAGTATAAGTGGATCTGTGAGAAGAAAATCTTTAACTGAATTGTTGTATGTGAATGAAAAGCAGTAAATTGTATGTATATGTGTATCTGTGTAGGTCAGTGTGTGTGTGTGTGTGTGTGTGTGTGTGTAAAATCCTCATTACTGTTAATAACTCTGTAACTGTCTTGGTGTCACCTGTTTATCTTTCAGAGATTATTTTTCATTCAGGTTTGTTTAGGAAACGTTACAGATTCTACAGTAGTGACGTGTACAAACACCAGAGCTGTGGGGTTTCATTTGGGATTTAACTGCATGTGGATGAGTTTGCAGTCATGTGTGTGTAAACATGGCGCCAGATTAACTTAATCAAATCTAATTTAGATTAGATTTTACCAAAATAAAATCTAATAATTATTGTGCACCAAAATAAAAAAATTAATATAAACAAATAAAGATAACTAAAGCTTTCTGTTTTACAGTCTCCCCTGCGAAGTCACAGTTCAGATTTCACGCCCTCAGTCGTTCTCAGATTTTTCATTAGAATCGATCTAATAATTGTTTGTAGAAACTCCCGGAAATATCCTTTGCCATTTTTTATGACTTTTTTGTGATAATATATAATTTTTCATGTGCTTTAACTCTCAACTATTAAGAACAATTTAATTTACTAATTTTGTAACATAAATATTAAATTCAGCAAAATTTCCATATAAAATATCATACTGTATAAGTTTTAGTACTCTAGAGAGAACACAAAGCAACTGTAGAGGAAAATGCGGCTTGTGATGGTGAATTATTACCGTATTTACCCTACAGTACTGATACCAAAGAAAACAACATCACATGCAGAAGAAAACGCGCTTGCATGAATTACAGTACATACAGAGTAACATCAGTATTTTACATTCTAGCACTGTGGGAGACACAGAGTACAGTACTGTACAGTACACGGGTTTACTTTTACATTCTTTCAGTTCAGTTTGAAATAAAATTAAAGTGTTTTGGGAAAATATTTAGGGTTTAAATGATAAAAGTAGGCATTTATAAATTGCTTTTTATTTATTTTTTTTTTTTATTTTTTTTTTTACAATTCACAGGTGCTCTAGGAACGTAACTCCTGCGAATTTCAGGGGGTCTGTAGCACTGATTCTTCACATACAAATAGCATTTAGGCCACAAAGACCACTTCTCCCCTAAGAGTCAGCAAATTATGCGGTATTTCTTTATATTTAAATAAATTTGCAATTTAGTTTTAGAGACCTGCCGAGGGGCTGGAAGGCTTTGCTGTGAGCCCATAGAAATAGGGTGCAGAGGTTTTGCTGCTCGCTTCCTGTGCACGATCTTTGCCAGGCTTGGCATCACAGGAGCTGCAAAGAGGAGAGCCATCAAGTCCATCCCATTAAGGCGCAGAAAGAACCTCGAGATGGATTTGGATCAAGAGGTCCGTAAAGTGGGCCAGCACTGCTGGGACACAAGTCTGGGCTTAATTAACCCTGGCTAGGTCACCTGAGATCTAGTCTAATGTTGTGAGACCCGAAACACCCGACGATCTCAGGAAACATCACTGACGACATGTTCCAGTGCATCCTGAGATGTATCTGTGCACAGTAATCAATTAATAAAATGTTTCTGTTAACATAATAATTCATGTCTCAAGTGTCTATTTCTTTAATGGAATTTTAGACTTTTATTATAGACAGTGAATGTGTTTTAACAGATCCTACATTTCCTGAGAGATGAACTAAGATAATTTCAGTGTAATCCATCATACAGTCAGACTTCTAGATGTGAGCAGTATATAAGAGTGAATTATAGACTGATGAGAGTGATGCACTGGTAGATCAGTTATTAGGAGGTGAAACAGTGATGTGCTGCTTTATAAATGAATACTGTGTATTAAACTCACTTCAGTCTAAAGTGATATGTAAAGCTCTTTTAACAGCAGACAAGCGGCTTAGATTGAGATTTAGATTTTCATTGAAATGTGAACGGTGATTAAAACTCAGAGAAGATGTGAGGAAGAAGTCTTGAGAGAGAGCAGACTCAGAAGAGGAGATGATCTATGGGTTGTGTGTGATGATGCGGTTATAAATCAGTACAGTATGCAGGTGTAGAAGAGTGAAGACTAACAGCACTCAGTGTGTTGACATGGTGTTCAGTTAGAGTGTGAATGAGCACAGGACAGACTTTATGATCACAGCAGCAGGTCTTGTGTACAGATCTACAGTATTCAGGTGAGATTATCCTCATCATAAATTCAATTCTTGTTTAGAAAGTATAACACTCTCTCATCTTCTATACCGCCTTATCCTGTATTCAGGGTCACGGGGGCCTGGAGTCTATCCCAGGAGGATTAGGGCATAATGGGGTGTACACCCTGGACACATGCTCACACATTATGGCCAATTTGGGAACCTGTATATCTTTGGACTGTGGGAGGGAACCAGAGTACCCGGAGGAAACCCACCGAGTACGGGGAGAACATGCAAACTCCATGCACAGAACTGGGAATCGAGCCTGGCTGGGAATCAGACCTGGACCCTGGTGGTGCAAGGTGACAGTGCTAACCACTACACTACCATGCCGCCGAAGTACAACACTTAGATATCTATATATGAACGTGCTGCACAAAAATCTTTAAAGTATTTGTATTTAATATTTTGAGAATTAAGCTATTGCAAAACCTCAGTCTATATATGGTTAATGGTTAATGGGCTGCCCCCATGAATTAGAGCACATCATGACTGAATGTTTCACACTCAGGTGCAGCTCAGACCTTGTGGCTGTCAGTGATACCTCACACACTGTTTATTCCTTTTTCTTCTTTCAGGATGAGGAACTTTTGTATCTGCCTCACCGAGAGAATCCTGTCAGGAAGCATCACCGCCTGGTTCTGGCACTGTATCCAGTGGCTGGGCTTTGGGTGGGAATCGAATCCAGGCCTTCCGCATGGAAGACGAGAAAAACCTACCACTGAGCCTCACACTACTATTGAGTGCCATGTTGAATGAGACAACACTGCCCTCTAGTGGCAACTGCATTTAGTAGTTACTAAAGTAAGTTTATTGATGGGTAACATTTTGATTATGACACAGGTTTAACTGCAGAGAACTGCAAAGTTTCATTAAATTCTGAATAAGAAGAACACAAAGCACATTCACCTCTAATAGAACGCATGGCTGTAATCGGTGATTATTTATTTACTTGTTTATTTAGTGAACCTTTAATCCCATATAGACTGAGGTTTTGCAATAGCTTCATTTCCAAAACCTTAAAATAAAAATACTCTAATGATTTCTGCAGATGGTCTACATATATAGATATCTAAGTGTTGTACTTTCTAAACAAGAATTGAATTTATGATGAGGATGATGAGGATGTAGATCTGTACAAGACCTGCTGCTGTGATCATAAAGTCTGTCCTGTGCTCATTCACACTCTAACTGAACACCATGTCAACACACTCAGTACTGTTAGACTTCACTCTTCTACACCTGCATACTGTACTGATTTATAACCACACCATCACCAGCGTCACACACAAGCCATAGATCATCTCCGCTTCTGAGTCTGCTCTCTCTCAAGACTTCTTCCTCGTGTTATCTCTGAGTTTTTAATCACTGTTCACATTTCAATGAGGATCTAAATCTCAGTCTACACGTGGGCTTCATGAAGCTGCTTGTCTGCTGTTAAAAGAGCTTTACATATCACTTTAGACTGAAGTGAGTTTAATACACAGCATTAATTAATAAAGCAGCACATCACTGTTTCACCTCCTAATAACTGATCTACCAGTGCATCACTCTCATCAGTCTGTAATTCACTATTATTCACTGTTTACATCTAGAAGTCTGACTCTGTATGACTTACATCTCTCAGGAAATGTACGATCTGTTAAAACATATTCACAGTCTATAATAAAAGTCTAAAATTCCATTCAGAAAATAGACACTTCAGACATGAATTATGAACAGAAACATTTTATTCATTGATTACTTAATTCCAAATTAATTTACATATAAAGAAATATCCCATTATTCACTGACTCTTAGAGGAGATGTGGTCTCTGTGGACTGAATGCAGTGTGTATGTGCAAAATCAGTGCACCTGCTAATTGTAAATAATAATAATAATAATAATAATAATAATAATAATAATAATAATAATAATAATGAAAAAAAAATGGATGTGGGAAAAAAATGCCTATAAATGCCTACTTTTATAGTTTAAACCCTAAATATGCTCCACTTTAATTTAACTTGATACATTACACAGAAAAAATGAAAAGGTAAACCTGTATACTGTAGAGTACTGTACTCTGTGTCTCCCACGGTTCTAGAATGTAAACTACTGATGTTATCTCTGTATGTACTGTAACTAATGCCAGCGTGTTTTCTTCGGTATCAGTAATGCAGGGTAAGTACAGTAATAATTCACCGTCTCAAGCCGCATTTGCCTCTGCGGTTGCTTTGTGTTCTCTCTACAGTACTAAAACATTATACAGTATTATATTTTATATGGAAATTTAGCTGAATTTACATTAATATTTATGTTACAAAATTTATATTTACATTACAAAATTATTATTTATTATTATTAACTACTATTTACTATAGTTCTTAATAGTTTAGAGTGAAATCGCATTAAAAATTATAAATAAATAAAAAAGCCATAAATGATTGTGGATGATATTTCCCGGGAGTTTCCTTGAACAATTATTAGTTCAATTCTAATGAAAAATCTGAGAACGACTGAGGCTGTGAACTCTGAACCGTGACTTCACGGGGGAGACTGTATAACAGAAAGCTTTAGTTATCTTTATTTTCATTCAGTAATTTATTATTATTTTGCAACACCTAAATTAGATTAGACTAAGTTAATCTGGCGCCATGTTTACACACACATGACTGCAAACTCATCCACATGCAGTTAAATCCCAAATGAAACCCCACAGCTCTGGTGTTTGTACACGTCACTACTGTAGAATCTGTAACGTTTCCTAAACAAACCTGAATGAAAAATAATCTCTGAAAGATAAACAGGTGACACCAAGATGGTTACAGAGTTATTAACAGTAATGAGGATTTTACACACACACACACACACACACACACACACACACACACACACACACACACACACACACACACACTGACCTACACAGATACACATGTACATTCAATTTACTGCTTTTCATTCACATACAGGAATTCAGTTAAAGATTTTCTTCTCACAGATCCAAGAAAACGTTTTACTACAGGGATCATCACCCCAGTTGTTCACAGGATCAGATGTTTCACCAGTTACAACACAATCCTCATCTCCTGCTTTACTGTCGGGTTCTTTACTTCCCCAAAACCTGAAGGAGAGAATCAGAGGATCTGTTGTGTTTCTCAGACTAATGAAGAGTCAGTAACTGTATCATAAGCACATTATTAGTTCAGTGATTTCTTACCCAGTGATCAGTGTTGTATCGTCCACCCACTTCCACTTGTTCTCTCTGTCTCTGCCACGCAGACCAATCCAAGCTCTATCAGTACCCCGCAGTTTATTGACGAATTCCTGTCAATGTTTGTAGTAAAAATATAAGAATAAATAAAATTCTCTCTCTCTCTCACACACACACACACACACACACACAGACGCACACAGACAGACACAAACACACAGACACAGACACACACACACGCGCACACACACACACACACACACACACACACACACACACACACACACCTGTTCCTCTCTGCTGTTTATGATCACCAGGTCTGCTCCTCTCTCACTGCAGTTCTGTCTGCTCTCAGTCCAGTTCTTCTGCTCATTAGTAATGTTGTAAACACTGGAGCTGGAATAAGTCCATCCTGAAATCAGAAAGATTCTTTTTTTAAAAGAGGAGAAGAACGACAACATTATTTTTCACTTAAACAATATTATTTTTGCAATATATTTGTATGTCAGTATTTTTTAACTTCATAGATACATTTTTGCTTTCTGATTTCCTAGTGTCATGACAACAACAACAACAACAACAACAACAACAACAACAGAAGCACAGACTACTACAGACTCACTGCTACAGTATGGAGAAGTGATAACAGGAACAGACTTGTTTTAATGATGTTCAACATTAAATGTAATTATGAATGGTTACAATTATGTTCATTAATAATCATGTGACAGTTCTGCAGTAAAGTGTTACTCACCCAGTTTTAAAAACCTCTCGAGTTCAGCTCTCTCTCTCTGTAACTGCTCTCTCTCCCTCTGAAACTGCTCTCTCTCTATAGTCAGGTTGTTGTTACTGGTCTGTAATTCGGTTTCTGTCTTCAGGATGTGGTATTGGATCCACAGCCCTATGATGACAATCAGCAGGATAACACACAGCAGCACCAGACACACTGCAATCAGTTTGGACCACCTGCTCCATGCAGTGTCTCCTCCTAATGGTAAGTGAACACAGAGACGTGTTTATTTTCATTTTTTAAAATGTGTTTAACCAGAGTAAACTCACTGACAGAACGCGGCACTGAACACATGTACATGGTCATATTTGTAGTTATTCACATGTTAGTGGAATATTAGCGTCCATGTAAACACTCCTAGTCTACAGGATCTGTCATGTGTTTACATGGATATTAATATTCCACTAATAATCATAATAATGTCCTGATCTAAATAAAACTACATCATGTGAACCACTTCAGAAAATTATTATTCTCTGACACACAACACTGTCTCTGACAAAAGATTTAATTTGAAAACTGCTATTATAACTTTATATTAAAAGCATTAAACTTCCATGTTTTGAGCAAAACTAACTTTCATGTGTTGTGACGATCCAATCACATCACTTCCTTCTTTCATGTGACCAGTGAAGTCATTTCCTGTGTAACACAGTGGCTCTGAGTGGTTTAAATGTGTTCAAAGGGTTTTGGAGAACATTGAAAAAACGATATTTACACTCTTATACTGTTGCTGCAGTCACTTCAGCAGTAATAAAGGACAGGTATGTTTCACTTAACATCCCCAATGTGTTCTGTAAAACAGGAGATTATGTGATTTGGATTTTGTGTGTACACACTATTATATACTTAAAGACATGTGATATTCTGTAGTGTAAAACACTGTGCTGAAGACAAGAAATAGCTTTACAAAACTTTGTGTACCAGAGACATGAGATTTGCAAATGCTGTACAGTCATAACATCGCTGCAGACCCTATATACAGGCTATTAAAAAAGAAAAGTTAAAAATATATATTTTTATTATATTAAAATAATTTAACAATAAAACAACAAACACTCTCACTCACTTATTATCTATAGCACTTATCATGTACAGGGTCAAGGGTCACCTGGAATACTCGACATGTCTTTGGCCTGTGGGAGGAAACCGGACTACCTGGAGGAAACCCACTAATCATAGGGAGAACATGCAAACTCAACACACAGACCCGAGACGGGATAAAAATAAAATAAAAAATCAGGGAAAAGGGAAAAGATTCGCTTTGTGATTTAAAAAGAGAGAGACCTGCCCCTTGTAAAGCAACAGCTCATTCCAAAGCATACAGATGTGGAAATTAAGAATACACGATTTCTTTTCGCAAGTCGTCTTGCGCAGTGCCGAAATAAATAAATAACTGATGTGCTTCACAGAATATCTGCAAAAATGGCGTATGATAGGACTTAAAATACGTAATAGGGTAGTATGGACATTGAAAAAGCTATTTACACATGAGTGCACAAATGTAGATCAAACACAATTTGTGTATATTTAACTTAACATTCAGCTGTTTAAGTTATATGAAAAATAACGTGCCTACCGGCTCACTATCATTTACTGTTCAAATTTAAAGGTGTGTGTGTGCAAAAAGACAACAAAAAATACAAACGTGTATTGTTAATAAAGTTAACCTAATACAGTGTTTTATTGTGTATATGCACTTTAAATATACACTAAACAATAAACACTGCCTTGCAAAGTGAAAGTGAGTTTCACATGCGCTCTTTTTGATCAAAAGGCTGATAAACACACACGCAGATACGAGCAGATTTATCACTAAAACTGCAGACATACTCCACCAGAAATGCAACAAACACAAACATATATGCTACTCGCTGCACACAATGTGACCGCGCGCTCTGATGTAAACACCTGCAGAATAATCATTAATATTATCAGTACTATTATTAATATTATTAGTAGTAGTAGTAGTACTGAGAATGTATTATTTTCAGTTATTATTATTTATTATTATAACATTTTCTATGAATACTAAGAGCTACATGATTAAACTCAATGTCCAAAACAACGGAAAAAGAAATCTGAGTTTTCTCTCTACACTAAAAAATGCTGGGTTGTTTCTGTAAACACATTGTTGGGTTGCTCATGTTGAGTCAAATGAAATGTAGTGAGTCATTTACAAATGAACACCTGTTTGGGTTTGTGTCTCTCTTTGTGTCAGTGCATTCAGGGTCAGTGTCGTGACCTCGAACAGCATCTGCACTCTCACAGATATCCACCACCATTTCCATTTGTTCAGAAGAACGCTTAACCATCTCTAAAATCACTGTGTCTCTGTGTGAACACGAGCAAACCGCTACATTTACTAGTGTACACTGGATTACTGTAAATGTGCTGCTGTCAGTAAAGTAGGTTAAACATCAAAGGAATGCAAAAAATATGTTAATATGTATTGATCTAAAACAGAAAAAGTTTACTCGCACTTACTGTTTGATAGTAAAGAAAAAAAAATTTTGTGTTTTTTTTTTTTTTTTTCTGAAGTGTATGTACAGATCTGGTTTCATCTGTTTATATCTAAATATCTCCTGTTTGCTAGAACCTTTTTGTTAAAGGAACAGAATGTAAATATGTTTGCTATCGTCTGTCTGTCTCCGGATCTCTATGACTGACATTGTAATGACTGGTTCTTTTGATCTTGGGCTTGTACAGTGCCTTGCAAAAATATTCATGTTGGACATTTTTCATGTTTTGTTGCTTCACAACCTGGAAATATAATGGATCGTTTGCATCATTCCATTTACAGAACATGCCTTCAACATTGAAGAATTAGTTTTTATTCTGAAGCAAACAAAAATAGGACAAAATAACAGAAAACTTCAGCGTGCATAAATATTTACCCCCCTAAAATCAGTACTTTGTAGAGCCACCTTTTTCCAAAGTCGCTTTGGTTAAGTCTCTATGAGCTTGCCATATCTTGCCACTGGGATTTTTGCCCATTCCTCAAGACAAAACTGCTCCAGCTCATTCATGTTGCATGGTTTATCAAAAATATCCCTGTATTTAGAAACATCCATCTTTCCCTCGACTCAGATCAGTTTCCCAGTCCCTGATGCTGAAAACTAAAAATCAGATGGTGTTCTTGGGGTGATGGGATGTGTTGGGTTTGCGCCAGACATAACATTTTCCTTGGTGGCCAAAAAGTTCAATTTTAGTCTCATCTGACCAGAGCACCTCGCTCCATACATTTGGGGAACGTCCACATGTATTTTAGCAAAACTTTTCAAAACATGCCTTCTTATTTTTAATACTTAGTAACAGCTTTTTTTTCTGTCCACTCTTATGTTACATAAAGCCCAGCTCTATGGAGTGTACATACTGTATTGTGATCCCATGCACAGATACATGAGTCTCTGCTGTGGAACTCTGCAGCTCCTACAGGGTTACCTTTGGTCTCTGTGCTGCCTCTCTGATTAATGCCCTCCTTGCCCGGTCTGTGAGTTTTGTTGGGTGAACCTCTCTTTGCAGTTTGTTGTGGTACAACAAAATTTGTATATATTTTTATAACCCAACCCTGACTTGTATTTCTCAACAACTTTGTCCCTGACTTGTTTGGAGAGCTTCTTGGTCTTCATGGTGTGATGCCTCTTGCTTAGTAATGTTGGAGCCTCTGGGGGCCTTTCAGAAAGCGTGCACTTGTATCTTGTATGTAAAACTTAGACTGCACAGAGGTGGACTTCATTTCACTAATTATGTGACTTCTGAATTGAATTGTTTGCACTAGAATTTTGAGGGGCTTCATAGCAAAAGGGGCAAATACAGTACAGACCAAAAGTTTGGACACACCTTCTCATTCAAAGAGTTTATTGTGTTCTTTATTGTGTTCTTTAGCCCAAATGCGTCTCTTCTTCTTGTTGCCTATCCTTAGCAGTGGTTTCCTAGCAGATATTCTAGCATGAAGGCCTGATTCACACAGTCTCCTCCTAACAGTTGTTCTAGAGATGTGTCTGCTGCTAGAACTCTGTGTGGCATTGACCTGCTCTCTGATCTGAGCTGCTGTTAACCTGCGATTTCTGAGGCTGGTGACTCGGATGAACTTATCCTCCGCAGCAGAGGTGACTCTCGGTCTTCCTTTCCTGGGGCGGTCCGCATGTGAGCCAGTTTCTTTGTAGCGCTTGATGGTTTTTGTGACTGCACTTGGGGACACTCTCAAAGTTTTCCCAATTTTTCGGACTGACTGACCTTCATTTCTTAAAGTAATGATGGCCGCTCGTTTTTCTTTACTTAGCTGCTTTATTCTTGCCATAATACAAATTCAACCTCTTTAAATGAGAAGTTGTGTCCAAACTTTTGGTCAGGACGATAGATAGATAGATAGATAGATAGATGGATGGATGGATGGATGGATGGATGGATGGATGGATGGATGGATGGATGGATGGATGGATGGATGGATAGATAGATAGATAGATAGATAGATAGATAGATAGATAGATAGATAGATAGATAGATAGATAGATAGATTTTTTTTTCACTTCAACTTAGACAAGTTGTGCAGGTGCATCACATAAAATATAATATTCAGATAAAAAAATTATAATTTACAGGTTATAATGTAAAAAAAAATGCCAATGGGGGGTTAAATACTTTTGCCACTGTATGTGACAGAACCTACAGTGAAATGCTTAAATACGCTCTCTTTGCTGAGAATAAACAGAGATAATCAGACATCATGTCTGCATGTGTGTTTGACTCTCCTGGTACGGGCCTGGCCAGTAGGTGTATTAAAAAATACACTTGGATACTTGTGTTTAAACCCAACATAATAGGAGGATGATTTCTGTCAAATGAATTCTGCAGTAAATCTGGAATAATTTGTACATTTACTTTTTCAGAAGCCTTTATGCAGCTTTACTGTGAGGTTACAAGACACAAGTGTCACTGGTCTGAGATCAGAATTAACCACCGCTCTCTGACACACATCAGTATGTGAAAAACGAGTTCATGGCAACAACCACATAGAAACATAGTATGTAATAAACGTTTGGTGCTGGATTAGTTTTTTTTATTTTATTTTTTTTTTAACATTTAGGCATTTGGCAGACGTCTTTATCCAGAGTGACTGACATTTTTATCTCAATATACATCTGAGCAGTTGAGGGTTAAGGGCCTTGCTTAAGGGCCCAAAAGTGGGAACTTGGTGGTCATGGTGTTTGAACCTGACACCTTCTGAGTCCAGTGCCTTAATCACTGAGCTATGCCGACCCCAGGGGTTTTATTTACTTAACTATAGAGTTTTTTCCAGTTGTGTTGTTTTTGTCTTCTTAACTTAAAAAAAGAGTAACAAATCCTTTTTTTTATTTAAAAAAATACTGTTACCTTGTAAATATCACAATAATTTAAAGTGGACATTTCAAAATAGATGCCTAAAAAACAACAAATCATTTTGTCTTAAATTTACAATTGATTTCACATATAAATTAGCATTTAAGTAACATTATATATTTTTTAAAATTACAATTAATATTTTTGATACAAAAATATTTTTGATACAATTTCAATATTTGACAATTGAGTAATTATACGCATTAGTTTCAAGGATTTTCATCATCACTCGTCCCAAATCAATATTCTTCATGTAACTTAAACATTGACTAAATTGTCCCATGCAAAGAGAGGGTGCTCATGGGAAATCTGTAGCAACAACTGGAGCAGGGAAGGAGCGCCTGGAACATTCCTTACAAATCCTGGTGAATAAGCAGATAATTAAATAATGTCTCTGTATACACGTGCATGTTACTTTCCTGAATACTATTGCAGTCATGCTAGATGCTTGTTGTTCCAGCCACCAAACTGCTCACATAAAAATTTGGGGTAAAAAGAGAGATTTATTAGTTTAACACTAAAGCATGTGAGTGCATGTTGAGTTTTTCATGTCGGATTTTTCATTCTGTAAAACTAGAATATTCAAATAATTAATGCAGTTGAAATGATCCACTTCGAACAATGGATTGTGAGGCTACTTGTTTAACTCCGTCAAACAGAAGAAATGCAGATCAAGCAAGTTTTGAACAGCTGAATGAAAGGACAATGTCCAGCTGTAGTATTGTTTAGAGACAGAGGCATGTGGCAGCAGTACAGGATCTGTGCAGCCCCGCTGTGATTCTCCCTCACTGCAGTCAGTGCTGAGGCTCCTCAAACCCGCTTACTGCTTGTGTGCATATTTTCTAATGTTTATTTTCAACACTGAGGATGCAGCAGTAGTCACTTGTTCGAAAAACATGAAGGCATCAGCAGTCCGTCTAGGAGCAGTAACACTGCAGAGAGCAGAGAGGATTCAGGGCAACACTTCTGACTTCATTACAGCTCCAGTCATGTTTTACATTAGAGACAGGCGGGAGACAGCAGGGAGCTAATCTAAGTTTAATTAGCAGCATATGCTACATAGAAGAAGAAGAAAAAAGCTTAATTCTTTTTTTTTAAGTTGAAGTCCTAGTAACATGATGCTTTAAAATGTACTTAAGGTACAAAAGTACTACAAGTACTCCATAAAGAACACAGTGTACCTAAACATATGGCAAAAAACTCTCATAATGAATCAATATATAAAAAACAGAAAATCTGTTTGTTATTTGGCTGGTTGGTGTTTGCACAGTTATCAGCGTCATCATTAACTTGTGCTAGCTGCCTACTCAGGATTTATAAGGAGTGTTCCAGGTGCTTCTTGCCTGTTCTCGCAGCAGTGTGTCTTTACTTCTTGTTTTCGATGGTGTAGATTTCCCATGAGCACCCTCACTTTACATGGGACCGTTTACTCAAATTAAAGTTACATGAAGAATATTACATAAAGTAACAAACAATATTGATAACACATGGAATGTATAATGATTGTAGCTCTTGAAACTAATCAGTATAATTACACTATTCTCAAATATTTTGATTAAAATGTATTTAAAAAATTAGGTACATCTTAAAAATATAATGTGTTAGTCAAACGCTGATTTCTATTAGTTTAACAAACTTAAATGACAGTGTACATCCAAGTTAAAATTAATAGTTGTTTTATTATTGTGATTATTTCCAAAGCCACAAAATCATTTTTAGAGTGCTGATGGTGAACACTAAGTATAATACTGAATCCCAAAATACAGAACTTCTCATAACTCCAGATGTGTACGTTATAACTCTATGCAAGGAACCCCTTAAAACATGTCTATGGGACGTGCACTACTTTATTCTGAATAATGTGCTTTTCAAGAGCTTGATATAACACTACATGCAGAATGCAGGATATAATGCTAACATGTTTAGACTGTATGTATGAAAAACATTTTCTTTAGATAAACTAAATTTAACGTCATCTAAATCTCTAAAATTCTAAAACAAACAAAAAAAAGGGTAACTGGGGATCAAATTCAGGTTATCGGGATGCTGAAGTGAGTATTATACCACTTGCACTGAACTAATGCACCAAGTGCACTCAAAGCTTGTGTCGAGCAGAATGGTCGTTTCCAAATTATATCTCACTTTGAGGCATGTATCATTTTCCAGAGAGTCACGTGATCAATGACAAACAAGGCCTCATGTTTGCTGAAATAACGCGGCTGACTCGTTCGTTGCTTGAATGGATTTAAGTGAAGGTTTGTTATATTGGAGTTTTTTTATTATTCATAAAGCAAGGTTCAGGAAAACTAAACCTTTTTTGAATTTCACAATGAACTTTACATTTACTTCTTATGCATCTCAATAAATTAGAATATCATCAAAAAGTTGATTAGTTTCAGTAATTAAATTCAAAAAGTGAAACTCTTTATATAGAGTCATTTCACGATCAATGAAACCCCAAAATTCAGTATCTCAGAAAATTTAAATATTACTTAAGACAAAAAAAAAAAAAAAAGATTTTTACCACAGAAATGTTGGACAACTAAAATGTATGAAGATGTACATCACTCAGTACTTGCTCGGGGCTCCTTTGTATGAATTACTGCAGCAATGCGGCGTGGAATGGACGCGGTCTGTGGGACAACTGATGTGTTATGGAAACCCAGGTTGCTCTGACAGCTCTTCTGTGTTGTTGGTTCTGGTGTCTTGCATCTTGCTATTCACAATGCACTATATATTCACTGTGCACTTCACTCATCGGGCAAGTTTGCTGGCCAATCAATCAAACACAGGGATGCCATGGTCCTTAATAAACCAGGTATTAAGATAAGATATACCTTAATTTGTCCCACAGTGGGGACATTTCTAGTACGTTTGGTGTGGGCAGGTGCGTCTTTCCCTCCATGTGCAGGATGCCAACGATCATCATCTGGACAACTTCCAAGTCAGAAACTTCCTCTACTGAACTTTTTCACAATATAAAATTTTTTTGTATCTATTCAAATTTTCTGAGATACTGAATTTTAGCTTTTCATTACCTGTAAGCCATAATCACCAAAATTAAAATAAATAAACACTTGAAATATATCAGTTTGTGTGTAATATAGGTACATGATACATGAGATTGGCTTTTTGAATTGAATTACTAAAATAAATAAAGTTTTTGATGATATTCTAATTTATTGAGCTGCACTAGTATATGAATAATGAAAATGCACACAAAATCTTTTGGTTTACATTAATAATATTTGATAAAATCAAGTGATATTGTATTTAAGTCTTTTTTTTATTATTATTATTACTCCTTTGTTTATTATATTGTGTGTTTTAATCATAGATTTGTGTACTGAATCTTTCTCACTGGCTGGAAAATTTTTTCCTTTGGTTCATAGATCCCAAACAGTAGCTTCAATATTCATATGAATGTTTATAATTAAAAAAGAAAGAAAGAAACATGGGGACTTCCCAATTTGTTCTTTATTTTTCCTTTCTCTTAGTCACTTGGGTTGCATGTCCATGTGCTGCTTCTCATGTTACTATCTATTTGCTATAATAAAAAAAATGTGTCCAGTAAACGGCAGTACAATCAGCTCTTAAATTAAGCTTCTTGAAATGAACCTTTTGGTGAAACTATTGGCTGGGAAACCTCGGCGCCTAATTGAGGATTTATTTTGCCACCACTACATTACACACTCAGTGTATAAGTTCCTGAAACTGGAGAGATGGCCGGTCTCATAAACCCAGACAATAAGGCAGGTGATGAGAACCAGGTGTATCATTAATTAGATGATTATTTGAATAAGCCCTTAGAGGCTCCATCTAGTGGGGGAAACAGGAACAATCCAAAACCTGAAAGCCCCATAAAAAACAAAAAAACAAGACTGGTTGCATTTTCCTGCATGAATTGACGCACACTACTGCAGTCTGTATCCCTGTACCCGTCCTCTCTTTACTCACACAGTTTTCCTGATTTTTTTTTTTACGACACTTTAGCTCTTTATCAGTTTCTTGCATGTGCTTAATACTTTTGTACAGTACTGTAGATCCTTATAGACATCATGCAATTAATCTCAAATAAATATTTAAACAGCTTCTGACATCTCACTCATCATCTATACCGCTTAATCCTGTATTCAGGGTCGCGGGGGGCCTGCAGCCTATCCCAGGAGACTTAGGGCACAAGGTGGGGTACCTCTGGACAGGGTGCCAATCCTCACTCACACACTCATTCACACACTACGACCAATTTGGGAATGGCAATTAACCTAACCTACATGTCTTTGGTCTGTGGGAGGAACCCGGAGGAAACCCACCAAGCACGGGGAGAACATGCACAGGATCCTATGTATCCTAATGCATTTTTTATTATTATTATTATTGAAACAATCCAAAACAATAGTGTCTGTGGCACTTCTGTAATTTCTAAGCCAATATGAGTTTCAGCCGACTAACAAACTAATAGAAAAAAAAATTGTATCTAGTAACTCAAATGTGGATTACTTTTGTTTGAATAGCATCTGTGTATTTTATGTGCTTTATGGTATTTGGGCATCCCATTACCAAAATCTTGAAACATTGCTTCAAAAATAGCTTGATTTATCCATCTCTGCACATTGAAATTCTTTTGGCCTTGTTATCCCGTCATGCTGCATCTTCACTTATTCCTAGTGTACTCACTCGCATTTTAAAATATATTAGAATATATATTGCACAGTCATGCTGACTTATTCTGACCTGTTCTGGTTCTGCCGGTCATCTTACAGTAAGTCTTAAGCTGATTTTCAGGTACCAGAATTTCTGAAAATTTCTGATTCATAATTTTAGCTCTTTCAATATTTCGATGTGTTTGAGAGTCATATGGTTTGTGAACTGGTGTCCCCACTGGCTTGACTTTACAAGACGGACAGCAGTGGACATGCCCAGTCTGTCTGTGTGTGTGGACGCATGTGTGCTTCTCTTGTAGGTGGTCGAGTTGTTGATTGCAGAGCTGATGTGTGTCTCTCTCCACTGCTTACTCTTTGTAGTATTTGGTTTGAGAATTGTTTTTTATTTACATTTAATATCTTATACCACACATATTTTACACTTATATTGATGATATTGATTAACTCATACTGTGTCGTTTTGTTTAATTTCCTATTGGCTCATATTTGGGCATCCTGATTATATTATAGTGGAATTATCACAACCACGGTGTCATGATCCATCTTGGTGCGGTGAGGATTCACTGTTACCGCTGAGAAGTGACATCACACCCAAAGTGTTTTCTGTGTAAGAAAACTAAAGTTACAGCTTCACCACTGACAGTTACAGAGTACAAGCTTGCTTTTAATATATGTTGCTAATCCTAATAATACCAACTCCTTTGTTCAGAAATGTCTGCAGGGACTCCAAATCTGGGAACATTGCTTAAAGCCCACAACTGGTTCTCATTACAGTATGTTTAGAATTACACTGATGTATGAAAATGTGAATTACTGCATCTCCACACAAACTCTTTTTGCGTTGTTAAACTAAACACTTACCCGTGTGTGGAGTTGTGTCTGGGTCTCGCTTTGTGTCCCTGGCATCAGGGTTGGGTTTGTGTCCTCTAACACCATCTGCACTATCATAGACATCCACCACAATTTCTCTTTGCTTAGAAGAATGCTTAACCATCTCTAAACTATAAAAGATTCACTAAAACACTAAATTACTGCGCCTCTGTGTGAGTACGATGGCACTTCCTCCTTATTGTCCACTTAGTCCCTCTTAATTAAATGTGCTGCTGCCAGTAAAGGAAGTTGCACATCAGAAAAGGGTCAAAACTGTCTACTTGTGGTCAAAGTGTGAAGACATTTTAAGCTGCAGTTTCCAAAAGTCCAGCAGTTAAATAAAGAACAAAATAACATTGTTGTTTAGTTTGTATACTATACACCACTGTAAATCATATTTTTGCTCCTCATGATAAAAAAAAAATTGTTAGGTTTTTCACCTGCTTCTTTTAAGACGATCTCATATTTACAGCGCTGTTGATTTCTGTCATGTGAATTCGTCAACTGTTCCTGCAGTAGATCTGCAATTATTTACAGAAGCTTTTCTGCAGCTTTACTGTGAGGTTGCAGCACAAAAGAGCCACTGATCTAAAATCACGATTAAACATTGCTCTCTTTCACACATCAAAATGTAATAAAATAGCTCACAGCAACAACATACAAGGATGTACATCACACATGGGCATGCTGTCTCACATGGGTATACAAAAGGGAGCAAGATATTCATTTAATATCTACTTTGTAACTGAAAATTTTACTGTTGTCTTGTTTTTTCCTGTTAACTTTGGAGTTAATGAGAAAAGAAAATAATTTGCAAATGGAGCAATAAAGGTTTAAAAAGATTTGGCATTTTATGAAAAAGACTGCATATGTCACCAAGGTAAAGACAACCACTACTGCAGTGGAACGTTGACGAGCACTGGGTTCTGACTGTACACCACTGCTGTGCCGAGTAAACCAACCAAGCAGTATATACGGACTTGGTTTATAAACTGGTTTTGTTTAAGGATTTTATTTGGTGGTTGGTGTTCATGATCTTAACTCCCTGGAAACTTAACATATATTGGCCAAGGTGGTCTACAGCCAGGCATATGATGGCAGATACCCTCCACTGCATGATTTCAGTCTCCTCTACCTCAGTGTTCCAGCTCAGATAGGTACAAGACCACGTCCTAGACCACAGGTTCTCAACTTTGGAGCTGGACAACACTCTGTCATGAACATTTCTGGTGCTTTCTTGCTCACACATCAAGTTTAACCAAGGAAGGGCTATAGCTTATCTGAATCTGGTATTAGTATCAATATTATTGTTTATTAATATGTATATGTATTCCTTAGTGTAGAAACAAAAGACCAGGGAGTGTAGTCAGGGGGTTGTGATAAATGTGTGTGTGTAATGTTGTATTGCATCTCATCAGTCAAGGATAGACTTGTAGGATAAGTTGGGTCAAGTCTAAGTAAACCCTTTAGACTATTGGATATGCACCAAAGACTATCTCAAAGCAGCGTGTACACCAGGACAGTTAACCTATAGCAGACCATACATTTCTCCAGAATGATGCTTTTTTGTTTTTTTGACTGTATTCTGGCTGTGTTTCCTCCAGGATTATCACTGCTCCCAGTTTGTATCACAGATAAACATTTAAGCTTTGACAAACATGTCCCTATGTCCTATTTCTTGTATTATGACTAGTTGAAGATTAAGATGGATCTTGGGTCTATTTCTTCTCTGTCTGTTAGTAAAACTAAGTGATCTGCAACAGGCCGAAGTCACTCTGATATGCTACATTGTGGATTGAACACCTATCGTGTTTCCAGAAAATGAATCCCAGCACCATTCACTATTATTACACCCAGAGTACATTACACACAACTAGGATAATTTGCATAAGCATATATTACTGATTATATTAAATGTTACAAACATTAGTGGTAGGTTTCCCTGCTATGCGTAAGGCCGAGTTCGATTTTCACCTAATGCCCAAACCCCAGCTACTGGATGCAGTGCCGGTCCCAAGCCCAGGTAATGTTGGTAATGGTAAGGTATTTACCATTGTACACATACTCCTTGTGACAGATTTTGCACATCGCTCTCTTCATTCTATTTACTAAGATTTTCCTTCACTGGTGTTTTACTTGTATCGTTTTTGTCCTAATCCCAAACTACACCCACATCCTGGAGGAGCCTTTTTTTTTAACAGAAAAATTGTATAACAGGTCACCTTGAGATATACCATCTGGCATTTTACACAACCATGTTGTGAGCACACACAGTTATCAGCATGATACGAATACATGCTCCTCTGACTTTATGCCTGTTTCTGCTACACAGAAGTTGCCCAGGTGTGCACAAACATCATGGAAAATTGTCTTTTAAGTGTGGGCCTGAAGCCTATACCAGGAGACATGGGAATACACCAGGGGACACCTGGACAGGGTGGCAATCCATTGCAGGGCGCATACACATTTATTCATGTTGTCTTGTCAATCAGTCTTGTCTTAGCTAGTCAGCTAATTAGGTTGCTTAGTTAGCTAGTTTAGTTAGCTAGTAATATACATTATTTAACTTATGTTGTATGTGGAGTCTCGGTCCTGGAGGAACGTTTTTTTTTTTTTTTTTTTCATTTCACTGTGTACTAAACTGTATACGGTTAAATGGACAATAAAAGGCTACTTGAACTTGATCTCCGAATTCTCCAGATCTGAACAAGATTGCTCGGGATATGCCGAGCAAATACTGTAAGTCTGATCT
This sequence comes from Clarias magur, assembly GCA_013621035.1. Classification (NCBI taxonomy): domain Eukaryota; kingdom Metazoa; phylum Chordata; class Actinopteri; order Siluriformes; family Clariidae; genus Clarias; species Clarias magur. Next base: position 351,075 of record QNUK01000485.1, on the reverse strand, counting down.
ATGTAGGTCCCATCTCACGACTTTACAGGACTTACAGGACCTACTTCCAACATCTTGTCAGATACAACAGCAAATCTTTAGAGATCGTGTGAAGGCCAAAGCTGTCTTAGTTAAAGCTTTGCATAAAATTGCTAAATAAATTTTGACATCACATGAAAAGAGACACTTGTGCATCTTGCATTTGTCCATTGCTCTTTTCGTCCAATGACCTCTGACACAGGAACATGTTCAAATTGCGCATTGTACCCCTTCCAACTTTTTTTTTTTTTTTTTTAATGATCTCAATCATCAAATGATAATCATTAAAATGTTAATGTTACACAAAGATAACACAACTAATAACAAAATGCAATTCTTAAATGATGATTTAAAATTTTAAGGGAAAAAAAAAAACAAATAAACCTACTTGGTAATTACCCTATATGACTAGTATGTAGTACAAAAAAAAAAAAAAAAATCAGGGGCAAATACATTTTCACAGCTGAGTACAGTATAAAAGTCCCACTAAAACATGAAATGACTGACAGGCTAAGCCTCTGTACTTTATATAGAGAACTAAATGTTCCACTGCCAGTAAAAGAAGTTAGAGGAAGTTGCACATCAGAGCCGCAGCATCAGTCATTTCTTGTGTTCAAAGTGTGAAGACATTTAAACTGCAAAACTCACACATACCCACCATACTCACACAATTATATAAATACCAAATAATATTTTTAAAAAAATACAAAAATAATGTTAGAATTTGTTAAAGTAATGTACATGATGACTAAGACATTATATTTTGTTTCATACAATGTAATTCTGCAAAACCTGTTAGACTGTTTGCCTGATGTTGATTCACTGATCACACAGTCAGTGTTAACCACTGCTCTCTTCACACATCAGTGTGAAGAAAAACAGCTCACAGAAACAACTACATAAACACGCACAATGCACACACACGCATAGGCAAGGGAGCAGGAGTTATTTAATATAAACATTATGGGACAGTCTTCAGGACAGATCTCTGTTGTGTGTTTGGAGTTTGTGTTTGGTCGTTTCTTAGGAGCAAGCTGTCTCTTTCCCCTTTTTTCTTTAGAATTAACTTTGAAAAAAAATGGGGAAATAACTCTTTAAAAAGTTTGTGAACACCTGACTATCATTCCCAAACCTACTTCTCCAAGCCGTCTGGCATGGGCGTAAATATCTAAGCTAGGCTCTGTGCTGCTCCGACCCTGTAGTGGTATAGAGACTGAGTAAGAGTTGGAAGTTCAGGTGTGATCAGTTGTCATTTGACAGGCAATGTGAGCAGGTCCATATCCTGACATTCCACAGCAGTTTTCCTGCACACTATTTTCCACACATAGTGTACACTTGGGCCCCAAGTATACCAGATTAACCAATAACGAACGGTTCCCTCTCACACTACCGCTCCTGTACCTGTTTATTCTGCTACCATGAGAGGGGCGTACTGACAGTCACACATGCTCTGCAGAAAAACACAGTTTCACATAGATAATGGGACCATATTAAAAAAAACAAAAAAAAAAAAACAGGAAGATTACAAGCTCTGACAATCAGTGGCATCTTTGTACACTAGGGAGCGTTTAGTTCTTAATGTCTTTACTGCATCTTACTCTTTTACATGAGCAGAATGAGGGGATGATAAATTAAAAATTATAATTTTATTTGTCACATACACAGTCATACACAGTACGATATGCAGTGAAATGCTTATATGACTGCCCGTGACCTTAAAAAGAAATAAATAAAAAAGTGTCCATTACTATGAGGTGTGCAAAAAATGCAGAGGTGTTTTAGTCCAGTGTAGTGATCTCGTTGAGAGACCGTATCGCCTCCTCAGTCTCTCTGTATTGGCCTTCAGGGAGTGGAAGCGTTTTCTGACTGCATCAGAGAGAACCGTCCATTGCTGGGGTGGCTGAGGTTCTTCACGATCTTCCTGGCCTTGGTCCAGGACCGCTTGCTGTAGGTCGAGTGCAGGTCAGGGAGCTTGATGCGGATGATGCACTCCCTCTCTAGGGCTCGTCTGCCCTGCATGGTGCTGTTCTCGAACCAGGTCGTGATGTTTCTCATCAGGATGCTCTCTATGGTGCAGGAGTAGAAGTTTCTGAGCACCTTAGAGGGCAGTCTAAAGTCTCTCAAGAGCTGAAGTCCACCATCAGCTCCTTTGTCTTACTGACATTTAGAAGGCGGTTGTTCCTCTGGCACCAGTTCTGCAATCTCCTTCAGGTAGGTCGTCTCATCGTTGTCAGTCATCAGGCCCACCACGACGGTGTCGTGTGCAAACTTAATGATGGTGGTGGAGCTGGTAGAGGCCACACAGTCATAACATGTACAAAGTTTACAGCAGGGGGCTCAGAACACAACCCTGGGGGGCTCCAGTGCTGAGAGTGAGGGGGGGCTGAGACGTATCCACCCATCCTTACTGCCTGTAGTCTCCCAGTTAGGAAATTAGAGATCCACTGACACAGAGATGAGCTGAGTCCCAGGTGCTCCAGCTTGGTGGCGAGTGTGGAGAGAATTATAGAATTAAATGCTGAGCTGTAGTCTATGATGAGCATTTTAACATAATTCCGCCTTCTAGTGTTCAGGTGAGTGGAGGAGATGAGAGATGGCATAATCCGTAGAGCGGTTCGGGCGGCATGCAAACTGCAGTGGATCCAGTGTGCCCGGTAGTGAAGAATTGAAGTCTCTGACCAGCCGTTCAAAGCACCTTCATCACAACTGAGGTGAGGGCTACAGGTTGGTAGTCATTGAAGGAAGCAGGATGGGGTTTCTTCGGAACAGGAACAATGATGGAATCTTTGAAGCATGTGGGGATTACCGACTGAGAAAAAGAGTCTGAATAGCTGGTCTGCACAGACTCTGAGGACTCTACCTGAGATGCCATCTGGTCCTGATGCTTTCCTGGTATTCACTCTCCTGAAGGCTCTCCTCATGTCATGCTCAGAGATGATGAATGCGTTGGCAGTGACTTCCTGTCTGCACCCGTTAGTATCACTAGCATTAGCATCGCTAGCGTCTTTAGCTGCAGCCTTGAAGCGAGCATAGGTGTTCAGCTCATCTGCCAGAGTCATGTTCGTGTTCATCATACCGGATGTTGGTGCTTTATTGTCCGTTATTGTTCTTAGTCCCTGCCACATTCTCCTAGAGTCACTCTGCTGGAGTTGTGACTCTAGTTTCCTCCCGTAGCACTGCTTCACCTCCTTCACCGCCTTCCGGACGTTATATGACACAGGCTTGTACAGGTCCATGTCCCTCGATACAACTCCCACGTTGTAAGCAACAGTGCGAGATCTCAGAGCATTGCGGATGGTTTCATCCACCCACGATTGATTGGGAAACGTTTTGATAGTCGTTTTCTGTACAGCATCATCCGGTAGTTTCCCGACAAATTCCACAACCACTTCTGTAAACACGTTGACGTCATCGAAGAGGTTTCGGAACATGTCCCAGTCTGCGTCATCGAGTGCATCCTGTAAGGCATCCATCCAACGCGCGACCTCCCTCTGAACCGGAACTTCCTGATTGAGCCTTTGATTTGTAATTTGGCATGAAGAAGATGGCGGCATGGTTCGATTTCCCAAAAGCCTTGTAGCTGTCCTTGACCATTGTATAACAAATGGTCCAGTGTCCTTTCGTCCCTGGTGGGGCAGATGATGTGTTGGTGAAAGTTCGGTGCTACGCCTTTGAGGTCTGCATTTTTTAAATCCTCCGCCACAATAAGTGCAGCGTGTGTCTGGTGCAGCTCGCATAAGGCAGTGTCCGTGTCTGCTTGTGGTGGAATATAAACGGCGCTGATTATGACCAATGTGAACTCCCAAGGAAGATAAAAAGGATGACATTTGATGGTCAGTAGTTAGAGGTTGGGTGTGCAGGAGCGTGCGAGAACAGCAACGCTTGCACTGTTGTACCGGCTATTGTTCACCATTAAGCAGACGCCGCCTCCCCTTGTCTTCCCCGAGTCCTGTGTCCTGTCCATGCAGTAAACCGAGAGGAACTCGGTCGGCTGGATGGCGTGGTCCGGCACCACTGGGTTCAGCCATGTCTCGGTGAAGCAGAGGAGATTGCAGTCCCAAACGTTTCAAAGTTTGTTCTCCAGTGACTGGACATTGGCAAGCAGGATGCTAGGCAGAGGTGTGTGGTGTGCTCTCAGCCTGTTCCTGATGCCAGCTCGTTTCCCTCTGGGCCGCAGCTTCGGGTTGCGTCCTTTGTTCTCAGGATCTCACTTGGCCAGCTCGGACCGGAGTTAAAAACTTCTAATTGTTAGTACATTGTAAAACAATAGAAATTAGAATATCTCTATCATACCTTATGCACTCAATGGTGATGACTTTGCCGGTTTAAAGTTGCTGGAAATTAACTTAAAAGACAAAAACAAAGTAAAATAAGTCAGAGCAGTCGTGACGGCAGCTGACCTCACCGGCGCCATCTTGGAATGCCTGATGGTTGGATCTCTGAAATGTGAAATTTATAGAAATATCAAATGAATCATAATTTTGTGTTAAATGTCATATGAATTTGTTGTTTCTCGTGTATAGTAGACCACTTTTGTTCTATTTTGTTCGGTAATGCTGGCCGGCTCCACTCACTACCACCACAGGCATATTTTCAAACCTGTGAGGAAACATTGTGCAATTTCGTGTTAACACACATACCTCTGAGTCTCACCACAAGACAGTTGAATAAACTTTTAATTGCATTCTGGGGTGCTGTTCTAACATGCAGTGTAAGCACTCAGATCATCCCTGGTTGCTTAAACATACAGTCTGAGCAAAGAGGTATTTAATCAGAAAAGGAATTCTGATTAAAATCTTCAGTGTGAGTCAACCATCACACACATTTTTTCTTTTTTTGCTAATAACTTTTTATTGGAAATGTAATTATAAAAACAAACAAAAATACAATGCTTCAAGAGTTGGGGGAGGGGGCACAAAATGATTAAAAGGCAAAATCACAGAATAAAGACGTAAACACACACACAAAAAAAAAAAAAACACCCCAAAGTGTCTCAATGATATTTAGATCTGGTGACTGTGCAGGCCATGGGGGATCTTCAACTTCACCATGTTCATCAAACCACTCTGTCACCAGTCTTGCTATGTGTATTGGTGCATTATCATCCTCATACACGTGTGACGCACCCATTTAGCAGAAGTATTGGGTCTAGAGAATGCGACACCACTGCGTCACCAGTGTCCAGTTCCATTTCTAGTGGAATACCCTCAATTTCAGGCTTCATGACAATACTGGACTTCTCCCCTGGCAATGACAGGTTGTACAGAGCTAAATCAGAGTCTGTATCATCATTCGACATTTCACCTGCATCCACACGGTGTACGCTTCTCTTTTTTAAAGTGAGAAAGTGGTTTGGGAGGGTCAGGATTAAGTATCATAGCTGGAGTCCAACCACAAGTCCTCAACACATCAAACACATTATTAAAACTCACACCGTGTCTCCCAGCTTTAAGAAGCAGGAGGTCAGGTGTAGCTCATTTCTCTTGAGTGCTTTGGAGCAGCTCTGTGCCTCGCTATGCAGCTTTATTTGTTCCTAATAATGGTTAACGTATAGGCACAAGAAGGCTATTAATTGCTTGCTGTCAGTACAGGATGTGACCAAACTGCAGTAGCTTCCTGTGGCCGAGATGGGAAGCGACACAACACCATAGTGAAATATGAGACATGTATTATTATACAAATGCCTTGCAGCTTGAACTACAGTCAGAGTATCCTGGATGTGTTGGACTGTGTCGTCCAGCATCATTTGTTTGAAATACTCCTGACAAAATGTATTTACAAATGTTTATTACTTCTGTGAACACAATACTGGTAAATAACCTCGATTTACTTTTCTTTCTCTATAATGAACAGCTGTAATGTCTGATGAAGCAGCAGGCAGGTGTATGATTGAGCTGCTTTACAGGACTTTTTTTCAGGATTGCTTTTAATTCCTGCAAATCAGTGAAATCATCTTAAAATCATCATCCTAATAAAATGTTCAGTAAACTTGAAGTGCGAGTCTGGTAGACACATGACTGTGTAGGGGTCCCTTTAGGGCCTTCTTGTTTAAGTGTTGATTCAGTGCGTCAGTTTCTCACTTGTGGTTTGCTGCATGTACAGAATTAATGAAAGAGGAAACAGGTTTTCAGTACAGCAGCAACACATCCAGTCACTAACTCGGTGAGACTTCACACAGACACTCTTAGTGTACTTGTATTAGTGATGTTTTCCAAGAGAAGCTGGACTTCCCCAGTTTTTTTGTTGTTTTTTTTTAGAATATATGTATCATTTTAATTGAAAAAAAAAACTTTAACAGTTTTGTTTCTGTAATAAACTACTCCGTGCTGTTGGAATGAACAGGACACAGAGTGGGCTATCACTTTATTGCACCCCAGGGGTCCCCTTTTAGTGGACTACATGACTCCAGCTCCTCCTTTTATCTGTCCTCCGAGACAATAAAGGCCCTTTCTTATCAGGAAGCAGGATTGGTAACAGGCCTGGAGAAGAGGGCAAGCCACACCTGGAAGCTGTACAAGCCCAAAGACCTCGGCCTCCAACCGTGTAAATTGGCCATCTGGTAAACAAGGGAGACATCTTTACACCTCTGAGTGGGGGAAACACCCTCCCTAACCTAAATTCACTGATACCCCCTCTGACCTCCAGAGAGGCCTTTCCACAAACAAAGGGACACATGGCAGATACACTCCTGCCGATCAACTCTAAAAGTACCAATGGGACAAACTGACACCTATATATACGTATCACATTATATCATATCATCTGTATTATCATGTTAATATCTGTATGTATCTCTGTTTACTCTATCTGTCATAGAACATGTAACCAGCAGTTATAAAGTCTTTGTAACTAGATGAAGGCATGAATGAATGTGTGAGATATGCGATGTGTGGTATCTACAGAAAGCTTATCCTATTCAAGGAATGCTTATGTACATGAATTACTAGTAACATGAACAGAGCATGTGTAAAGTTAATTCATAATGGTATTAAAAGTTTCCAACCGGATAAGTACCACGTGATGGCCATATAACCTGGCCTAATGTATGCACAAGGGGAGGAAACACGTGAGGCGGGGATAATCCCGCAACCCCCTCTGATTGGAGCAATCTGTCATGCACACTCATAACACGACCGGCACTAGGACCCGGAAGTAATACGGTCGGGTTTCAGGAAGCATAAAAGGAAACAAGATGACGCCTCACATTGCTCAGTCATTGAGTTATGCCCATGCTATCGCCGACGCCTCGCTCGTCCAAACGTGAGTACTCACTTTCTTGGGTTATCGCTTCTGATTGGGTGTGTGTATTTAGAACGCGGGTTTATTTGTGTAAACTCTTGCTCTCGCTTCGGGAGAGTTCTAAGAATAACTAGCGTGGTTATCCTGCCTGCTCGCGCTACTTCCGCGTTTGGGTTTACCATCCACGCTACAGGGCTAACTGCTAGTCTTCTGCTTCATCTCCGGTTAGTCCGTGACAGAATGACTGAGCCACCGGCAGTAAACCCAGCGGAGTTTGCTCACCTCTGCGATGTGGTTGACCGGCATGCTAAGCTGATCGATCAGCTCCGTGGTGAAGTCGCATCGCTCCGCACGGAGCTCCAGGGCGTCGCGGCCTTGCGCCGCGAGGTGGCGGAGCTGCGACGGGAGAATGCGATTCTCCGCGGGGCGGCCGCTCAGCCGGCTGTGGCCACGCCCATCGCAGCGGCTGCTGCGCCGCCAACTCCCTCTCCACCTTCTGATGTTTTTCTATCTTTACCGGATAAATGGAATGGCACGGATGGGAAGTGCAGCGTTTTTCTAACTGCATTGGATCTTGTGTTTGAGTTTAATTCCACCAGATACTCCACAGACCGACTGCGCATTGCTCTTCTCGTTTCGTTGCTATCCGGGCAGGCAGCTGAGTGGGCCACGGCGGTTCTTCGTTCAGACTCAGATGTCGCCTACTCCTACACAGAATTCACCCGCCAGCTTAAACTCACCTTTGAGCATCCGGCTGCTGAGGTGGAGACCGACTCTAAATTATACCATCTAAAGCAGGGAGGGTCGTCCGTGAGCCGCTACACCGCGGAGTTTCGCACTCTCGCCGTACAGACCGACTGGGGAGACTCCGCACTCCGGACGGCCTACTACGAGGGACTGGCTTCACGGATAAAAGACGAGCTCGGCGGACGAGAGCTCCCAGCGACCTTGGAGGGTTTAATTCAACTCGCCCTCCGGATCGACCAACGGCTGCTCGTTCGCCCCAAGCCAGCTCCCCGTACCCTGCCACCCATCATGACAGCACTACCTCACACCACGCCCTTCCTCTCCCGCTCTCCAGTTCCAGAAGTCCACGCCTCATTCACTGCAGCACCCACCAGAACCGTCGGAACTCCACCTCCCGCCGTGGTTGACACAGGAGCCGGGGAACCCATGCAATTAGGGCGCGCCTCCTTAACCGCTGCAGAACGGGAACGCCGCTTTAGAGAGGGGCTCTGCGCGTATTGTGGATCTTCTGCACATCATCGGGCCATCTGTCCTCTGCGGCCGGAAAACGCGCAGCCCCGGTGAGAAATGGGAGGAACTCACCGGGTCCCATGTCCCTCTCCACCACCCTGACCAGTGATTCCCGTCCCACGGTAAAAGTACATCTCCAGTTTGGCCACAAACGGGTCGGAAGTACCGCGTTCGTCGACTCCGGGGCAGCAGGTAACTTCATTGACTCTTCCTATGCCAAAAAATTTGGGATAAAGATCGAGGCGTTATCCCAGCCCGTAACCATTACATCAGTCGACGGTCGGCCTCTTTCCTCCAGCCCCATCTCCTTTCAGACCCAACCTATCACCCTCATCATCAACCAGCATCGAGAACAGATCCAGTTTCACACCACCACCATTTCGTCACCACCCATCATCCTCGGACACCCTTGGCTGCTGCAACATGACCCGCTCATATCCTGGACCCAAAGCCGGATCCTACAATGGGGGCCGACCTGCACCGAGCTCTGCCTACGGGCCGAGGCTGGGACGTGCTCTAGGGAGTCCGAGGCCCCCAATGTCGACACAGACAAAATCCCGCTAGACTACCGGGACCTGGCTGAAGTCTTTTGCAAAAGACGCGCTACCCACCTACCTCCTCATCGTTCATACGACCTGGCGATCGACCTTCAGCCAGGTGCGACACCACCCCGCGGCCACCTCTATTCATTATCCAACACCGAGACGCAGGCGATGGAGGAGTATGTTTCCAGCGGACTTCGCCATGGTACCATCCGGCCCTCCTCCTCACCTGCCGCTACGGGGTTCTTTTTCGTGAAAAAACGCGATGGTAGTCTACGTCCCTGTGTCGATTACCGGGGGCTCAATAATATCACCATAAAAAACCGACACCCACTGCCTCTTACCAACTCTGCCCTGGACGCCCTCTCAGGTGCCACCATCTTCACTAAGTTGGACCTCCGGAGCGCCTACAACTTGGTGCGCATCAGAGAGGGCGACGAGTGGAAGACGGCCTTCATCACCCCTACAGGACACTACGAAAGTCTGGTCATCCCGTTTGGTCTCTGCAACGCACCTGCCGCTTTCCAACAATTCATAAATGACGTTCTCAGAGACATGTTAGGCCGTTGGGTGTTCGTCTACCTTGACGACATCCTCATCTACTCCCGAACACTCAACGAGCATATCCAGCATGTCAGAGCGTTTCTAAAGAGATTGCTCGCCCACCAGCTGTACTGTAAGTTGGAGAAGTGCGCTTTCCACGAGCGCTCCACCACGTTCCTGGGTTTTGTCATCTCGCCCCAGGGTGTGGCCATGGACCCGCAGAAACTGGAAGTTGTGAGTCATTGGCCCCTACCCAAGACTCTTAAACAGCTCCAGAGATTTCTTGGGTTTGCCAATTTCTATCGCCGCTTTATCCGTGACTACAGTACCGTTGCAGCGCCACTAACCGCTCTGACCCGCCCATCATCTCACCCCTTCAACCTCACCCCAACTGCCGTCTCTGCCTTCCATGAGCTCTGTCGCCGCTTCACCACTGCTCCCATCCTCCTTCACCCGGATGCTGACAAACCATTCGTTGTGGAGGTGGACGCTTCGGATGTGGGCGCCGGGGCTGTTCTCTCCCAGCGAGGTCCAGACCAAAAACTGCACCCCTGCAGTTTTTTCTCCAAGAAATTTGACGCCACTCAGCAGCGATACGGAGTAGGGGACCGCGAGCTGCTGGCCATAAAGTGGGCCTTGGAGGAATGGCGACACTGGCTCCAGGGCGCCAGAGAGCCGTTCATCGTCTGGACCGACCACCAAAACCTCATCACAATCCGCACCTTAAAGCAGCTGAACCCCAGACAGGCGCGGTGGGCACTATTCTTCGAGAATTATAATTTCCACCTGTCATACCGCCCGGGGTCCAAGAACACCAAAGCCGACGCCCTCTCCCGACAACATGAGGAAGACGTTCCCCGGGCGGACCCCGCGCCTGTACTGCCACCCACCAAGATCCTCGCACCGCTCAGGTGGAACCTGGAAACGAGGGTTCGCCAGGCACAAGCTACGGAGACCGAACCAGCAGGTGTGCCGCCTGGCCGACTCTACGTCCCCAACGCCATCAGGGCCGAGGTACTCCAGTGGGGACACTCCTCCCCCCTTTCAGGACACCCCGGGAGACGGCGGACCCTACTGTTTGTACAACGTGCTTTCTGGTGGCCCAGTATGAAAAAAGATGTAGACGAGTTCGTCCAGGCGTGCCCAGTGTGTGCCAGGTCCAAGGACAGCAACAGACCATCGCCCGGGGAACTTCAACCACTCCCGGTTCCCCGCCGACCCCGGACACACATTGCCGTTGATTTCATCACGGGCCTGCCGGTTTCTGAAGGAAGGGACACCATCCTCACCATCGTCGACCGGTTCTCCAAAGCTGTTCACCTGGTGGCCCTCTCCGGTCTCCCGTCAGCTACAAGGACAGCTGAGCTGATATTAGAGCACGTAGTCCGCCTGCATGGGTTCCCAAAGGACATCGTCTCGGACAGGGGGCCCCAGTTCACGTCCCGGTTCTGGAAGGCCATCTGCCGTCTGATCAATTCCACCTGCAGTCTGTCCTCCGGTTACCATCCACAGACTAACGGTCAGACGGAGCGAACCAACCAACAACTGGAGCGCTACGTGAGATGCTTCATTGCTGATCGCCAGTGCTCCTGGGCCCGCTACCTCATTTGGGCTGAACTGTCCCACAACCTCCACCTATCTTCTGCCACCAACCTAAGGCCATTTGAGGTATGCTACGGCTTCCAACCTCCGATGTTCGACCATCAAGAACCGGAGGTGGAGGTGCCGTCGGCCCAACAGTTGGTTCGCCGGTGTCGACGGCTTTGGAGACAAGCAAACCACGCCATTCGAAAGGCCAACCGCCGTTACACCCTGCAACATCGCCGTCGACACCCACCGGGACGAATGTACCAAGTAGGTGATAAGGTATGGCTATCGACAAAAAACCTACACCTGCAGACTGAGTCAAGGAAACTGTCACCTAGATTCATCGGACCATACCGCATCAACCTCCGGATTAACCCTGTCACCTACCGGCTCCAGCTGCCTGCGGCGCTCCGGATCCATCCGGTATTCCACACCTCCCAGCTCAAACCCTTCATCACCTCACCTATGGTTCCACCCACCCACCCTGCTCCTCCTCCCGTATGATTGAGGGTGGTCCCGCCTACACCGTTCGCCGGATCCTTGACTCACGTCCTCGGGGCAGAGGGCTCCAGTACATGGTGGATTGGGAAGGTTACGGTCCCGAGGAGAGATCTTGGATTCCGGCTCGGTTTGTCTTAGACCCCGAACTCATCCGGGACTACCGTCGTTGGGTATCCTCCACCCCAGGACCGTCGAGAGTCGGTCCTGGACGGGGGGGTACTGTCATGCACACTCGTAACACGACCGGCACTAGGACCCGGAAGTAATACGGTCGGGTTTCAGGAAGCATAAAAGGAAACAAGATGACGCCTCACATTGCTCAGTCATTGAGTTATGCCCATGCTATCGCCGACGCCTCGCTCGTCCAAACGTGAGTACTCACTTTCTTGGGTTATCGCTTCTGATTGGGTGTGTGTATTTAGAACGCGGGTTTATTTGTGTAAACTCTTGCTCTCGCTTCGGGAGAGTTCTAAGAATAACTAGCGTGGTTATCCTGCCTGCTCGCGCTACTTCCGCGTTTGGGTTTACCATCCACGCTACAGGGCTAACTGCTAGTCTTCTGCTTCATCTCCGGTTAGTCCGTGACACAATCACCCGTGGGATGGACCGATAAAGGGTTAAAACGCCACGGTCTGAGCACATCGTCACATCTTCAACGTCACGTCTTCCAAGACTGACCATCCGCACATCTGAAGCAATCTCTCTCTCTCTCATCGCTCGTCCACCATCGACTCTCGCCCTGCATCTGAACGGCAAGCTAACAGCTCATCTGCTCTCCACGGTGTCACAAAACTTCGTCTCAGAACTTCAAACCCGCTAGAAGAAGCGTCAGAGCTCCGCCGTCAGTAAACGAGCAACCAGCGCATCAGTGAAGGGCTTCCCAGAGAGACATCATCACAGCGCCAGAGCACCAATCAGCAACGCCGTGATTCCCTAACACCGAACACGAATCACCGAGGAAGACCGCAGCGCAACGCAAGTAAACAAACAAAAGCTTCATACCTTGCTGAAATTGGTGCTCACATCATAACGAACCGTAAGATTAAACCCAAGGCTCTGCTCTTGTGACTTTCAGGTCTAGCGCACATTACTAGACAATTACGTTAACTTCATCATTTGAACTGCATTGTGTGTGTGTGTGTGTGTGTGTGTGTTTGTGTGTGTGTGTGTGTGCGCGCGTGCGCGTGTGTGTGTTTAATAGCTTAGTTTCATGTATCGTAGTATTGTCAAATAAATTATTGTTTCTTGATAAAGATCTGTTGTCCTGGTCCAGTGATTTTAATTTTAAACATTTGCCCAGATCCTAAGTTACCTTGCTCATAATTGTCAAATACTAGATTTTGTTATCATCGTTGGCCACGTGATAAGCAGAACTGGTAAAATACACTATATTGTTCTAAACGGTGGACGGTTAGTCAAGAAAGTATAGTATAAATTTCAATTCAGTCTTAATAAAATTGACCCGAATCCTTAACGATTCGATTCACCTCTGAACCAGAGCTGAAGTCCTACAGTGCTGTTCCTGACATAGTTGCCAGTTCTCCTTTTTTTACATTTATGGTTTCCTTTTCCCTATATTCACTGCTTGACACCATCTACACACCCTACACAAAGATGTGTCGACATTGAGCACTATCAAAAGGCAAAATAATAAATAAACAAAATAAAGTATTTTAATATACAGGGTGGGCCATTTATATGGATACACCTTAATAAAATGCGAATGGTTGGTGATATTAACGTCCTGTTTGTGGCACATTAGTATATGTGAGGGGGCAAACTTTTCAAGATGGGTGGTGACCATGGTGGCCATTTGGAAGTCGGCCATCTTGGATCCAACTTTTGTTTTTTCAATAGGAAGAGGGTGATGTGAGACATCAAACTTATTGGGAATTTCACAAGAAAAGCAATGGTGTGCTTGATTTTAACGTAACTTTATTCTTTCATGCGTTATTTACAAGTTTCTGACCACTTATATAATGTGTTCAATGTGCTGCCATTGTGATGGATTGTCAATGCAACCCTCTTCTCCCACTCTTCACACTAATAGCAACACCGCAGGAGAAAGTGAGTGCTACGGTGTGGGCTCTTGCTAAATGAAGCTAGGACAGCCAATGATGTTTGTTTATCAGTGACAGTTTTCATGCGTCCACATTTTGGCAAATCCAACATTGAACTAGTTTCATGAAACTTAGCAAGCAGTTTGCTAACTGTAGCATGGGAGATGGGTGGTCTCATAGGGTGACTTGCATTGAAATCTGCTGCAATTACCCGGTTACTGCGTTCACCAGATATCAACACAATTTCGATCCACTCATCACGGGTTAACCTCTTCGACATGTCAATGGCTGTGAACAAAGAGAAACTTGTAAGTAACTCATGAAAGAATAAAGTTACGTTACAACCAAGCACACTATTGTTTTTCTTGTGAAATTCCCAATAAGTTTGATGTGTCACATGACCCTCTTCCTATTGAAAAAACAAAAGTTGGATCCAAGATGGCCGACTTCCAAATGGCCACCATGGTCACCACCCATCTTGAAAAGTTTGCCCCCTCACATATACTAATGTGCCACAAACAGGACGTTAATATCACCAACCATTCGCATTTTATTAAGGTGTATCCATATAAATGGTCCGCCCTGTAAATACAAAATGCAGTTTTTAAAAAGGGGATTTGATTCATTAAAAGAAAAAGAGCTAAAAGCTGTCCAAACCTGCCTGGCCCTATGTAAAAAATGTATTGCCCCTAAACCTAATAACACTTTTTGCAATAACAGTAATAATGTGAAATGTATAACAGCGATCTTTATGAAATGCTGTGTCTCACTGATTCTCCATTTTTGCACAAACCAATACAAACTTCAAATCACAATAGAGAGGAGGGTCTTATGACTGTGCCAATTAAAAAAATGGAGAAGATCAAACTATTTGGACATTATTGTAAGCTGTTTGGGTCTGGTGCCAAAAGCAGTTTCCTTAATGGAACAACTGAGATTTACAATAGCAATTTTGATGCAAAATACCTCTAACAAATTTTCAATTCAATTCAATTTTATTTGTATAGCACTTTTAACAATTTTCAGTGTCGCAAAGCAGCTTTACACAATCAAAATAAAATAAACAATATATATATCCCGCTCACAATAGCCACACTTTTTGGAGTACACATACCAACCTAAATATCAAGCAAGATTAGACACCGCTCTTGATGACAAAAACGGCTAGCTGTAGATTTAATGGTTCATGAGAGAGGGGTCTCTGAGGCAGCATAGTGCTAATGGTGTTCTTAGGGCCATAGTCAGCATTTCTTTTTCTCCAAATACGGCTAGTTGATCAAAGAGTACAATTTTCTGTCTCATCTGGCCACAGCACTTTCTCCAAATCCTTTTCTGAATCATTTTGATGTTCACTGGCAAGCTGGTGATCTTGTGACACTGCTGGATTTCAATCCACGGCACTGTATTGTGTTATGCTTATTTCTCACTGAAATGCAACTCAATTTATAATCTTTATATAATGTGTTTCTTTTCTGTTTTGTGATTGATATTCTGTCTTCATCCCTTAAAATAAACCAATGATAAAAAGTATAGACCCTATATTTCTTTGTAAGTGGGCAAACTTACAAAATCTACAAGGGATCAAATAATTATTTTTCTCCAATGTACGGTATATGGATCTGTCCATTCCTCTTTTTTATAATTCAATTTTATTTGTATAGCGCTTTTAACAATGGTCATAGTCGCAAAGCAACTTTACATAAAAATTATGGAAATGTGTATAAAATGTTATAAAATGTGTACGGATCAAAATGATCAGATTATCCCTGATGAGGAAGCTTTTCAATTATTTTTATATTAATTACTATTGTTTCCATCATTATTGCTTGTTGTTTCATTCCTGCTGCTTTTATGCTTGCTTCCGGACATCCTGGGCTTGCTGCACTACTGTACTCTACATGACAGTACTGTACACTACACCACAACCATTTACAGGACGTGACATGTACAGCATGAAATCTAATTTCTGCGATTGAACAAGCGTGAACACAACTCAAATGTTCATATGTTGGGGATTTACTGTACTGCAGGGTTTAGATACAGCGGTCACTTGGTCCAGAGCTGGACCACGATCTGCCATTTAGTGATACCTCGGCTATAGTGTATAGTAAAAATAACTCAACTTACAGTTTTAGTGCTTTCAATGGTAACTGCATGTGTACTAACAAACAGACTCCAAGGTAAGTGTTTACAAGGTGCATAGAACAATCCAAATTGGTATATTGTGGCTTCCAGTATTTAATTCAGATTCAGTCATGTTTAAGGAAATAGATAGTTGTAGAGCTGGGAGATTTAATCGTTATTTTGGATTAATTTGAATTTATGGTTTATGTCGATTTTGAAAAATTTAAATCGATTTTACAGTTTCACTTTGGTGCAGCACCGCAAGGTTCTGTAATTCTGCGACGCCCCTACAGTATGTGACTCGCATGTGGAAAATACGAGATACAACATGGCAGCGCGCGCTGATGAAACCAAAGAGCTCGTTTCCAACAGAGGCGCGGTTTCTTCAGTCGTACGGAAATTGTTCGGGTTTGCAACTTTACACATTGAACAAGCCAAAGCCCGGTGTAAAATTTGTCTGAAGTTTGTGGCAACTAAAGGAAGCTAATTTACTTGAGCAAGACAAATTTACTGCGCACCTCAAACAAAGCCAAACAAGACAAGTGGCAACGCGAAAACACTGGATAAAAGCCAGGTGAAAACAGTGAGCACATTTCCCCACTGTATCCCATATGATAAGAGGGGACTCGATGGAAAGATATTTCTGATGTTGTGTCGTGTTATATCGCTAAAGACATTATGCCCATATACACAGTTAAAAAAAAAAACATGTAAAATGCTGTCAGGCTCCTGTTTGATTTTATTCAGCAAGTAAGTTGCATATGGTTTGCAAAATTGTTTAAGTGATTTATTATATATACTTTTAATCCGAATTAGCAGTTCATGTTTGGTTATATCATTTTCCTTAAATAAAATATATATAAAAAAAAACTATACTGTCCGTTGTTTGAATTTGGTCTAAATAAAATCGGAGATTCAATTTAGGTTTTAATGCTATTCTGAATTTAAATGTAATAAGAGATGTTAAATAATGTTATTAACGTCGGCTTGCTTTTTCTTAGATTTTTTTTAAAACAAACTGACTGACATCCAAGTAGGGTTGGGTACTGAAAACCGGTGCTAATACGGCACCGGTACCTATATAACCGGTATGTACCGGACTGAAACAGAACGTGAATTTCGGTGCCTCATTTCGGTGTCACTTAAATGCTTTAACTTTCGATTAATATATTTGTTATCTGGGGCTATGATGATGACACAGTTGTAATAACATGATCGCTAGTAAAATTTAAATACTGCATTCATGGGGTGTCAGAAATGATGGGAAAAATTTATTATTTCCTTAATTAGAAAAATCTTGAGAACTTCGGAAAGCTTTGATAATACAAATCCAAAACATTGTTGCAGTAATGCCATACCAACCGTAGCAAAAAGGAGTCCACCGATTATGATGACGACAGCAGCCTTTCCGCAGGTTGGTAGTAGGATAATGCAATGTCAAACGCAAAATGCAAATCTGCCATTCATGCTAACAAATGGTCAAACAATTTGTAAAATACTAATGTAACATGGATTCTGTTTATAAGTATGGCTTTCCAGCTAGTACTTAAAATTTTAATATATTGTTCAATTTAAGCATTACATTTTTTGTTCAATAAAAATTTATTCTTGAGTCATCCACCATCATTTTGTGGCTTTTGTGGCTTTTGCAAAGTATCGGTTCAGGCACCGTTTTGGCACTGGTACAGGTTTAAAAGTATTGATTTAGCACCGGTATAAAAAAAAACCCAAACTATACCCAACCCTACATCTAAGCATCTACTGATGAGCAAAAAGAAGATGAGAAGCATTTAGTTGGAAGCTCCGATTCTGAGGAAGCATTGTTATGACTTTCAAATGTAATTTTGTGCCATCATTGCAATTAGTTATATTAAAATGACTTTAAATACTTGGTTACATTTGCTCAGTTATTTAAAGTTTAAAGTTTAACAACTCTCATCAAGTGGTATGTCATATTTAGTAGCACTTACTTTAAATTGTATTTAATGAGCATTTTTCACTAAAATAAATGCTTTCCGGTGCATTTGTTTAAAATAAACCCAAGAAATCATTCAAAAATAGTTTCTTTGACAACAGTGTTGTTTTTTATATTGGGTAAAACTTTCTACAACAATCTTGTATATTGTGTTTTAAGATTGTCTCCAAAGTTGACCATATGTCCTGAAATGTCTGCAGAACCAGATTTGTGTGTGTGTTCCACTTTGTCCCCATTTGTGACCTAAATAATACATGTCCACAAAGTGAAGTAAATGTTTCAGGTGTTTAAAAAAGTGTTTTATCAAAAATCCTGAGTGATAGTCTTTTTCTATGGCTCTCAAATAACACAAATCAGTGTTTATTTCAGTACTCCCTCTGAAAATATGTCATACTTCCCCATTTTCCTTCTATGCAGGTGTGTGTGTGTGTGTGTGTGTGTGTATATATATATATATATATATATATATATATATATATATATATATATATATATATATTATACAGTTGAAAACAGATATTTACATACACTTTCCTACACATACACATACACTTTACTATTTACAAGAAATTTCCTTTACTGTCAAAATTTTTTTTCGAATATACTTTCTGATACAGATCAATTGATGAAAGTTTCAATCTTAGACTTTGATGAAAGTGATACAAAGAAAAAACATTTTTGATTTTCCCGCAGGACTTGGCACCTGCTTACACTGCCAAAAGTGCTAATACCTGGTTTATTAAGGACCATGGGATCCCTGTGCTTGATTGGCCAGCAAAAAGATGGAAGACACGAGAGCCAACAAAGCAGAAGAGCTGAAGGCTGCCATCAGAGCAACCTGGGCTTCCATAGCAATGCAGTGAGCCCCAACCAAGTACTGAGTGCTGTACATGTTCATACTTTCCAGTAGTCCAACATTTCTGTCCAAAACTTTATTGGTCTTATAAATCTAAGTAATATGCTAGTTTCCTGGGATACTGAATTTGGGTTTTTTATTAGTTGTAAGCTATAATCATCAGAATTAAAATAAATAAACACTTGAAATATATCAGTTTGTGTGTAATGAATCTAACCAATATAAGAGTTTCACTTTTTAAACTGAATTACTGAAATACACTATTCACAATAAGTTATGGATATTGTAAGAGACTCCGTGGATGTCATACATACGGTGTTTGTTTCACTTCAAACATTTTTGGGATAGGGAGGAAATTGTATTGGGGTGATGGAAATCACAACATGAGGTGTGTATGTAATGGTCTCATTGTGTACAGGTGTGCCTTATATTGGGGCTACTACCAAAAGACAACCCTTTTCAATGTGGCATCAATTTCAACATTCTGTGGGCGTAAAAAGCTGGTATTGTCAGTAAGTCATTCCAAGTTCATCATTCAAACTGCCATGAACACACAATGTCTCTTAACGGACGAGCAGCGCCACCTTGCCATGGCGCGCTTTCGGGTCGGTGGCAGGCAGTCAGATGTTGCTCGTGAACTTGGTGTGTATCAAAGTGTCATCAGCAGACTTGCATCAAGACACAGAACTACTGGCAGAGTTCATGACAGACCCAGGAGTGGAGCCCCATGAGTGACAGACCGCAACAATGACCAATACCTAAGGACCTAGTCACTCAGACATCACTGTGCAACTGCCACACAGCTGCAGGCCCATTTACGAGATGTGAGGGGTACTAGGGTTTCCAGAAAACCATTCGCAACCGACTCCACCACTTTGGCTTGAATCCCAGATGACTGTTGCAGGTGACTCAATGTCAAGAACAACATCATGAGGCTAGTGAGGAGCATCAGACTGTCAAGCTGTCATTGCAGCAAATGGTGCAAACACCCGCTACTGACATTGTCAATTTTTGTTATTTGGGGCTATCCTTGTTATTGTCTAAATTTGGGGGGTAATAAATGTTAAACTAATGAAAATGGTGTTTCTTCTCATACATTATTAGTAATATGAAAGGGAACCTTATTTTGCACTGAGTATCTTATAGCATGTGTCTGTGCATGTGCATGCATGAAAATAAGCCACTTCACAATTTAAATATTAAAACATCGGTGGGGTCCTAGACGTTACTGCACATAAAAAATTACAAGAAAATCTCTCTCACCGTGCTGTTCGCTTTTGGTGTAGATAAGCAGGAAGAAGGGCGGAGCTTCCAAACTCTCAGGTATGGCACTGCGGTAAAGCTTGTTTGGTGTTCGATGTTCATTGGATATTCAGCTTTTGCTGCTCCTCTACATGCAACACGAAGGTTTGGAACAAATACTGGGTCTTGTGATATGTTCACTTATGTACTTTAAATGTGCTTCAAAGAGGAATGGTCATGTTTTGACATTTTAATGCGATATAAACAATTAATTTTTTTCTTCTGGGAGGCATATAACCCCACGAAGCACAGCTGCGCTGTGTGCAGCTTAGGAATTACATAGAATTACATATAAAACTGCAAGTGCAATCAGTGTTTAACCCTGCGCTCACACCGAACGCGGCGAGAGCGTCAAAGATGTCGGAAGTCATTCATTTTCAATGGGAGCCAGCGGCGAAGGGAGATGAAATCAGCTCAACTTTAGGGTAATGAGCTATGACGCAGTTGAGCGGCAACCAATTAAAAGGGAGGTCCTCCGCTTGACAGGATTCCGTGGGATGCAGTCCTGTAACTTTTGTTCCGGCGACATTAGTTCCCAAGCAAAATGGAGGAGAGGTTGATTATTGTGATAGCGGGTGTTTATTAATTATTCATGTTATTTTAATTAATGACAAAGTCTAGTAAGTGATTCTAATGTTATAATAATAAGAAAAATAATATAATAAAAATATATATATTAAATTAGACAAGCAATTCACAATGAACAGAAGCCAAACCATACGAATGGCTTATAATTTGTTTATTTCTACAATTTTTCTACAGTTTTTCTATCAATCAATTTCTTGTTATCTTCCACATTTTGGTCAGTCTCCATAAGATCAACAAGCCTGATTGTTTTGCGGCCCCTTTAAATACAAGAAAGGCATTCGGTCTACGTCAGAGCGGCCAACAACGGCGAAGAGCGGCGACAAGCGCCGGCGGCAGGGCGGCGAGAGCGAACTGTGACGCTCTCGCCGCGTTTGGTGTGAACGCATGGTAAGAGATATGGGCAGATGTCATACATCTCTACTACAGCCGACGTGTATGCATAATCAATCTGTTTTCACAATAATCAATTAAACAACAAATCCATAGCACTTTCCTCATAATCCCTCTTGTAATATGCCTCTCTCTGTCGCAGGAGCATGTCACAAGGTCTCCTTTACCAGCCAAACCCCTCTATTTGGGGTTACATTCATTTATTGTAATTTTAATTAATTATTGGCACAATAATCAATTAAGATTGAGAAAGAGATAATAGTGAGGAGAATGAACCAAAAGCATTAGGACAGCCCACAGGTGCATAATATTAAAAATACTACATGACTCATTTAATACATGCCTATCCCTTGCTTGCACTTGCTCAGAAACTACAATTTGACTTACTGATTGATTCAAAGTCCTCATACTGCTAAAAGCTTGTGAGATCTCATAATTAATTATAATATTGTTAATGAAAATGAAAGTTTCATTAATATATACTTAGGTTCTAACAGAACTGTTGAATGGGTCGGATGCTTTTGGTTCATTCTCCTCACTATTATCACTTTCTCAATCTGTCAGCAGTTTGAGCTCCACTGTGACTGATAAAAAAATAATTTGTAAAAAAAAAAAAATGATTATGCATACACTTGAACTGTAGTAGAGTTGTGTAAGTGGTATCTACCAATATCCCTTAAGTACTGACTGTGCTTGCAGTTTTCTACGTTTTTAGAGTGCATGTCATTTTTTAACGGGGTTTAAAAAAAAAAAAAACATTTTGCTTATATCGCCTTGAAAATGTCAAAACATGACAGTTCCTCCATGAAGCTCATTTAAGGCAAATGAGTGAATATATCACAAGACCTGATATTCGTTTTCAAACCTTCGTGTTGCATGTAGAGGAGCAGCAAAGGCTGAACGCCAAACAAACTTTACGCAGTTCACTGAAAAGCCTGTAACTTCTTTCAGAGAATGTAGTCTCCAGGCAGCGAAAAGTCACCCCCGAGTCACTTTACACAGTATTTCATCCAGGAAAATTTTTTTGTTCCTCTCTCTTTACAGATTAATTTACACCATATATATTTTTTCAACAACATTATAGACTGTTAAATATTAGTTCTCTCGCATCTA
Source organism: Clarias magur (assembly GCA_013621035.1). Classification (NCBI taxonomy): domain Eukaryota; kingdom Metazoa; phylum Chordata; class Actinopteri; order Siluriformes; family Clariidae; genus Clarias; species Clarias magur. Next base: position 328,980 of record QNUK01000485.1, on the reverse strand, counting down.
AAGCAGTTATTGTTAATGAAATTATCACAGATCAGGAGTTTGATATATTATGTTTAACAGAAACCTGGATTAAACAGGACGAGTATGTAGCTCTAAATGAAGCGAGTCCTCCTGGATACAGCTACATACACCAGCCTCGGTTAACTGGTAGAGGAGGAGGAGTCGCAGTTATTTATAACAATAATCTGTCTCTCGTACAAAAACACAGTTTTAAATTTAATGCATTTGAAGTTCTCTATAGTAACATAAAGTCAGCTCAGTCGATCCCGCTAATCATCATTTACAGACCCCCAGGGCCGTACTCGGAGTTTCTCTGCGAATTTGCAGATTTCCTTTCAAACCTTGTTGTTTCTGTAGACAAAGCGTTAATTGCTGGAGACTTTAATATTCATTTTGAGAATCCAGAAGACCCTCTGAGAACAGCATTCTTGTCCATACTGGACTCAGTAGGAGTAAATCAGTGTGTAGTAGGACCCACTCATAAAGCAGGTCACACTTTGGATTTAATATTATCCTTCGGATTAAGTATAGGAAATATAACCACAATTCCACAGTCTGAAGTTATCTCGGATCACTACCTTGTCTCGATTAAAGCGTGTCATAGTAATAATGTATGCACAGCACCGCGCTTCCACCTTAAACGTACATTTACATCAAATACCGCACAGAGCTTTATCAATAATCTTCCAGAATTATCTACTTTGATTGGTTCGCCATCTGACTTCACAGAACTCGAACAGGCGAATGAATATCTAGAGTCAGCACTTCGTTATAGCTTAGATAATGTAGCTCCAGTTAAAAGGAAAATGATTAGACACAAGAAACTCACTCCTTGGTATAATGACCACACACGCGCTTTAAAACAAACCACTCGAAAATTTGAACGTAAATGGCGCCAAACTAAATTGTTAGTATTCCAAATAGCTTGGAAGGAGAGCATCCTGAACTATAAAAAAGCTCTCAGTGATGCTAGATCAACGTATCTATCCAGTCTTATAGAAAATAACAAAAACAAAAAGATTTTTATTTAATACCGTAGATAAATTAACTAAAAACAAGACCACTGCTGAAATCTCCACAACATCATCATGTGGTAGTGAAGATTTCATGAACTTTTTCAATAACAAAATCATAAATATTAGGCAAAAAATTCAGGCTTTGAAACCAGACAATTTAAGTAATACAGATGAACTAACTACATCACATCAGAACTTAGAACACTTTACTCCCCTTGAAGCGAGGGAACTAATTTCACTCATCTCCTCTTCAAAATCCTCAACCTGTATATTAGGTCCTATACCGACACATTTTCTCAAACAGATAGTACCAGCAATAATAGAACCCCTGTTGAAAGTAATTAACTGTTCACTCATTAGTGGGTATGTCCCCAAATCCTTTAAATTAGCCGTAATTAAACCGCTAATCAAGTAACCTGACCTTGACTCCTGTTAGCTTTCTAATTACAGGCCGATATCAAACCTTCCCTTTATCTCCAAGATTCTGGAAAAGGTAGTATCACAGCAGCTATGTTCACATCTACACAGAAATAGCATAAATGAACTGTGTCAGTCAGGACTTCGGCCTCATCACAGCACAGAGACAGCACTTGCTAAAGTAGTAAACGACCTCCTATTGGCCTCTGATCAGGGTTGCGTCACTATACTTGTGTTACTGGACCTCAGTGCAGCTTTTGACACCATTGATCATAGTATTCTCCTTCACAGATTAGAAAAGGTAGTAGGAATTAAGGGAACTGCCCTCTTGTGGCTCAGATCCTATTTGACTGATCGTTATCAGTTTGTAGATTTAGATGGTGACCATTCCTCATGTTCTCAAGTAGAGTTTGGTGTTCCACAGGGCTCAGTTTTAGGCCCACTGCTTTTTTCCCTTTACATGCTTCCTCTGGGCAACATAATTCGTAAACATGGTATTAGTTTTCATTGTTATGCTGATGACACACAATTATATGTCTCAGCAAAACCAGATTGAAACCAGTTTGCTAAAATTGAGCAGTGTGTGCAGGACAAACGAGATTGGATGTTAATTAATTTTCTTCTGCTTAATCCTGATAAGACAGAAGTTCTAGTCATAGGACCACATGTAGCTAGAAGTAAGCTTTCTGATCACACTGTAACTTTAGATGGCCTTTCTGTTCCATCAAGTGCAACAGTAAAAGACCTCGGTGTGATTATAGATTCCAGCCTTTCGTTTGAAACTCATGTAGATAATATTACCAGGATAGCTTTCTTTCACCTTAGAAATATTGCCAAGATAAGAAACATATTGTCACTAAATGATGCAGAAAAACTAGTTCATGCTTTTATCACCTCTAGGTTGGACTATTGTAACGCCTTACTGTCTGGTTGTTCAACTAGGTGTTTAAACAAGCTTCAGTTAGTACAGAATGCAGCAGCGAGAGTCCTCACTAGAACCAGAAGATACGAGCACATCACCCCTATCTTATCTACACTGCATTGGCTCCCTGTGAAATTTCGCATCGATTTTAAGATACTACTTTTGACATTTAAACCACTAAATGGTCTCGCGCCACAGTATTTGAGTGAACTGTTAGTGTCTTACGATCCGCCACGCCTACTTCGATCAAAGAATGCAGGCTGCCTGTCAGTACCACGTATTATTAAAACTACAGCAGGGGGCAGAGCTTTTCTTACAAAGCCCCAAAGTTATGGAATAGTCTTCCTGTTAATGTTCGGGACTCAGACACAGTCTCAGTGTTTAAGTCTAGGCTAAAAACTTATTTATTTAGCCAAGCATTTTGTAAATAGATTAACCTTAGGTAAAGGAGCAGATCTAGGGGACTCATGGACGTAGAGTATTCTGGTGAACTGGTATGTTTAGATGCTGTCCTCCCCACTCTCATTGTTCACTCAGGTTTGTTGACGGTGAGGTGATTGGTTGCTTTACATCTCAGGGAGCCCTCATGTTTGTGTTTCCTTCTGGCTCTCCCTTTTAGTTATGCTGTCATAGTTAGTCCTGCCGGAGTCCCTGCTTGCACGTTGCACTAATATACATTCACCTTATACATGTTGACTGTGACCAGACCTAACTGCCATCTCTCCTTATTTTCTGTTCTCTCCTTTTCTGCTCTTTCCTCTCTCTCTCTCCCTCTCTTCTTTCCCTCTCCCTGTCTCTCTGTCGAGCTATACATGTTCGCTCCTGAGTTGCCAGTGATCCAGACCCCTCTACCCTCTGGAGCCGTCTAACCCGTCCTGGAGTCCTGCTTCTGGTTGGAGATCTCGTCGCATGGATGCCCCGTGTGGTCTGCCTGGATTCATATGGTGGCTGGGGATGGTTTCCATTAAGACTGTCCTATCATCGATTGATGCTCTGGGGACCTGCGACTTCAGTTGTTCGATAGCTCAGGACTGGAATCTCCTACAGTCTACCTGAGCCTCCGGGAACAAACTGGACTCCTTTTAATTTTAACACATCTCATGTTACACTGAACTTCCAGTACACATTATTATGTTGATCATTCTCTGCTATCCGTTATCACCCAGATGAGGATGGGTTCCCTGTTGAGTCTGGTTCCTCTCAAGGTTTCTTCCTATTACCATCTCAGGGAGTTTTTCCTTGCCACCGTCGCCCTCGGCTTGCTCATCAGGGACAATCTTATCATTTTGATTCATACACATTGCATACAAACTTACTTCTTTTTATTGTGTAAAGCTGCTTTGCGACAATGTCAATTGTTAAAAGCGCTATATAAATAAAATTGACTTGACTTGACTTGACTTGACTTGACATGTCCCTATTAATTGTGCTGCATCGTACTTGTATGGAATAAAATCACTGTCAAAAATAATTGTGCGTAATTCAGAAGATTTGTGTGTAATTCTGTGTTTTGTCCGAGTTGGATTCCAAAATCTTTGGCCACGACAGTTTACAGATACGAGATTTTGTGTGTTTGTTACAATACAACTCAGAAATATACGACTCTGACCATTTACAGACACAAAACTCGTTTTTACAACTCCTTTGTTACACAGATAAAATGCACACAAATGTTAAACCACTGTCAAAAATACGTCATCTCTACTAGTGAAGAGGAACCGATTTGGCGTATGCTCCCCACCACCGTTTTAAACCAACAGCGCCAAAATGGTAGATCAGTAGCCGAACGTTCTCTCATCATCTCAGGTAAATTGTGTTTTTTTCACAGATTTGGACATGTTTAACAGAATTAAAATTACAGAGATATTTTCACTATAGAAGGTAAGATTTAACGGTAGCGGGGTGCGAATCGATTCCTCTTAAGTTCCTCTTAATAAGGTGAGGTGAGGTAGCAATGAGGGAGAAGGTGGTGTGAGCATATTTTAATTAAATATACTTGTGCATGCAGCTCTAGTAATAGAAACTATTAATCTTAATAGAAGAACATAGAGGTAAGGTAAGGAGACAGAGGTGAGCTAAGGACAGTGTGATGTCACAGTAGCAAGAACAGGCAGCATGAACTCAAACGAACTCTAGACAGGTAGCCATCTTGGATTTGAGATGCTTAGGGGACAGTGTGTACCAAACAGACCCTAGGGATGATGTAATCTTTGTACCCTGAGCATCCAAATGTACCTGATGTCCCTAGACATGATGTAATGTCAGCTGATACTAGCCCTAGACATTATGTAATGCCAATAGCCCCAGACATGAGGTAATCTCCTCAGACATGGGGTGATCTTAACTGTGATGTAACAGGGGCTGGATACATGTGCAGACATGTCAAATTTAAAGGGACACAGACAAATAACCAAAAGACACACACTCAGCTTAATGAATAATAAGTTTAATAAGAGTAGGCACAAAATAAAATGACATGTGCATCTACATAGTGAATAAAATAAAAATACAAAGTATAAGGCCCAACATATAAAAATACAGTAAAATAGGGGGCCTGGGTAAGCATCAAATAACAAAAGGCATACGAAATTAAATATCAAGCCTTCTCTGACCCAGAACCACATTGATGGGAAGATCAGTGTGAGGAATAAAAACAGAAATACCACGATTCAAAAGTGGTGTAGGCGCTTCAGGAAAATCAGTTTGGGTACCAACAGGCACTTTAAAATCAGTCTGAGTACTGACACTTCTTAGACCAATAGGCCTTAAGAGAGACTGGGCTGGAGTACTAGACTCTGGTCGCACGGGCCTGAAGGAAAGTAAAGGGGAGCTATGTGCCTCCGGACGTGGTCTCTTAGAAGGACCAGGCCCGGAGTCATCTTTCCTGGCATAAGTAAGACCGTTCTTATGAAGAAATTTTGTCAATGATCCATCAGACTCATTTTGGCAAAAACTCACTGAGGCTCGGTCAGCAACAGGTTCAGTAGGAGTGTAATCCTCAAAGGAGTTGTGCTCTGGACTGTCCTGGCTGTCCGAATCGTCCAAAGGGATGTATTCAGTGCTTGGGCAGTTGCGCTTAGCTATAACAATAAAATAAAATATGTAAATACAACAAATTAGGAAAATAAGACAAATAATTAAAATGAGTGCGAGAGAGATGCTTACCCATGGCCTGTCTGTCGAGAACTGTAGAGTAACCTGGAAGAACTAAGAATATATAGTAAAATAAGCGCCGCCCCTATATTTTTTAATAATAAACAAACTTAGTGTAAAGATAATGGAAAACTATTTGAAAGAAAAATAGACTATAATGGGGAAAAGATATGGAGTCAGATGACGAGGTATATGACGTAAGCAAACAAGATAAGAGAAAATGTAATTACAATGGGTGACAATACTTGGAAAAAGTTGGATTACAATGGGTTAATAATTTGATAAGGAATAAGAAAAAATGTACAGGGGAGGGGGCTAGGTGAGCGCTCCTCCCCTTGAAAACTGTATAAAAGAAGTGTCTATGTCACAGTACTTCAGTCAGATCTTGGAGGTGCTTGGGACTACAACCTAGGCATTGCTAAGCTGGCTCACTTGGTTTTATTGCTGCAATAAATCCTGCCTTACTTCATCCAGATCTACAAGGAGTCCGGAGTCTTTTCTTTGGTTCTTTTTAAAGTTTAAGTTTTTGTGTAATATTTGTAATTAAGGCAACTGTAACTAGTGTAGGAGAAAAATCTCCCACATTTATTGGTGACCCTGCCGACGTGATTGCCTCTACGGAGGGCTCCTCCGGGGACCTGGGACCAGCGCGGGCTGACAGACCATCAACTTTTGCCGGCATAAGAAAAGGTAAGCAGAAAACCTGTTTGATCAAATTTCTGCATTAGAAGTTCATGGTCTGTTAGTGTGCGTGTTTCCAGCTGGAGAGAGGTACTCCTAAGGTATATTGAACAAAGTAAAATTTAAGTTGCCAATATTGATAAATTAATTACTATATTTAAATTGATTGTAAAATTTATGTTAACAAGTAAAAGACTGGATGAAGTAACGAAGTATTAAGAGATCTCCATAAGTTTTATTTTGTTTTGTGATTTTTGTTTTATATTCTCTTTATTACTATTTTATACGTTGTGTGATAAGTGAGGTAACGCCACTGTGTTGGGTCAAGCCCTGACGAGGAAACTTGCCAACCAGTGGGGCTGGACCCACGAAAAATTCCTGCAATACACTAAGTAGGAGCTGCGGCTCCAGACGTGGTAGGTGAAAAATTCCTGAGTCCGCCGTTAGGCACAGAACATATAGGTGACTCACCGTTCTGAGACGCGTGTGCAGCCAGGTGTAGAGTGAAAATTCCTGTAGGTGAGCGCTATTTAAAATTCCTACAGGTGGAATTGATGTTTTCTGGGCCCAGGTTGTGTGATAAAATATTTTATTGTTGAAATTGTTCTGAGTACTCAAATTTTTGAAATTATAGTAGAAAGCGCTTGTGTTGGTGTATTGTTCATATGTCTTGTATGTGTGTCTCTTAAATGTGAGTGTGTTATATTTATGTGAAAAGTCTGTACTGAATTTATGTATGTGTGTAAGAAAATATAAGGCCTAGTTAAGAGGGATATAGTATTAGAAATAGTCTAAAAAGAAGATAGAAGACCAAAAATTGGATTTTCTGATTTGCTATAAATTAATAAAAAATGTAAATAGAACAATATAAGAAAATAGCATATAAGTGATAGATAATATCTCTAATATTAAAGGAATTGTTTGGCTGAGGTACATGCCACTAGACAAGAGCTTACTGTGACATGGGTCTTGTCTGTGACATAGTGCTTACTGTGACATAGTCTTGTCTGTGACATAATCAGTGATGCGCTACCAGACACAGACCTCACTGTGACATCAGCTTCTTCTGTGACACGGGACCGGTACAGGTACTGAACGTACCAGCTTAGTAGTATTATAAAATAATAATTTCTTTGGACTAGTGTACACATGCGCAGCAACATATAAGTTATTAAAGATAAGCTTAAGTAAGATACAAAAGGTACCTTTACGTGTAGTGTAGTCGACGACACAACACTAATGATAATAAATATAGTGCATGAAATGATAAATGCACCTAAGTTATAAATATTAAATATATATTATATAAAAACAGATGTTAAGCGGATTCAGAGTAATTAACTGGGACGAGCAGATAAGTGAAGAAGGAGTCACAACCAAGTGTGAACGAGAGTTTAGAATTTCAGAATCGGATCAGAGTGAAACAAATAGATGGTTGTTGAATAATCCAGGAAAAGACCTACTTAAAAACATAGAGTGTGACAAGGGAGAGTGGACGCTTAGGCTTTCATTAATACCTGACGTATTAGACCTCAACTGTAACACACACACTCTAATACTTACATCATATTTTAGAATGAAGAAATTAGCTCTTTCCTAGGGTTAATTCCTAGAGAGGTTCGTTTAAGAGTAATAAATAGTACACTAGAATTTGGAGGACTAGGAGGACCCCCTGGTTTAACTCCGCTCATTTCACTGCTGCGACAATACACAGTTTTTGATATATTGCGTTTAGAGGAAGGTACGGGAGGACGGAAAGTAAAAAGATATAGATTAATTGATCACGAGAGCGGTCCGGTAGTGCTGTATCGTGAGTGGGTGATAAATAATAATAGTGAATTTACGCTGATACCTATAGGCCCAGACGGTGGAATAATTTTTCAGACCCTTGACAAAATAGTCACGCCTCTGATTCTGACATCATCACAAAATTAATGCTTAAAAAACATATAAAGAAAAAACAACTGTTAAAGACCAGCAGCAGTCATAAAACGCACACTAAGAGAATTACAAGAAATAAGCGAGAAAAGAGGCACAAAAAAATCACACTATAAGACGGGACAAAAGTGTGTGATGGGGAAGTTATTCTGCCGTGGAAAAAAACGCATGGCCAAAGCCAGCAACACCTGTAGACATAATTATAGCTAAACACAAGGAAGATGAAAAGTATATCAGAAAATGCATGGTAAAATGGCATGACAGGACATCAGGAGAATTACAATAGCCTAAAGAGGGAACCTTTAAAGAAAAAAATTGTCAAGAAGTAAAGGAGATGCTCAGACACACCACCAAAGAGAAGGGCAGTAAGGGAAGGATTAAATTAGAACAAAAGCTAGAAATTGTAGAATGGTTTGAAAATGAAGGGAAAAAGAAGGAGGGAAAAACTGAAGAAGAAAAACAAGAAACAAAATCAGGAAAGAGGGAACAGAAGTTGGAAGGGAGTGACAGAAAAGAGAAAACCCAGAAGGGAAGAAAAGAAAAAATAAGCTTAGAATTAGAGAGACCACCACCATACACTGAGGAACACATGCAACAGAAGGGTGGAGGAATGTACCCACTACAGAAGCTGCATGAAGAAGATAAAGGTACATTTGGATTTGAAGGACAAGTATTGGGAAAAATTAAAGTAACGTCATGTGACACTGAGTGGATGAACAGACAAATGGAGAAACACCAGAATCAACAACATCCGGAAGTGGCAGTGAGGATGGAAGGGAATGGAGTGAAGAAAGAGCGACAGAACCATATGCGTCGAGAGAATCTGAAGAGCCACAAACAAAGAAAAGAGGTATGGAAAGACTGAAAGAACGGAATGCACAATTTCTGTCTGAAATACAGGGGTTTGCAAACAAACAAGTCACACCTGAAAGAGGGATGATGGAAAGGAGGAGGAGAGACAACCCAGAAAGAACGTACAGTATGGATAAAGAACCACCCACACGATCACTGTATGAAGCAGACGAAGATACAGCAGGAACAGAAGAAAATGAAGCGATGGAGAGAAATCAGGTAAAGAGAAAAGTAAAAGGGTACATGATCATTGAACCTGAGAGAGAAGCAAGGAAAAGAATAGAAGAGAGACAGGCAAGCACTACAAAACACAACAGCCAACTACACCCAAAGAGCAGGAAACAAGTGTACAGAAATGAATATCAACATGACATTTCCAACATTGCAGAAGAAGAAGATTACAGTGATGATTCCCTTGATGAATCGTTCAAGCGACTGGAAAAGCACCTCGACAGACGTCTCAATGACTCTCTGAAGGAAGCAAGAAAGGCTGTATCTGAAATGAGACCATCTATGAAAAGAAAATCTACAGGTTCAAAGAAACCCTCAAGCTGGCGTGTCACCTCATCCTGGCCTAATGAAGAAGACATTGGGCCTATACACTTTAATGATGAACCACATATGTCAGACCCAGAAGAATATACTGCGGCTGGACACTACCCACTTGTGTCAAAAGGAAATCGGTATCACTATGTGCCCTGGTCATTTTTGGATATGACAGGTCTGGCTAACCAATTACCAGATTTATGTAATGGAGCACAGAAATGGATAACACAGCTAGAAGAGAAAACCACCGGACACCTCCTGGCAATAGGAGATGTAAAGGCTATTCTGGCACAGACAATTGGGAAAGTGAAAACCACGGAGATTCTCAACGAGGCTGGTCTGCAAGCAGCAACTGGACAAAGTGTAGGAAATAGCCTAGCGTTTGGACCACACAGGAATAAGGTTTGGAACGCTCTGCGAAAAGCTTACCCAACCAAAATGGATCCAGGAAAACTGGAATCAGTAACACTGAAAGAAGATGAGAACGTTGTCAAATTCATCAATGATTTCCAGACCAAGTGGAGAGAAGAAACTGGAGGTTCCTGGGATCAAACAGACACAAGTAAGAGCCTGTTCCGAATGATGCTGAAAAAATGCATGCCTCAAGAAGTCCAGACAGCACTAGAAGGTGTCGTGGGACTGAATACACTACCATGGGACACATTTCAAACACACATTGTACATTATGTGGAACAATACAGGAAAAAGAAAAAAGAGGCCAAGGAAGCTGCTGAGTCAATTGCAACCCAGTTACATAAAATACAGCTGGGGGAATTTGCAGCTGCAAAGAAAAAGGAAAAAGAAAAAGGAAAAGTCCAAGCAGCAGTAATGGTGCCTGAAAATCAGACAACACTGCCCCCTACTTGACCAGCACAGGAAATACAGCAACCAGTGCCACAAATGCAACAACCAACAGTGACCCAAGCCCCTCCAACATATGCGCAACCTGGAAACCAGCAAGGACAAAATCAACCCATGAGGTGGCAAAGACAGGGCCCCGGGCCTATTGGAGGCAGGGGACAAAGGGGACCATTCCAACAGCAACCAAGAAGACAGCAATTTAGAATGAATGCCCCAGGGCAAATGGGCCCGAATCAGTGCTGGCAATGTGGAGGAGCAGGACATATTAGAAGAAACTGTCCACAAATGACTTGGGGAATGCAAAATGGACCAAAACCTCAAGGACCATATGGAGCAGGACCGGCACCTCAAGGGAATGCAGGACCTCCTGGTCCAAGACAACCTGCTGGAACATGGACTCAAGGACAACCCCAAAATCAGTGGGCAGGTCCCTGGATGGGACCCACCCAAAATTGGAATTGACGAGGCCCAGAGGAGCCAGAGGGGGAGCAGATGCAGAATGTTTCAACACTGCATCCACAACAAGAACCAAATGTGATGGTGTCTATAAATAATTCACAACCAATTCCATTTATGATTGACACAGGTGCTACTTATTCATGTATAGGACGTGAAGGCTCCCAGCTCCCTCTCTCAAGCAATACGATAAAAACCACAGGCTTCTCGGGACAATCACAGGTATTGCATTTTACGGAGCCACAAATAATAACTTTAGAAGACACCACTGTAGCAGCACCTTTATTATTCTCACCGACTACTCCAGTTAATTTACTGGGAAGAGATTTGTTGTGCAAACTTAAAGCAAAAATTCAATGTAATGCTAAAGGACTGTATGTAACAATAGGACAGTTCTTACAGATTGCAGAAAAACCCAATAACTTGGATACAGTATATTGGCTGTTGTGCACAGGCAAGGGAGCTCAACATGCACAGAACTTATGGGAAGAATGGATCCTACAACGACGACCAGATTGTAAAAGAGCGACCTTGCCATTGCACTGTACCAGGCACTATGCCCAAGGAAGCCAAGATGAAGAATATGCACAATTATGGTCAGACGTGATGGAGAACACAGTCTCTGATGTGATACTAGGAGATATAATCGTAGGCGCTCCAGGAGCAGCCATCAGTGTACATCTGACTGAACAAATAGAACACTGGCATCAAGTACCAAACACAGCACCCCACATCTCCTTACTGGTGGGGGAAAAAGCACAATCCAAAGAGCTAGGATTAATGGTCAAACAAGCGGCTGAAGTGACTAAGTGGGGACAAACTCCTAATCCTTCTGTACACATTTCACAAGATCAAAAGTTTTTGAAAATAAATTTTTCAGGAATAGAAAGAGTGAGGGCAACGCACACAGAAATAGATGGGAACATGACGTTGTCAACACACCCTCAGAGGGGGATGTGTAACACTCCGTTGTCATCGCACACACAAATGTCAGTTAAGATGGTAGAGCAGATAGATGAAAAGGAATCTGCATTAGAGGAGGAACTGCTGAAAACAATTCCAGAAAAATTATGGACAAGACACTCAACAGATGTAGGATTAGTTAAGTCTGGAGGACAAGCCTTAATAAAAATAAGACCAAATGTAACATTGCCTTACCAAAGACAATATCCATTGACACCTCAAGCTGTAGCAGGGATTAAACCTACTATAGATGGCTTATTGGAAGCTGGAGTATTAACTCCGACTAAAAGTCCCTGTAACACTCCTATATTTCCTGTCAGGAAGCCCAACTCAGATAAATGGAGACTTGTGCATGATTTACGTGCTATAAATCAAATCGTAGAAGCAGAATTGCCTATAGTGCCTGATCCACACACACTGTTGTCCAACATACCTGAAGATACACAATGGTACACTGTCATAGACTTATGTTCAGCATTCTTTAGCATTCCACTACATCCAGCATCACAATACTTGTTTGCCTTTACATATGAAGGACGACAGCTGACTTATAATCGGTTACCACAGGGTTACTGTGAAAGTCTGTCAATATTTAATCGAGTACTAACTCAAGATCTAGCCTCGTTAAATATCGAAAGTACTATGATTCAGTACTGCGATGACCTACTGATTTGTAGCCCAACAAAAGAGCAATGCGAAACAGATTCGTTAAGAGTTTTGACAGTATTAGCTGAGAATGGACATAAAGTTAGCAGAGAAAAGTTGCAATTCTGTAAAGAGAAGGTAGAATATCTAGGCATATATCTCCTGAACACATAGAAGCAATAATGAAAGCTCCTAAACCACGAACTGTAAAAGAGATGCTATCTTTTCTAGGCATGGTAGGATTTAGTAGGGACTGGATTTGTGACTTTGCACTAAAAACAGCACCCTTAAGAGCAATAGTAAATGTAGCTGGACAAACAAAGAACAGTGCAGTATTAGAATGGACACCTGAAGCACTAGAAGCATTTGAGCAGCTAAAAAGAGAACTCTGTACAGCACCAGCACTTGCTAGTCCAGAGTATAATAAGCCATTCCATTTGTATGTCTCAGAGCGTGGAGGTTTTGCCACAGGGGTTCTGACTCAACAACAAGGGCCTAGTAAGCAACCAATTGCTTATTATAGTACAGCACTCGATAATATTGAAAAAGGCATGCCACCCTGCTACCGAGGTGTGGCAGCTGCCGCCTTTGCTTATCAAAAAGCCTCATCAATTACTATGGTGTAATGTAATCCTGTTGTGATGTACACCACCCACGCATTGCATGCACTCCTGACTAGCCCATCATTTGTAATTACAAATGCTAGAAGAACAGGATATGATGTAATACTCTCTGCACCTGAATTGACCATACGAAGGTGTCAGACAGTAAATCCAGCAGATCGTATGATGACCCCAGCAGAGGGAAATCCACATGATTGTCACCTAGTGTCAGCAGAACATCTGAAGACACGTCAAGATTTAGAGAACCAACCTCTGTCACACCTAGATTGTATATACTTTGTAGATGGGTCATGCTTTAGAGATGGGGATAGCAATAAAGCAGGCTATGCAATAGTAACACCAGACATAGATGGGGAAGTCTTCAAAGTAGTACAAGCTGAACATGTGCCACAACCCTGTTCAGCCCAGCTAGCTGAGTTAATCGCTTTGACAGGCGCCTGTAAACTAGCAGAAGAAAAGGCATGTACAATATACACTGACTCAGCATATGCATATGGAATATGTCATTTGTATGGCCCCATATGGGCACAAAGAGGTTACAAAAGAGCAGACGGAACACCAGTAGTACATGGAGAAGCAATTTCAGATTTGCTAGGTGCAATCAAACTACCATCCAGATTAGCTATAGTAAAATGTGCAGCACATAAGAAAGATGGTACATTTGTTAGTGACGGTAATGAAGCAGCAGATGAAGCAGCTAAGAAAGCAGCAGTAAATCAGGCAAACATGATGCCAGAATCCGCAGCACAAACAGACAATGAACCAAGTTCACCAGAGTCAAGTGTTAACCCTGATGAAGGGCCAAGTTCGAGTTCAAGCTCAAGCTCAAGTTCAAACACAAGTTCAGGCTCAAGCTCAAGCTCAAGTTCAAGCTCAAGTTCAAGCTCGAGCTCAAGTCCAGAATCTGAAGAAAGATTAGTACTTATACCAGAAGATTACGCACCCCCAGCACCAGACTTATCCTCACTAGCAGACATGCAGGCAGCAGCATCAGGCGAAGAGATTCGAAAATGGTTAGCAAGAGGAGCAACAAAAGATAATGATACTAACGTGTGGCGAAGTGCAGATGGGCGTTTTGTAGCTCCACAAAGTTTTCTCATAACCTTGATAAAGCAAGCTCATGGTAACGATCACGTAGCAAGAGGAGAAGTAATAAGAAGAATCCAAAAGACATGGTGGTCACCTTATCTAGGTCCTATGGTTCATCGAACTCTGTCACAGTTTTGTGACATATGCTCTAGATATAATCTTAGAAAACACTTCACATCACCAATAGCACATATTCCGGAGCCAGATGGACCGTTTAGGCATATAATGTTCGACTATGTGGACATGGGGGAACCCAGGATACAAGGGAAACAATACATCCTAGTGATTGTGGATAGATTTAGCAGATGGGTAAAAGCTGTAGCAACAGCTAAGGAAGATGCAATGGCAGTAGCAAAATTCCTGTGTAGGGAAGTGATACCAAGATTTGGAATCCCAGACACAATCAGTTCAGACAATGCGAAACACTTCACAAACAAGATAGTACAGAAAGTGACTCAGTGGTTGAACATCAAGCACAGATTTGGATGTGTGTACCACCCCCAATCTCAGGGGATGGTAGAGAGAGCAAATGGAACTCTGAAAATGAAATTGGCTAAAATATGTGCAGAAACAGGTATGAATTGGTTTCAAGCTTTGCCATTAGCCTTGATGGGTATGAGATCGCAAACTAACCGCAACACACATCTAACACCACACGAAATGCTTACTGGCAGACCTATGCTTACATCCTTTGTTCGAGGGCCCTATAAAGGCCCCACACTTGAACAACTACAGAGTGAACTTGATCACTATGTGAAGCACTTATCTGAAATACACAAAGTTATTTTCCAACAGGTTAAGGGAGCCACAATACATGACAACACCAGACCGAGGGTAGCTGATCCAGCTGATGACGCTGAGGAAGAGGACATAGAGGAGAGAACTGTGCTACCCGGTGACTGGGTGTTTATTCGAGTATTCAAAAGAAGGTGGAACGAAGCTAGAAGGGAAGGACCATACAAGGTGGTGTTGGCAACTCCAACTGCAGTAAAAGTCCAAGGTAAAGATGTATGGTACCATTTAAATCATTGCTGCAAGGCCCCAAACCCAGACCAGGTAAGGGACAGGGAACCTCAGGAAGATGCTGAAGAGTCTCCACGAGCAGGACCTTCAGGTTTGCAATCAGGTTCCCAGGAGAGTGACACAAGGCCCAGGCAACAAGCACCAGATCCTTATGGGTACACTGAAGGGTTACCGTGGATAGAAGAACAAGAAGGAGAACAAGGGTACTGGCCGGAGTGGCCCCAAGAAGATATACAAGATTGGGAAGCAGAGCTTGAAGAAGAAGAAGCAGAAGCAGAACAAGGAGGACCGTCCCTTAGAACAAGAGCCCAAGTTAGACAGCGAGAGCACAGACGTGCTAGAATTGAAACAGCGCGTAGACAGTCAGAAGAAGATCCCACACCTAGAGTTGTAGAATACTCAGATAGTGATTAAATCAGTTAGAAGTTAACACTGGCTCAGAAAGTGATTAAATTATTTAAACCAACTACAGTTGAAAGAACATACCCAACAAAAAACCCCCCAAGAAAAATATTGTGTAGGTTATTTGGCCATAGTCCCAGGTGTCACTGTTGTGATCCAGATGGAGAAACCACCCTCTTATTGCCTCCCGAAACGAAGGAGGTCTATGGGTATAGGAATCCTCTTCATGATTGGTCTAATTAACAGTGCTGCTACTAAGAACGAGAGAAACCAACCGAAATGGACTAATGAAGAGAGACAAATACGCTGTGCATTAGCTACAATAATTAGAGCTAGAATAGTAGCTGGATTGGACAGTGGGGAAAGAACAGGATTTTGGGAAGCAACCTACCAAATAGAGGTCGATAATACACAACCCCCAGAAGAAAGAGTGCGCATTTACATAGAAATGAGAAAAAAGGCATATTGGAATAAAGCACAGATGGCAACATTAGATGGACTAATAGAAGCTGTACCACGATCCAACGGTTGGTGCGCATTTGAGAATTCAATAGACGGCGAAATTAGAGGAGTATGTGTTTCACTTGCAGGATGGAAGGGATGCTATGCAAAAGCGCCCGACCAGCCCAATATATCAAATATTGAATCAATAAAATATGTAACAATAATTCCGCAGATAACAAAGAAATTACCCAAAAATCAAGCAGAATCTGACCAGACGTGAAAGAATGACATGTTCTTCCAATGGTTGAAATTTACAGCTGAGTCTGTAACCACGCGAGACTGCATTGTGTGTCATGATAGAAGCAATAGGCCCCCACGTGTGGTGATAACACATGGAACAAGAGAATGTATAGACAACCCAACATACAGTGAACAACTGTGCCCTATTAGCTGTCTTTTGCATTCAGCTGCTATACATTATGGCCCTGAATGGATGCAAAACATAAGCAAATGTTCATATCAGCCTGTAGGAACATTAGATGCTGTACAAAGAGAAATAACACCTACACAACAACGCTATCCTTTATGCATCTACTCAAATGGAAGCATTGAAATGGGAGATCTATCACCAAGTTGCAATGAAACACAGCCAGCAGCAGGATTCTTCATAGAAATGCACCAGATATGCGACAATAAAACAGATAGTCAGACATGCAGTGAGATAGTAAAAGTACAACAACCAGATTTAAGAGCTGGAACAACACCGCTGGCAGACATATTCTGGTACTGTGGAGGAACGACAGTTAGACAAAACTTACCAAATAACTGGGGTGGGTGTTGTGCTCCAGTACTATTAGAAGGAGATTTGATTGTAGTAGGACTATATAGCAAGAAACACAGACGGAATAAACGTGAAGACAAGTTTGTGAAAACGATTGGAAAGGAAATATCGGCATGGAAAGAGTTTGATAGAGATGGAGGACTATCAGTGACCTGGGATGGTATTCCAGTTGGTGTACCAACTGAGCATGAGGCTATAAACAGGGTAGGAGGAGCATTCACGACAATCTTGCCATGGGTTCAAATCTCGAAAAATGCAAGGTGGATCAACCTACTTTATTACAATCAACAAAGATTTTGGAATCACACTTTAGGAGTCTTAGGACTGGTTCAGGAACAGTTGGATAGAAATACATTAATGACTACACAGAATAGATTCGCCCTGGACACGATGCTGGCACCTCAACGAGGAGTATGTGCCTTAATTGGAGAAGAATGTTGTACATACATTCCAAGACACACAGGCCCAGATGGTAATATAACTAAGCTTTTAAGAGCCATGAGGGACATGAGAGACGAAAATGTTAAAATCATTCAAGACGTACAGAGGAATAATGCATGGACTTCCTGGTTTGATTGGCTGAATCCTTCAAATTGGTATGGACTACTTGTGAAACTAGGGACAATTATTTTGATAGTATTGGGAACTCTGCTCATACTGTCATGTTGCGTTGTCCCCCTGGCGAAAGCAAGCATCCAAAGAATGGTGTGACAATATACAATGACAGTGGAATATCACGAACAAACACCACCAGATGACGACTGGGAGGCAGACTCCATTTACGTGGAAATGAAGTGAACACAAAAGATTACCGCTGCTACATGATGGACAAAATGACTGTATATTTATTACTCACATGTATACTGAGTTTATTTAGCATAGTATGTTAATCAAACAAACAAACAAACAAAAAAAAAGTAGTATTAGAAGAAGAAATATGTTTTGTGTGTTTTTGTTGTATTTTTGTCCTGTCTCTGTTATACACGTATGTATGCAGGATGGAACCGGTACCTGACCCACGATGGATAGTTTCCTGTACAGTCTGCCGTAATGCATGGAGGGAGGTTCTGGAACAGACCCCAACAAGAAGATGGGCAGACCTAAGACATGATCTGGTCGACTGGTTCCCACACCGTCCGATGGGGACTAAGAAGTTCATCGCGATGGCCAACGTCTTGACAAGAGACTTCAAATGGATCAAGTCAATGAGACAGGAAACGTTCGACCTGGACATAAGCAGAAGACTTCGTCTGGTAGCTACTTCATATCAGCTTGGAAGACATCTGAAGCTAGGCCTCTATAGAGGTATTGGGATCGAAGAGAATTGGGTTGGATATGATATCTGTGGGGTAATTGAATTTGACGATGTATACATGGCAGCAGAAAAGACCATAACTAAAGTGATGTTGGGAGATGACATTTTATGGACAAATACACCAACCACTTTGCAACGTGCGCTTGAAGCTCTTCCGAACGCTGATGAAGTCTGGCTAGACTTTTTATGTCAGGAGACGGGCAGGATAAACCGAATTCCACTATCTCAGCTGATGAGCTGTAAGGACCTCCACGTAATCGAATTTATTGAAGAGGATCGCAAGGCATGGACTGAAGAAGGGACTGAAAGTCTTGACACGCTCTCCTTGATTTACAGGGACCCTAACGGAGTGCTTAAATGGCTTTAATGGTTTCAAATGTCTTTGTCATATATGTATTGTACAGAAGTCGAGTCCTGGTGGTGAATGCACTGTCAAGCACAAAAAAGCTGGCAAGGTGGGAATTTTTCCTTCTAAATTGGCTACACGGAAGGTTTTTTCGCCCACCTCTGGACTCTTCATATCTAACCAATTGCATACTTATTATACTCTCATATACTCATTTATGCTAAGTTTACTCATCTTCTACTTACCTCTCTTAGACTGATGTCTGGTGAGGGGGTAATATGTGAGTTTTAAGATTCAGTTCATTGATTTAGTAAGTTTCCTTTGAGTTAATGGTTTAAAATTTGATTTAGTAATTTTTGCATGCATAGTTTAAGGTTAAGTAAGGTTTCTTTTCGTAATAAGGTTCAGTATGTAGTAATATAAGGCTTATAAGTTAAGTATTAAGTTGGTATAATGTGTAAGCATTATTTTCTATTTCCTTTGCTTTATTTTTCTTTATGTGACTTAAAAGTCACAGAGGGGGAAATATGTGAGCATATTTTAATTAAATATACTTGTGCATGCAACTCTAGTAATAGAAACTATTAATCTTAATAGAAGAACATAGAGGTAAGGTAAGGAGACAGAGGTCAAAGGACAGTGTGATGTCACAGTAGCAAGAACAGGCAGCATGAACTCAAACGAACTCTAGACAGGTAGCCATCTTGGATTTGAGATGCTTAGGGGACAGTGTGTACCAAACAGACCCTAGGGATGATGTAATCTTTGTACCCTGAGCATCCAAATGTACCTGATGTCCCTAGACATGATGTAATGTCAGCTGATACTAGCCCTAGACATTATGTAATGCCAATAGCCCCAGACATGAGGTAATCTCCTCAGACATGGGGTGATCTTAACTGTGATGTAACAGGGGCTGGATACATGTGCAGACATGTCAAATTTAAAGGGACACAGACAAATAACCAAAAGACACACACTCAGCTTAATGAATAATAAGTTTAATAAGAGTAGGCACAAAATAAAATGACATGTGCATCTACATAGTGAATAAAATAAAAATACAAAGTATAAGGCCCAACATATAAAAATACAGTAAAATAGGGGGCCTGGGTAAGCATCAAATAACAAAAGGCATAAGAAATTAAATATCAAGCCTTCTCTGACCCAGAACCACATTGATGGGAAGATGTGAGGAATAAAAACAGAAATACCACGATTCAAAAGTGGTGTAGGCGCTTCAGGAAAATCAGTTTGGGTACCAACAGGCACTTTAAAATCAGTCTGAGTACTGACACTTCTTAGACCAATAGGCCTTAAGAGAGACTGGGCTGGAGTACTAGACTCTGGTCGCACGGGCCTGAAGGAAAGTAAAGGGGAGCTATGTGCCTCCGGACGTGGTCTCTTAGAAGGACCAGGCCCGGAGTCATCTTTCCTGGCATAAGTAAGACCGTTCTTATTGTGTCAAGAAATTGTGTCAATGATCCATCAGACTCATTTTGGCAAAAACTCACTGAGGCTCGGTCAGCAACAGGTTCAGTAGGAGTGTAATCCTCAAAGGAGTTGTGCTCTGGACTGTCCTGGCTGTCCGAATCGTCCAAAGGGATGTATTCAGTGCTTTGGCAGTTGCGCTTAGCTATAACAATAAAATAAAATGCGTAAATACAACAAATTAGGAAAATAAGACAAATAATTAAAATGAGTGCGAGAGAGATGCTTACCCATGGCCTGTCTGTCGAGAACTGTAGAGTAACCCGGAAGAACTAAGAATATATAGTAAAATAAGCGCCGCCCCTATATTTTTTAATAATAAACAAACTTAGTGTAAAGATAATGGAAAATTATTTGAAAGAAAAATAGACTATAATGGGGAAAAGATATGGAGTCAGATGACGAGGTATATGACGTAAGCAAACAAGATAAGAGAAAATGTAATTACAATGGGTGACAATACTTGGAAAAAGTTGGATTACAATGGGTTAATAATTTGATAAGGAATAAGAAAAAATGTACAGGGGAGGGGGCTAGGTGAGCACTCCTCCCCTTGAAAACTGTATAAAAGAAGTGTCTATGTCTCAGTACTTCAGTCAGATCTTGGAGGTGCTTGGGACTACAACCTAGGCATTGCTAAGCTGGCTCACTTGGTTTTATTGCTGCAATAAATCCTGCCTTACTTCATCCAGATCTACAAGGAGTCCGGAGTCTTTTCTTTGGTTCTTTTTAAAGTTTAAGTTTTTGTGTAATATTTGTAATTAAGGCAACTGTAACTAGTGTAGGAGAAAAATCTCCCACAGTGGGGTACGTGCCCCAGAGTCATGCTGTGCCCCAGAGGCATGGATTGGGAGGGAGGGAGGTCGTGGAACGTCCAGGACTCTCCATGCAATGCACCAGCTTTGAAGAGGGCATTGGTTTGGTCATTGAAGTCTTTGTCCTGCCCTTGTTGGCTTGTGACCTTTTTCCCGTAAATGATCAAGTTGTGTTCATTGACAATGGCATTGCACACTTGAAAGAGTTTCTGATGTTTGACAGGTTTGTTGTTAGCCGTCTTAAACCCATTCTGTTTCCATCCATGTAGGTGGCCAGTGAAGTTTAACAGGGTGTAGTTTGAGTTGGTACAGATGAGGCATTCTCTGATGCTGTGGAATGCGGCCAGTTGCAGGGTAATGAGGATGACCACTATTTATGCATATTGCAATGAGTGAGGACTTAATTTGATTTGTAGTGGTTGGCGGGGGTTGTTATTTAGCCAGACCATAGCCAGTCTAGCTTTCAAATAGCCCTGGTGATTGTAAGAGCAGCCATCAACGTATGCTGTGGGCATTTCTTCGCACAAATTTTCCTCTAAATATCTGTAGTTTGTCAGTAGTGGTTGTGCTGATTCTTTGGATATTGCTGCTGTTTACGACATATCCATCGAACTAGTCCTATATAGTTACTTATTATTTACATATATTTATTGCGGCATGTTACTATTTATATGACACAGAGGGCATCGCTATCGGATGGTGCATGGACAGGGACAGATCATAAACATAAAGCCAAAATAAATCACACAATTTATTGGAATACTCACAAAAATACTGTATGAAAATAGTTGTTTAAAATAAAAACAAACCACATCTGTGCTGTGATATATATATATATATATATATATATATATATATAAATCTCACTCTCTCATCATCTATACCGCTTAATCCTGTATTCAGGGTCACGGGGCCTGGAGCCTATCCCAGGAGACTTCGGGCACAAGGTGGGGTACATCCTGGAGCCAATTCGTCACAGGGCACACACAGATATGCACACTCACACACTCATTCTGTCATGCGCACTCCTAACGCCACCGGCACGAGGACCTGGAAGTAATGAGGTCGCAACTCAGGAAGCATAAAAGGGATCAAGATGGCTCCGCACATCGCTCAGTCATTGAGTTCACCCATGCTACTAACCACACTACAGGGCTAACTGCTAGTCTTCTGTTTCATATCCGGTTGCCCGTGACAGAATGACTGAGCCATCAGCAGTAAGCTCTCAGTCGCGGCTCTCCGCAAAGGCGTCCAAGACGTTGCGGCCTTGTGCCGCGAGGTGGCGGAGCGACGGCAAGAGAATGCGACATATCGCGGGGCGGCCGCTCACCCGGCTGTTGCTACGCCCATCGCAGCGACTGCTGCGCCGCCACCCCCTCCCCCTTCTGATGTTTTCATTGCTCTACCGGATAAGTGGGATGGCACGGATGGGAAATGCAGTGTTTTTTTGAACACTGGACAGCATTTCCGAACCCTTGCTGTCCAGACCGACTGGGAAGACTCCGCCTTCCAGACGGCCTACTACAAGGGACTGGCTGCGCGCATCAAGGATGAGCTCACCGGATGAGAATTTCCAGCTACGTTGGAGGACTTAATTCAACTCGCCCTCCGAATCGACCAGTGTCTGCTCGCCCGACCCAAGCCAGCTCCTCGTACCCTGCCACCCATCACACCATTTCACATCCCGACCCTCCTCCTTCTTTTTTCACACGCCTGTTCCTGAAGCTCGCTCCTCATTTGCTACTGCACCTACCGGACCTGTCAGTTCTCCACCTCCCGCCGTCGTTGACACCGGAGCCGGGAAACCCATGCAACTAGGACGTGCCTGCTTGACCGCTGCAGAACAGGAACGCCGCTTCAAAGAGGGGTTCTGCGCATATTGTGTATCGGCAGCACATCACAGAGCCATCTGCCCTCTGCGTCCGGGAAATGCGCAGGCCCGGTGAGCAGTAGGAGTGGCTCACTGGGTTCCATCCACCTCTCCGCCACCCTGACCAACGTTTCCCGTCTCACAGTACGAGCACGCCTTCAGTTTGGCCACAAACGGGTTGAAAGTACCACGTTAATTGACTCCGGTGCCGCGGTTAACTTTATTGACTCTTCTTACGCCAAAAAACTTGGGGTAAAGATCGAGGCATTACCCCAGCCCGTAAGCAACACCTCTGTTGACGGTCGGCCCCACTCCTCCAGCCCTATCACCTCCCAGGCCCAGCCAATCACCCTCATCATCAACCAACACGAAGAACAGATTCAATTCTACGTCACCTTCATCTCATCTCCTCCCATCATCCTTGGTCACCCTTGGTTATTGCAG
Source organism: Clarias magur (assembly GCA_013621035.1). Taxonomy (NCBI): domain Eukaryota; kingdom Metazoa; phylum Chordata; class Actinopteri; order Siluriformes; family Clariidae; genus Clarias; species Clarias magur. The sequence goes on along the minus strand of QNUK01000485.1, from coordinate 305,827 downwards.
CATGACCCACTCATATCTTGGATGCAGAACTGGATTCTACAATGGGGGCCGACATGCACCGAACTCTGCCTACGGGTCCGGGCTGGGATGTGTTCTAGGGGGCCAGAGGCCCCTGCGGGCGACACCAACAGCATCCCGATGCCCTATTGGGAACTGGCTGAAGTGTTTTGTAAATGACGCGCCACCAACATACCTCCTACGACTTGGAAATCAACCTTCAGCCGGGTTCCGTTCCGCCCTGCGGAGGAGTATGTTTCCAGTTCCCTTCGCCAAGGTACCATCCGGCCCTCCTCCTCACCTGCCGCCACAGGGTTCTTCTTTATAAAGAAAAAAGGTGGTGACTTACGTCCATGTGTCGATTATCGGGGGCTCAACGACATCACCATCAAGAACCGACACCCATTGCCGCTTACCAACTCTGCCCTGGACGCCCTCTCTGGTGCCACCATTTTTACTAAGTTGGACCTCTGGAGTGTTTACAACTTGGTGTGCATTTGAGAGGAAAACGGCCTTCATCACCCCCACAAGACACTATGAGAGCCTGGTCATCTCTTTTGGACTCTGTAATGCACCTGCCACATTCCAACAGCTCATTAATGATGTGCTCAGAGACATGCTAGGTCACTGGGTGTTCGTCTACCTTGATGACATCCTCATTTACTCCCGGACCGTTGACGAACACATCCAACACGTCAGAGCGGTTCTCAAGAGATTGCTCGTCCATCAGCTGTACTGTAAGTTGGAGAAGTGCGCTTTCCACGAGCGCTCCACCACGTTCCTGGGTTTTGTCATCTCGTCCCAGGGTGTGGCCATGGACCCGCAGAAGCTGGAAGTTGTGCGTCATTGGCCCCTACCCAAGACCCCCAAACAACTTCAATGGTTTCTCGTTTTTGCAAACTTCTATAGTCGCTTTATCCAGGACTACAGCACAGTTGCAGCTCCTTTAACTGCTCTGACTCGTCCATCCTCTCACCCCTTCAACCTCAACCCAACGAGCCATTCATTGTGGAGGTGGATGCCTCGGATGTGAGCAAAGGGGCTGTTCTCTCCTAACGAGGTCCAGACTAAAAGCTGCACCCTTGCAGCTTCTTTACCAAGAAATTTTACCCCACTCAGCAGCGATACGGGGTAGGCGACTGCAAGCTGTTGGCCATAAAGTGGGCCTTGGAGGAATGGCGACACTGGCTCCAGGGCACCAGAGAGCCGTTCATCATCTCGATCAACCACCAGAATCTAATCACCAACCAAAAAAGCTTAACCCTAGACAGGCACAGTGGGCAATATTTTTTGAGAGCTATAACTTCCACCTGTCATACCGCCCGGGGTCCAAGAACACCAAGGCTGACGCCCTCTCCCCATAAAATGTCCCCAGGGCGGAGCCTGCGCTTGCCCTACCTCCCACAAAGATCATAGCACCACACCGTTGGGATCTGGAGACGAGGGTGTGCCAGGGACAGGTCGCGGAGACTGTGTGCTACCTGGTCAACACCCCGGAACGCGTCGCACCCTCCAGTTCATCCAGCGCGCCTTCTGGTGGCCCACCATGACCAAGGATGTTCACGAGTTTGTCCAGTCGTGCCCAGTGTGTGCCAGGGCCAAGGATGTAAACCATCTCCAGGCGAGCTTTAACCACTTCCTGCAGATTCTGAAGAAAAGAACACCATCATGAGCATTGTCGACCGATTCTCCAAGGCTGTGCACTTGGTGGCCCTTGTCGGACTCCCGTCAGCTAAAGACACAGCCGAGCTGATACTAGAGCATGTAGTCCGCCTGCATGGGTTCCCAAAGGACATCGTCTCGGACAGAGGGCCCAAGTTCACTGTCCGGTTCTGGAAAGCCTTCTGCTGTCTGATCAACGCCACCTGCAGTCTCTCCTCCGGATACCACCCTCAGACTAATGGTCAGACGGAACGGACCAACCAACAACTGGAGCGCTATCTGAGATGCTTCATCGCCAATTGACAGCGCTCCTGGGCCCGCTGTCTCATTTGGGCTGAACTCTCCCACAATTTTCACGCCTCGTCTGCCACCGAGCTAAGCCCATTTGAGGTATGCCACGGTTTTCAGCCTCCAATGTTCACCACCAAGAACCATCATTGATGTACCATCGGCCCAACAGTTGGTCCGTAGGTCCCAGCGGCTGTGAGAACAGGCAAGAGCAGCCATTCGCCGTGCCAACACCCGCTACGCCGCTCAACATCGCCATCGGCACCCTCCGGGCCGATTGTACAATGTACGTGACAAGGTCTGGTTATCAACGAAAAATCTGCACCTCTATACAGAATCTCGCAAACTCTCACCCAGGTTCATCGGCCCTTACCGCATCACCCTCCGGATCGTGAGTACTCACCATTTTGGGTTACATTCCTGATTGAGTGTGTGTTGTTAGAACGCGGGTTTAATTGTGTAAACTCTTGCTCTCTATGTGAGAGAGTTCTAATAATAAATTGCGTGGTTACCCTGCCTGCTCGCGCTACTTCCGTGTTTGGGTTTACCATCTACGTTACACGGGCTAACTGCTAGTCTTCTGGTCATCTTCTGGTTGCTTTGTGACACATGAGTATTTTGTCAGACACAAAATATCACATTTTTTATATAGGTATTAAGAGAGCTGGGAGACAGGGGTTATAGTGCAGACATGGGCAAAAAATTTGTCAGATTTTTCATTCAGATTTTTCTAAAAATATTTTTTCATAATGTCATTATTGTTCAAATTTTTTAGAGCAGATTATATCTGCTCAATTGTGAGGTTCACAAAATGTTTTCCTCTTATTTTCAAATTAAGGTCTCCACTTAATCTTAACTAGACACTCAGGTCTTAGGTCTTACCTAGACAGTCAGCCTAGCACTAGCTCTGGTGCAGTGATCACACATCAGAGCCAGGGAGAGGGAGAAATTTAGCAGTTAAAAAAAAACTGTTCATCTCACCAATGCATGCACCCATAAGAAGAAAAACACAAGAAACTGATTATTTCGTCTATAATATTTTTTCCAGAGCTGTATAGAGAGAAAAAATAAGGCTGTCTGTCATTTCTAATTTTTGGGGGGGTGCATAGGATGGCCTGGGTCGGTGTGGGATATCCCGCCCTGAAATTGTGTCCCAGTCCGACCCTGACTAATACAGTATTATCATTAAAACACTGTCATTTATACTGTATATATTTAGATCAATTTGTGTAAAAGGGTCATTCTTTATTTGTGGTGTCAAGTGGTCTCCCTCTACTTTACAACAGTTAAAACTAACTTTAACTACCAATAAATAATTAAATGTTTGCACAGTTATATTCTGTAGGGTAAACACAATTTGTGCATTGTTAATATTTTTTTTCTATCACATTTCTTTTTTAAATACATATTTAATTGAGTTTGAGAGATTTGTAACAAGATATGCATATTCCCACCCTACCGCAGAAAGATATCCTGGAATGTAATTGCAACAATATAATATTTTTAACACAAATAAAATGGTTATTTTGTGAATGTAGATTTTATTAAACATGTACAAATTTATTTAATTGTTTTAAAAAATACATATTTTGTTATATCTAAGAAAAAAGTTGTGTCCCCGAAATTAATGTCTGTGGTGTCAAAAATAGATGTTGCCCGCTTAAGAAAAGAGGGAAATGTCTCCTGATCTTAAAATTTATGATGATGGCATCCTACATTTTAGAAAAGTCTGGAATTAGGCTAATTTGTCTGTGGTGTTTCTGTCTGTGGTCTTAATGTCTTTCCTGGTAACACCACTGACTCTATAGTAATATACAGCCAGAAATGTTATTTTTTCTATTTCTATTAATTTTGCTCAATAAACTTCTAATTGTTAAACCTTTTATGCAATATGAAGTCTGTAGTGTTCAAAATGTATCTGAAATTTCTTTTCTTCAGAGCCATTTGATCTTAGAATTTAATGTTTTTAGACTGTAAAGTGATTTCAATATTTTAGAACAAAGACTATAAGGGTAACACAAACCAACTTTCCTGTCTTTTTGATGTATACCCAAATTTAGAAATAGAAAAAAAATATATATATATATATATATATTTTTTTTTTTTTTTCCCTTGGTAGAATTAGCAAGTCTTAATTATATATATAAATTAAATTATTTATTTATTGATCATAAGTTGCACACCCCCTTCTAATTTAGAGCAAACCAAAATTTTACTTCAAATATTGGTAAAATTATAGACATAAGTGGTTGTGTCACAAGTGTTTAATAAAAAATTATATAAAAATCAACATGTTCTTAAGCTTCTAATTTAATGGATATAGCATATTAAACAAATTTTAAATGCATAGCAATATATTTTACTAAAAAAAAAAGACAAATCTTATTCAGAGCTGTATCTGGTCAATGATGAACAAAACAGCAGCACTGGAGCAAACAATACACCTAGCATCAACATGAACACAGCAGGAGCATAAAACCGAGCATTTCCACAGAGGTTAGCGATTACTATATATTGATCCTGTTGCTAAAGTCTCCACTGATAAAAGTACAGGAAAGTACAGGACAGTACATTGGCTAAGAAGATAATCTAAGTTACCAATCACAAAACCACCAACAAGACAAATCAACCAGAGTGAATCACTGAGTATAATGCAGGAGAGTGAAAGGAGCAGAGTAGAACACAGGCCACACAGAGAGGGAATCACTCATAGACCTGGAGGAGACAGTGGGAAACCCAGCTCAATTAAAGAGCTTTGACTGTTCAGAAGCCCTAAACACTATACACTACAGAGCTGTTAAATTGCTTTAAACCAATTGAAACCAAAATTGAAAATTAAATTGAAACCCATTTAACAGCTCTGTAGTGTATAGTTAAATTGGTCAGCTGGAGAAACCAATTTAACTATACACTGCAGAGCTGTTAAATTGGTTTCTACAGCTGACCAAAGGGAAGATAAATGTGTGCTTAACATGAACAAACTATTTTCCAGACAAGGCAAATTTGGTAAAAATCAGTGCAGCGTGCAACAAGAAACAAAAAGCCTGACAGTCACCATGGAGACAGCTCAAAAATGGACTGCTAGAAAGACATTTAGCAAACCTATAAATAACATGAATATAGTATATGAGGTTATACACAGGTCTGAACTTTCACATGGACTGATGGATTAAAATTGAGACAGACTGAAAGGGATTGGAGTTATTGGTTGTGGGGGAGGGTGGGGTGGAATTTAACATTTTTAGCTATAGCATATAAAATATTGGGGTTTGACTATTTTCAGTGTTTGTTTTTGCACTGTACATAATTAATTAAGCAAACAGTGACAAAAATATACAATCGTAAACATAAGGGGAGGTGTAACCTCTGGAAGACACTCTTTGTCCATGAACCATGGTCTTGTGTATTGTGTTGTAGTGAGTTTTATGTTACACTGTGTTTCTGGACTTCACTTAAATTAGAAATCCTCATTTCATTTTATGTGCAGTCACATGAATCTTTTTAAATTTGATAAGTTTGTGTATGAATTGGCCTGGTCTTGGATGTGTCTTTGTCTCACATCTGATCTGTGAGGTTTACCTGTTTTGTGTATCCCTGATCTATTGCTATTGCTATTAGGATCATTTATTTTTTGTTCATTTTTGTTGATTTCATTAATTAACGTCTTTACATCTGTGTTTACACCAGGCCTGTAAGTACAACATAATTTATCCATTGGTTTTAAAGAAAGGTGACGTACGATGGTAAAATCCACCGAGCACAGATACAGCACTAAGTAAACCATTTGATAAATAACTACTTTAAACATTTTCTGTTCTGTATCCAGCATTTATTTTATCCATTTGTTTCTTGGTCTAAATATCAAGAGCACAAGGCATTTCTGCAGCACTACAGCTCGTACATTTGTATAACTTGATAACAGGTTATTATTGTATTCCTCCCTTTACTCTGTTTTATGCACTAAATACACTACCTATTCATTTCTAAGTAATCGGTAATTTTTGACCGGAAACACCATGAGTGTATAAATGTTGCAAAAAAGACATTTTTTTAAATAAAAAATATCTCTAATTTATTAAATGTGTTAAAACGCCATGTGTGAACAAAGTCATTAAACCTCATGAGAGATGGATGAAATTTACTGAACTTTACTGAAGAGAACTTGCAAATCGGAACACATTTATTTTAAAAGTGTTCCATTAATGTTGAGAAATGTCTGTGGTAAAAAAGAGTCTTGTGGACATCTGACCCTTAAATGCAGTCAGTTGTTACCAGAAAAGTTCCTCATTTGTATAGGCAGCTAAATTATACAGGTTTTTTTTCTGTTTATACTAAAAAATAACTAGTTCTTATGGTTTAATATTATTAGACTTTCCAATTTTGCCTTTTCCATCCAATTTTGCGTTTTTGGGGAACACACAAGTTTCTTCATCTAAGAACAACAATCCAGCTCCTAACAACAAAACTCCAGCTCAGGTATGTCATAATGGTCAGTATTCAACTTGTTCAGTGTATGAAGTGCAGGATGTTTAGACATTCTTCCACTGTCCTTAGCGATAACTTTATTTGTGATAGGTCTGTGTTAGTTTGCACATTGAAAGAGAAGATATTAGCATTAGAGAAGCACATCCAGACTGCAGAGGTCCAGAGAGGGTTAGAGAGCGTGAAAGTAAAATCTTTTACTCTGCAATGTTAGGGTATACTACATTAATTAGCTGTGCAACAGATACCATTTTGCAAAACTCTGGCAGAAACTTAATGTTGCCGGGCAACTCCATGGATAGCCGACCTTCACCAATTTCTAAATGTTTATCAGCAAATGCTTGAGCAGGTTTATCTCTCGAAATTATTTTAATGTTTTCTGTCGAACTAATTGTGTTATCTTCATTCCAAAGAGCCGTATTTAAAAAAAATAAATAAAAAAAAGAGCATTTATCTCATCTGTGAGCATTGATTTTGGTATCACTGGTTTGCCGGAAGTCGCCACAGATAACAACTAGAGCTCCTCCCATTAGATGATTCTTTGCTCTCAGATCCAGTGTTATATCCAGGGCCAGCTTTCTTGTGGGCCATGGTGTGCATGACCACTTGACTTTATGTCTTTATGTTAACTTTAATGTTAATGTTATATATAAAGTTCAGTTGCCTAGTGATGTCTAGTGATAATTTCAGGGCAGAATGGGCTGTAGTTCCCTGTTGAACCTTGGCCAGTAGTAAATTAGTCAACTTTCTCTGTGACTCCAGGAGAATCTAGAAATCCATTAGACCTTGTTCTCTTCTGATGTGATCCATCATGGTCATATCCTTTTCTTTAATTTTGATTTAGCAGTGGTTTCTTGCCTTGCATATAGAGATGTGGCCATTAATAATGTAAGTTTTTTTCCTGTGAAAGGCCGCAATTTCTCTTGCGCAGTGCTGCTAAATCCCGCAAAACCCCCCAAAAAACAATTAGCAATTAGCACAAGGTAATAGTCAATACGTTCTTCGGTGAGGTTTCTCACCTTCCACTCCTCTTAAGTTTGAAAAATTCTCTCTCGCTCAATTATAACATTTAACAAATGCAAAAAATATGTTAATATTTATTGATCTAAAACAGAAAAAGTTTACTCTAATTTCATTTCCGACAGTAAAGAAAAAAAAGTTTTTGTTTTTTGAAGTGTATGTAACTGTGTATGTAACTGTGCATGTAAAAGTGCATGTAAAGTGTATGTAAAATCTGATTTTAACTGTATATTGTTTAATATGAACATAATTTTAAAAAAAAATATGTAACAGGCAAATCACTCAATCACTCATCATTTTTACCACTTTATCCTGTACTCAGAGTTGCGGGGAGCCTGGAGCTTATCCCAGGAGACTTAATGCACGAGAGGGGGTACACTCTGGACAGGGTGCCAATTCATTGCAGGACTTATTCATACACTATGGGGAATTTGGAAACGCCAATTAGCCTAATCTGCAGGTCTTTCGACCATGGGAGGAAACTCACCAATCACACGGAGAATATGCAAACTCCATGCACAAAGAGACGGAAACTGAACCAGGCCCTGAATTGAATCACTGCTGACCACTACACCATCGTACCACCCCTAACAGGCAAATATTCAATACATATTCCGTAAAGAGGACAGAGTGAGCACCAAAGTCAGTTCCATTAAAGAAGCCTCTTAACTCCTTCATAAATTAAAATAAAGCAAGACAAATTAGATATTCTATGCTTCCTTATTGGAGCCTCCAATATCAGTACTTTAGAAGTTCAGGACACTTTGAGACACGCTCTTATAGGAAATCAATCAATGCTAGGGTGTTGGCTTCCTTTTCAACACCTCCATTACCTCTAACACTAAATAATCCCACAACTGTTATATAATCCTAAACACACCTTGAATGTTAATGCTGATATTGTGACCTCAGTGTAGAATTGTACTAAGTGCATTAATCAACCCTAAATATAACAAGATGAAAAAAAAAAACACTATCCTTTTGTCTTTGTACCGTCTATCAAAACATTTAGTGTCTATCAGAGTGTTCTGACTTCATCTGCATTAAAGTCTCTACATGTCTGCATCTTCATGTGATCCAATGGTTTAACACCTTGACATTTTTATATGTTGAATGGCATTAAAGCACATTACTGCACAGTAGTATTTCATGTGTTTAACCACAAATAATAAAATGTAGCAATAACTAGTCAATTATAAAAGAGTATTTTTTTTTCCAAAATGGCTGAATACTCCTCTCAAAAATCCTTTATTTTCTAAAAAAATCCTTTATTTTTCTTTTATTGTGAACATGTCTTTTTTTATTAAACAGACTTTGTCATGACCAAACCATTTGGAGGACCGAAACCATTCTCCGACAAAGTTTGTGTCTGTATGTCTATATGTTTGTCCAGATGAATTTGTCGCAGCATCATGCAAAATTGGCTGAACAGAATTCAATGAAACTTTGCAGTCTTTTGGTATTTTGGAGTCATAAATTTAGTCAAAATATTGAGTAGAAGGGAAGTTAGGTGTCAGATGCTGATCAGCTTATTCTTAACTTTAACCTTTTAACTGTTTTTATAAACTCTTTAGCCGTCAACAAAGGGTACTTACTCTAGTAACTACTAAATGAAAGTACCACTAGAGGGCAGTGTTGTGCCATTCAACATTTTTTTTTTTTTTGGTTACATGATGATGTCACAATTCTATCTATCTTATTTAAATTTTTGCTTATTTATGTTTTGTTGCAGAATGTATTAACGAAATCCTGGTAAATTGTATCCATGTCTGAAAACGGGTAAAATGGAAAACGTTTTTACTGCAACCAATTGTTTCCTATGATTTTCAGCTCCGTAGCCTATAGCAACATCCATGGGCATTGGAAGCTCAATGGTAGCCCAATGATTCCCACCCAATGCCCAAACCCCAGCCACTGGAAGCATGGAAAATGCATGAAAATCTAGCCTTATTAGCTGCATCTGAGTGTGATACATTCAGTCATGATGTACTCTAAATCAGCCCATACTGAGTCCACTACAAAGTGTACATCTGAAGCCCCCTCAGTTGGGACTGAGATCATGCGTAAGCATAGCTTTACTGACTGTGGATGCACATGCTGCAGAGCCTTTCCCAGAATCCTGTATTTAGAAGACTGAATTACAGTGTTATCCATTACACTCTTGTGTGACAGACTCTGCAGGAGACACTGGGAATGAGAAGAACACAAAGCACAATGAACTTCTGGCTGACGAGCTGCCATTCACCACTATCAAATGGAACTCTTGTACTTTTTAAACATAACTGATGTTCATGATGAGGATGATCTCACCTGGATACTGTAGATCTGTACACAAGACCTGCTGCTGTGATCATAAAGCCTGTCCTGTGCTCATTCACACTCTAACTGAACACCATGTCAACACACTGAGTACTGTTAGTTTTCCCTCTTCTACACCTGCATATGGTTCTGATTTATAACCGCACCATCACATACGGCCCCCACAGATCTTCTGAGTCTGCTCTCACGAAATACTTCTTCCTCGTATCATCTCCAATGTTTTTAATCACCATTCACTTTTCAATGAGGATCTAAATCTCAATCTACACCTGGGCTTCCTGTGAAGTTTCTTGTCTGCATATCACTTTAGACTGAAGTGAGTTTAATACACAGCATTCATTTATAAAGCAGGACATCACGGTTTCACCTCCTAATAACTGATCTACCAGTACATCACTCTCATCTGTCTATAATTCACTCTTATTCACTGCTCACATCTAGAAGTCTGACTCTGTATGATTTACATCTCTCAGGAAATGCAGGATCTGTTAAAACATATTCACAGTCTATAATAAAAGTCTAAAATTCCATTCAGAAAACAGGCACTTGAGACATGAATTATGAAAAGAAAATTATTTATTGATTATATTTTAATTCATTTGGAATTTAGCAAAGAAATATCCCATTATTTACTGACTCTTAGGGGAGATGTGGTCTCTGTGTCCTAAATAAATAAATACAGACGTTACCTCTGTATGTACTGTAACTCATGCAAGCGCGTTTTCTTCAGTATGTGATGTTTTCTTTGGTATCAGTACTGTAGAGTAAATACGGTAATAATTCACCATCACAAGCCGCATTTTCCTCTACAGTTGCTTTGTGTTCTCTCTACAGTACTAAAACTTATACAGTATTATATTTTATATGGAAATTTAGCTGAATTTAATATTTATGTTACAAAATTTGTAAATGATATTGTTCTCAGAGCTAAAGCCCATTAAAAGTTATATACTATCACAAAAAACCATAAATAATTGCGGAGGATATTTCCAGGGGTTTCATAAAAAGCTTTAGTTATATTTATTTTTATGTATTTATTTATTTTGGTGCAACACCTAAATTAGATTTGATTAAGTTAATCTGGCGCCATGTTTACACACACATGACTGCAAACTCATCCACATGCAGTTAAATCCCAAATGAAACCCCACAGCTCTGGTGTTTGTACACGTCACTGCTGTAGAATCTGTAACGTTTCCTCAACAAACCTGAATGAAAAATAATCTCTGAAAGATAAACAGGTGACACCAAGACAGTTACAGAGTTATTAACAGTAATGAGGATTTTACACACACACACACACACACACACACACACACACACACACACACACACACACACACACACACACACTGACCTACACAGATACACATGTACATTCAATTTACTGCTTTTCATTCACATACAGCAATTCAGTTAAAGATTTTCTTCTCACAGATCCAAGAAAACGTTTTACTACAGGGATCATCACCCCAGTTGTTCACAGGATCAGATGTTTCACCAGTTACAACACAATCCTCATCTCCTGCTTTACTGTCGGGTTCTTTACTTCCCCAAAACCTGAAGGAGAGAATCAGAGGATCTGTTGTGTTTCTCAGACTAATGAAGAGTCAGTAACTGTATCATAAGCACATTATTAGTTCAGTGATTTCTTACCCAGTGATCAGTGTTGTATCGTCCACCCACTTCCACTTGTTCTCTCTGTCTCTACCACGCAGACCAATCCAAGCTCTATCAGTACCCCGCAGTTTATTGACGAATTCCTGTCAATGTTTGTAGTAAAAATATAAGAATAAATAAGAGTCTCTCTCTCTCACACACACACACACACACACACACACACACACACACACACACACACACACACACACACGCGCACACACACACACACACACACACACACACACACACACACACACACCTGTTCCTCTCTGCTGTTTATGATCACCAGGTCTGCTCCTCTCTCTCTGCAGTTCTGTCTGCTCTCAGTCCAGTTCTTCTGCTCATTAGTGATGTTGTAAACACTGGAGCTGGAATAAATCCATCCTGAAATCAGAAAGATTCTTTTTTTTTAAAGAGGAGAAGAACGACAACATTATTTTTCGCTTAAACAATATTATTTTTGCAATATATTTGTATGTCAGTATTTTTTAACTTCATAGATACATTTTTGCTTTCTGATTTCCTAGTGTCATGACAACAACAACAACAACAACAACAACAACAGAAGCACAGACTCCTACAGACTCACTGCTACAGTATGGAGAAGTGATAACAGGAACAGACTTGTTTTAATGCTGTTCAACATTAAATGTAATTATGAATGGTTACAATTATGTTCATTAATAATCATGTGACAGTTCTGCAGTAAAGTGTTACTCACCCAGTTTTAAAAACTTCTCGAGTTCCTCTCTCTCCTTCTGAAACTGATCTCTCTCCCTCTGAAACTGCTCTCTCTCTACAGTCAGGTTGTTGTAACTGGTCTGTAACTGGTCTCTCTCTATAGTCAGGTTGTTGTAACTGGTCTGTAACTGGTCTCTCTCTATAGTCAGGTTGTTGTAACTGGTCTGTAACTGGTCTCTCTCTATAGTCAGGTTGTTGTAACTGGTCTGTAACTGGTCTCTCTCTATAGTCAGGTTGTTGTAACTGGTCTGTAACTGGTCTCTCTCTATAGTCAGGTTGTTGTAACTGGTCTGTAACTGGTCTCTCTCTATAGTCAGGTTACTGGTCTGTAACTGGTTGTTTTCTGTCTTCAGGATGTGGTATTGGATCCACAGCACTGAGATGGCAGTCAGCAGGAGAACACACAGCAGCACCAGACACACTGCAATCAGTCTGGAACACCTGCTCCATGCAGTGTCTCCTCCTAATGATAAGTGATCACAGAGACGTGTTTATTTGTTTAAATATATTTTAACCATAGTAAACTCACAGACAGACCTGAACACATGTACATGGTCATATTTGCAGTTATTCACATGTTAGTGGAATATTAGTGTCCATGGAAACACTCCTAGTCTACAGGATCTGTCATGTGTTTACATGGATATTAATATTCCACTAATAATCATAATATTCACCTGATATAAATAAAACTACATCATGTTAATCACTTCAGTCAGAACAGTCTGACCTGATCCAGCTGATCAGTGTGAGATTTTAACTGTAATGTGGAGGGGGGTGTCAACCTGTCATGGGTCTAGCTGGTTGTTTGGCTAGGCCGGCTGATGTTGCCGTGGGCATGAAGGGTAAGCATGCACGCAGAGGGGTGTGCAAACAGAAATAGTCTTTATTAACAAAACTCAAAACAGACACAAACAAACAAAGGGACCAAAACAACAAACGTAAACTAAAGCTAGGGCTCAGGAAAAACACAACAGGAAAGGATCTAAACACAGTGAACCGACACAGAACTAAGGATGAGGAAACATGGAGCTGGAGCTAGCTAAAGACACATAGGAGAACTAGAAACAACACTGGACAGGACGTGGCGGGAACAGGACTGGAGAGGGGACAGGACTGGAGAGGGGACAGGACTGAAGAAGGGACAGGACCAGGGGCAACAGAGACTAGAGACCGGATGGGTTAGTGGTTAGTGAGGTTAGTAGCTACATGGAATACTGGGGACACTGGATGCTGACCTAACCGGGTTAGTGGCTAATGGGGTTAGTGGCTAACCGGGTTAGTAGTGACATAATAGGGGGGGAAGTGAACACAAAAGGCAGGGCACACATGGGGCTATACCAAACTAGCGGCTAACCTACTAGTGACCAGAACCACTAGCAGTCACTCCCACTAGAGGCTAGCCTACTGGAGGCTAACCGTACTAGCCGTCAAGGCCTACTAGCGGCTAACCCTGCTAACAGCTAAGCCCTCATGTGGCTACACATACAAGGGAATAAACCAGAAGACAGAACAGTACTTACACAGGAGGAGACACGGCCTAACTAAACACTGAACAAGGCAGCTCCATGAATCCATCAGAACAAGGAACATACAGAAAACAAAACTAGAGCCCTCGGAAAACAAAGGTTACAAAACATAAACCAAATATAAACTTAACAAAAAGGAATGCCCACATGACTGTATACAAACAAACAAACAAACAATGCTCGACCCAGTTTGCCAGAACAAACTGCTATCTATAGAAGCTTTAATGAGCCACCTCAGTTCAGGTGAGCACTCATCACCTGACTGAGGTGCCTTCTGGGAAACTGAGTCAACCAACAAAAACTACAGACAGACATGAACAGTGACCCCTTGTGGAGCAAACTCAACACACCCAGACCCGAGGCGGGATAAAAATAAAATAATAAAAATTCACCTGGTCCTCACAATGCATTAAAGGTCAAAGAGTGTGTGGTGGAAATTCTGTAAATATTATAAAGACAAGCAATTCATACACTGGGTAGAGCAAAGTCACAAAGGTTTTATTTTATACTTCTGCAGGACCAGTCTCATACAGCAAACAATTGCAGCATGGAGAAAGGTGATCTCTTTCTCTCAGCTGTCCCATTTTATACACAAACATCTCTGCTAACATAATCAACGCCCCGTACATGAAGTTCCTACATTCAAACTCACAACTCTTTATCTGACCCAGACCAGTTGTTCATACCTCATCATTTATTCAGGGACAATTACAATCAGGTTGTTTCTGTACTATTCTCGGCCTTGTGTTTCTAAGCTTCAGCAAGTTTAAAGATTCTATAGTCTACGTGGCACAATTACAAATTAATACATAATTAAAATGTGATATTTCCATTACAATTTCCCCCTTTTGTCATTCTATGACAACTTAAACTTTTTAATTTCATGATTCCAAACAATACTAATAAGGCCGTGCATTAGGTAATTTTCATCAGACCAACCTGTTTTTTTTTTTTTAAACAACATCATCACTAGCACTCTAATGCACACAGAGGACACTACAGCTGTTTTTATGAGGGAAAGACCCCTGACACAAAAGCATCTTTGAAAAATTTACCAATCTACTTAAATATATATTTCACAATTATCTAAAGATCTACATCATGACTTCTTCCATATCAGGATCTAAGTCACAATCAGGATAATAGTCACCTGAATTTAGAAATCTGTCAGAAGTCGGGTCGTCCCAGTCATCGGTTGAGTCCGGTTTTTGAGTCCGGTTTAAAAACTCTTGTAATTTAAAAAGAGAGAAACCTGCCCCCTGTAAAGTGACAGCTCATTCCAAAGCATACAGATGTGGCCATTAAGAATGCACGATTTTATCCAGCAAGTTCAGTGCTGCGAAATCCCTCAAGCACTATTTTAGAATTTAAATAAATGTTATGTGCTTCACAGAACATCAGCCAAATGGCGCATGGTAGGACTTAAAATACATGATATTGTAGTATGGACAATGAAAAATCTATTTACACATGAGTGCACAAGTGTAAAGCAAACACAATTATTAATTCATTGTGTATATTTAACTTCATTAAGCCGTTTAAGTTACATGGAAAAAAATATATATATATATTAAAAAAAAAAAAAAAAATATATATATATATATACACACACTCACACACACATAAACACACACAGTGGAACCTCGGATTTAAAAGCAAATATCAAATATATAGGCTACTCGCTGAATACAACACGAGAGCACGCTTCAAGGTGAACACCCGCAAACCCCAAGTTACTGTAATTTCTCTTCTCACCTTTCATTCATGATACATGCTACGTGTGAAGTTTTCAAACCGGTTTCGCTGATGGGGGAATTGGCAGAATTGAGGGGTTTAAAACAAATTAACAAAACCGATCAGTAGGGTTGGGTATCATTTGTTTTTTTTTTCGAGCCAAATCGATACTTTTAAACTGGTACCGGTGCCAAAACGGTGCCTGAACCGATACTTTGCAAAAGCCACAAAATGATGGTGGATGACTCAAGAATACATATTTATTGAACAAAAAATGTAATGCTTAAAATTTAACTATATATTAAAAGTTTAAGTACTAGCTTAAAACAGAATCCATGTTACATTAGTATTTATCGTTTGACCATTTGTTAGCATGAATGCCAGATTTGCATTTTGCAATTACCATTACATTAGCCTACTACTAACCTGCGGAAAGGCTGCTGTAGTCATCATAATCGGTGGACTCCTTTTTGCTACGGTTGGTATGACTGGGGCTGGAATCATCCTCACCAATAGTGCCAGCTGTTGTCTGTAAGCTGTCAAACATGGTGCATCCCTCTGTCTGCTTTAAGTTTATTCCGTGTGCCCTCAAATGTTTCATTAGATTTGGCACGTTTCCCCCTTTACATGCAACTGCTGTAAAACATTTACTGCACGTCGCGGTGCAGGAATCCTTTCTTGTGAAATATAGCCACACTTTCGACTGTTTAGTTTTAGGCATTTTAACGAAAGTTAATTTAGCAAGTTAAGATAGAGGTAGATCACCTGCTGTAGTCAGAGTGAGTGTAACGCAAGATGCATTCACGCGCATCTCGGATGGTTGCATTTCCTGATGATTTGTGCTTTTATTTTTTTTTATCTAATCTAATAAACTTTTAATCTACAGACATGGCCAAAAGTTTTGAGAATTACATAAATATTGGAAATTGGAAAAGTTGCTGCTTAGGTTTTTATAATAGCAATTTGCATATACTCCAGAATGTTATGAAGAGTGATCAGATGAATTGCATAGTCCTTCTTTGCTGTGAAAATGAACTTAATCCCGAAAAACACTTTCCACTGCATTTCATTGGCGTCATTAAAGGAGCTGCTGAGATCATTTCAGTAATCGTCTTGTTAACTCAGGTGAGAATGTTGACGAGCACAAGGCTGGAGATCATTATGTCAGGCTTATTGGGTTAGAATGGCAGACTTGACATGTTAAAAAGATTTCGAGAGAGTTTATGTGTGCTTTGCACTATAAATATAGAGTGCACGCTAAACTGATGCGTGTCGCTCTCGATCACTTTCTCTCTCTCACCGGCGTCTTAGTCAGGCAGAGACTTGGGCTTTGCCTCCGTCTCTCAATAGCACACTTTGCCTGTCTGTCTTTTTCTTTCTTTTATTCTTTATTTTTTTCTTGGTCTTTGTCTTTCGTTGGCCCTGATACCTTTACGGGTGCTACTTATTGGTCACACGAAATGCCAAGGTATCAGGATCCTTTATATACTGTAAACACGCTGCTGAATGCCTGATGGCAGGGTATAAATCGACGTGCCAAAGGCTCGCCCGCTAGAGGCTGTACGCAGTCCAGTACACAGCAAAAATATGTTAGTATATTATGACAAAAATAAAGTGGCTCACATTGGCGTGCGTTTCGCACCGCGAGTAATTAGCGAGTATAAATTTGATTTGTGTTGTATTTCTGGTGATGAATGGCGCGCGCGTTCATCTGTCTTGTCAAGTCAAGTCAAGTCAAGTAGGCTTTTACTGTCATTTCAACCATATACAGTTCAGTACACAGTGAAACGAAACAACGTTCCTCCAGGACCAAGGTGCTACATACATGCAAATGACATAAATTAACAAGACAACATAAATTTACAACGCAGATTTTAAAATTTTTAAGTTAACCTAAACTATCAATTTCTATACAAAAAAAGAGACAACAATAGACAACAGACAACAAAGTGTACGTGCAAATGTGCAAATGAAGAGCTACATGACAACAAAAAATAACAACATAACACAACAACGTACAGTAACACGTTACATTAAAGAAATACCTTTTTAGTGATAAGGTATGAGTTGAGGTAGTGGAGAGATCAGCAAGTAAACAATTAATATTGTGTTCAAAAATATTTTGTGCAAATAGCAAAGTGAAATGAATTATTGTGCAAATATTGCAAGGAGCAGTTCAGATAGGTGGGTATGAACAAATTAAGGTGGTTGTATATCAGTGTGATTGTGCATGTGTGTGTTTATCAGTTCAGTCCGGATGTTATTTAGTTCGTTTGTTTTAGTGATTTGTGTGTGTGTGTGTGTGTGTGTGTCTGTCTGTGTGTGTTTATCAGTCCAGTCTCTTTGTGTTGAGGAGACGGATGGCTTGTGGGTAAAAACTGTTACACAGTCTGGATGTGAGTGCCCAAATGCTTCGGTACCTTTTTCCAGATGGCAGGAGGGTGAAGAGTGTGTGTGAAGGGTGTGTCCAGTCAGCCACAATGCTGGTAGCTTTGAGGATGGAGCATGTGGTTCAGTAGAGGGGAGAGAGACCCCGATGATCTTCTCAGCTGTCCTCACTATCCGCTGTAGGGTCTTGCGGTCTGATATGGTACAATTCCCAAACCAGACAGTGATGCAGCTGCTCAGGATGCTCTCAATGGTTCCTCTATAGAAGTTGGTGAGGATTGGTGGTGGACGCTGTGCCTTCTAAGGAAGAAAAGACGTTGTTGGGCTTTCTTTTGCAGAAAACTGGTGTTAAGGGACAAGGTGAGGCTCTCCTCCAGCTGGACACCCAGGAATTTTGTGCTCTTGATGATCTCCACAGAAGAGCCGTCAATGCTGGGCGGAGAGTGATCGCTCCGTGTCCTCCTGAAGTCGACAATCATCTCTTTTGTCTTATCGACGAGACAGGTTGTTGTATGTACACCAGTTCGTTAGCCTCTGCACTTCCTCTCTCTATGCCGACTCATCATTCTTGCTGATGAGACCCACCACGGCTGTGTCATCGGTGAACTTGATTATATGATTGGAGCTGTGTGTCGCTACACAATCATGAGTCAACAGTGTGAACAGCAGGGGGTCCAGTGAGGGCGGCAGCAGGGTCTTGATATGTCTCATGACGAGCCGCTCAAAGTACTTCATGATGATGGGTGTGCGTGCAACAAGGCGATAGTCATTGAGACAGGACACAGTAGACTTCTTCGGCACGGGGACGATTGCGGTAGACTTGAAGCATGTGGGAACAATTGCGCTGCTCAGAGAGATGTTGAAGATGTCTGTGAGAACATCTGCCAGATGTTCTGCACATTCTCTGAGCACTCTGCCTTGGATGTTGATTGGTCCAGCAGCTTTACGAGGGTTGACGCTTTGCACCACAGCACCTGGTCGTTTGGTGGAGGGGTGGTCTTCCTCGCCGTCACATCATTCTGTAAGTCGAACCGTGCGTAGAAGCTGTTCAGAGCTGTCACTGTCACAGGCAGGTGATGATCTCCTGTAGTTGATGATGGCATGTATGCCCTGCCACATGCGCTGTGTGTCACCGCTGTCTCTAAAGTGATTGTGGATTCTCTGGGCATGTGCAACCTTCACCTCTCTGATGGCCCGGGACAATTTGGCCCTTGCTGTTCTTAGGGCCACTTTGTCTCCCGCTCTGAAGGCAGAGTCTCTGGTCTTCAGAAGTGCACGTACCTCCGCAGTAATCCACGGTTTCTGGTTGGGTCGTGAGATGATGTTCTTGGAGACAGTGACGTCATCGGTGCACTTGTTGATGTAGCTGGTCACTGGTGACGTGTACTCCTCCAAGTCAGTGTAGTCGCCGTAAGTCGCAGCCTTCCTCAACATGTTCCAGTCAGTGTTCTTTGAATCCTAAAGAGCAGAGATGGCGCCAGGTTTTCACCTGATAGAGAACCGGTTTTGAACGCCTGATGAGTGGTCTGTATGCTGGAAATAGCATAACAGAGATGTGGTCTGAGTAGCCGAGGTGGGGGCGGGGCTCTGCCCGATATGCGCCGGGGATGTTTGTGTAAACAAGATCCATCGTGTTTTCCCCTCTCGTTGCAAAATCCACATACTGATAGAATTTAGGAAGCACTGACTTGAGATTTGCATGGTTGAAATCTCCAGCAACAATAAACAGTCCATCAGGGTGTGTGTTCTGCAGATTACTGATCCATACAGTTCACAGAGCGCCTCCTTAGCATTAGCGCTAGGTGGAATGTACACTCCGATGATGTAAACTGTGGTGAATTCCAGTGGTAAATAAAAAGGTCTACATCTAACAGTCACAATCTCCAGCAACGATGAGCAAAAGCTAGAAACTAGCACAGAGTTCTTACACCATTTCGTGTTGTTGTAAACACACAAGCCGCCGCCGCGAGTCTTACCACACAGAGCTGCATTTATGTCAGCGCGAAACGAGGCTAGTCGAGTCTAGTTGAATGGCGGCGTCTGGAACTCTGTCGCTGAGCCATGTCTCCGTGAAAACAAAGACGCAGCAGTCCCTAAACTCACGCTGTGTATTCTGTTGGAGTCGGATGTAGTCCAGTTTATTGTCCAGAGAGCAGACGTTTGATAAGATGATGGACGGAAGAGCCGGCGAGCTAGGGTTTGTTTTTAGCCTAGCACAGACTCCCGCCCACTTGCCACGCTTCCACTTCCTCGCACACGGCTTACGATGTCCCCTCCTACGTCTCCCGGCATCAGGCAACGCCGAGGGCTGGAGGCCTGGTTCCCGAAGCAAGCCAAGGTAGCGTAGCTTCTCACTCAGCTTATCTTGGATTAAATTTGCCGGTTTATTTAGTTGTAAAAGTGTCTGGCGGTGGTAAGTACGAACACTGTTTGTGCCGGTGTCCATATACTGGATAAAATAACCGCACTACAACACGAAGTAAACAAAGTAGCACCAACGGAGTTTGATCAAAACTCCGCAAAGTGAAAGAGCTGCAGGTTCATGCAAACATTTTTAGTAAAAGGCTCATTCATAACCACATTTCAGCCATTCACAGACATGCATTGTGCTATGTTGTTGTTTGTAGTCAGATTATTTTATTAATTAAATGTAACTAGGGTTATGTAAAAAGCTATTTTTCGTACACGCTTTCACTTTGCACTTTATCTCGCTGCCGATACGAGCAGCTTTGTTTCTGTCATAATATTCATCTATCATAAATAGGGGCGACTTTTGCAAAGCAAACAAAATGTAAAATCAGTACCCCAGAAAAACAACAGAGCACAAATATATACTTGCTGAATAAACACTGCATCTATTAAAAGTGAAAGCGTGTGCAATGTGAGCAGCTTTATTTCAGCGATTCCTGCCATTCATGGTCAAATAATTATTTAATGCCGGACACAAACAGCAAAAAAAGCATGATGATGATTATTATTCTGGTTATTATTATCATCCTTTTTTGCTGTTTGTGTTCAACGTTGAATGATTATTTGAAATTGAAGCGCTTCATGTGGATTCATGCCACGAGTCAGTTTATCACACAAAGATTATTACGTTGTGCTCGGACCACTGAGCTTCTGCAGATTCCAAAACTGACATTGTTTTTTTAATCCCTGGAATGGAAAAAATGGAAAGTTTTCTTATAATAACATGCCTTATTGTTTTTAATCACCGATAGAGCTTTTGAGCTGTACACACATGCATTCCCGCCTAAACAACTCTTAAAACTACACTTATAGCAGTTATATTTTTTACATTTGCAGGCTGTTTGGAGAAACCAGAGAAAAAAAACGGTTGTTGGGTCAAAATAACCAGGTGTTTACAGAAACAACCCAGCATTTTTTTAGAGTGCATTTTTTTAGTTTTATTCTGAAAGGCTATTTTTCCAGTTATTTCTATATTTAAAGTTTGATGTAATTAAATGTAACATAAAAAAAAAAAAAAACAATAGACCGATACAAATAGAGGGTATATAACAGTTAATTCATTGTACAAATAAAATTGTTAGCTAGTGAACTTGTCTCTAAACAACATTTAACAATTTTTTTAACTCATTATTGACTAACTACTGTAAATGTGATGACTGACATGGTAACTTGACTGGTTCTTTTGATCTTGGGCTTGTACAGCGCCTTGCAAAAGTATTCATGTTGGCATATTTCATGTTTCGTTGATTCACAACTTGGAAATAAAATGGATTGTTTGAAGGTTGCATAATTTCATTTACAGAACATGCCTACATCTTTAAAGATGTGATGTTATTGTGAAGCAAACAACTAATAGGACGAAACAATGAAAAACTCCACTGTGCATAACTATTGTCCCCCTCAAGTCAGTACTTTGTTGAGCCACCTCGCTTTGGTGCTCATAAATCTCTATGAGCTTGCCACATCTTGCCACTAGAATTTTTGCCCATTCCTCAAGACAAAACTGCTTTAGCTCCTTCATGTTGAATGGTTTATCAAAAATATCCCTTTTTATATTTAGCACCAGCCATCTTTCCCTCAACTTGGATCAGATTCCCAGTCCCTGTTGCTGAAAAACAGATGGCATTCTTGGGGTGATGGGATGTGTTGGGTTTGCATCAGACATAGCGTTTTCCTTGGTGGCCAAAAAGTTAAATTTTAGAACCTCTCTTGGCAGGTCTGTTGTGGTACCATGTTCTTTCCATTTGAAAATGATGGATTTTATGGTGCTCCGGGGGATCAAACATTTAGATATTTTTACATAACCCAACCCTGACTCGTATTTTTCAACACCTCTGTTCCTGACCTATTTATACCTAAGAAACAACTACTCATTTTGTCCTAAATGTACACTCTAAAAATTATTTCACACTTAAAAATTAGCATTTAACAAACATTTTTAACATACACTTAATATTGTTGATACATTTCAATCACAAAAATATTTGATACAATTTCAATATTTGACAGAGTAATTATACTCATTAGTTTCAAGAATTTTAATCATCACTCGTTCCAAATCAATATTCTTTATGTAACTGTCATGGGTCTAGCTGGTTGTAGTGGCTAGACCGGCTGATGTTGCCATGGGCATAAAGGTAGGCATGAAGGCAGAGGGGTGTGCAAACAGTCTTTATTTAAACAAACAACTCAAAAACAGAACAAAAGGAACTAAAACAACAAACTCAAACTAAAACTAGGGTTCAGGAAAAAACACAGGAACAGGAGCTGACCAGAGGGAACCAGGAGCTGACACAGGGAATCGACAGAGAACTAGGGATGAGGAAACATGGAGCCGGAGCTAACTAAAGACACAGAGGGGAACGAGAGACAGGGACTGAAGACTGGAGAGACCGGACTAGGGGCACAGAGACTGGAGAGACAGGGCTAGACAGGAACTACACTGGCTGGGTTAGTGAGGTTAGTAGCTACATGTTGTACTGGGGACACTGGAGGCTGACCTAACCGGGTTAGTGGCTAATGGGGTTAGTACTGACCTAGGGGACCGGAAGACAAAAGGCAGGGCACACATGAGGCTATATCAAACTGGTGGCTAACCTACTAGTGACCAGAACCACTAGCAGTCACTCCCACTAGAGACTAGCCTACTGGAGGCTAACCCTACTAGCCATCAAGGCCTACTAGCGGCTAACCCTGCTAATGGCTAAGCCCTCATGTGGCTACACATACAAGGGAAATAGACCAGAAGACAGAACAGTACTTACACAGGAGGAGACACAGCCTAACTACACACTGAACAGAGCAGCTCCATGAATTCACAGACACAAGGAACAACAAGAAAACAAAACTAGAGCCCTCTGAAAACAAAGGTTACAAAACATAAACCAAATATAAACTTGAAGTAACAAAAAGGAATGCCCACATGATGGTAATACAAACAGAACATACAAACAGACCAACAGACCGACCGACCAAACAAACAAACAAACAAACAGACCAAACAAACAATGCTCAACCCAGTTTCCCAGAACAAACTGCTATTTATAGAAGGTTTTAATGAGCCACCTCAGTTCAGGTGAGCCTCATCACCTGACTGAGGTGCCTTCTGGGAAACTGAGTCAACCAACAAGAACTACACAGAAAGACAGACAGACATGAACAGTGACCTCTAGTGGAGGTTCCTAACAGTAACTTAAACATTGAATAAATTGTCCCATGCAAAGAGAGGGTGCTCAAGGGAAATTTGTAGCAACAACTGGAGCAGGTAAGAAGCAATTGGTAGGAACGAATGAAATAATGTCTCTGCATACATGTGTAAGTTACTTTCCTGAATACTATTGCAGCCATGCTAGATAGCTACCTAGCAATAGCCAAGATTGTTTATTGTGATTTTGTTGTTCCAGCCACCAAACTGTTCAGCTAAAGCACGGTTAATACTTAAAATTTAAGATTTAAGATTTATTAGTTTAACACCGTGCAGCATGTGCGTGTATGTCGATATTTCCATGTTAGATTTCTCATTCTATAAAACTAGAATATTTAAATAATTAAAGCAGTTGAATTGATCCACTTTGCATACTGAATTGTGCGTCTACTTGTCACTACTTTCAGTCCTGTGGCTCCGCCCACCCGCTTACTGCTTATGTGCATATTTTCTTATGTTTATTTTAAACACTGAAGACGCAGCAGTGTACAGTGTACTTAAACATATGGCAAAAAAGTCTCGTAATGAATCTATATACTGTATAAAAAACTGAAATTATGTTTGTTAGTTTGCTGGTGTTTGCACAGCTAGGCAGCGTCATCATTAACTTGTGCTACAGATGTTACTCAACCAGAATTGGACTGCTACCGTTGCGGCACCCGGCGGCGGCATTAGGCTTTACGCCGCTAAGTGGCGCTATAACCATAGACTGAGGCCTCTCAAATTCTCTCAAGTATTAATGACCTGCAGCTCATCGGCAGCTGCACATGATACTGTAGCTGTAATTAAACGAACGTATAATCACAGTACTAAAATTACAGTACAGTAATTTAAATTAAATAGTCATTTCTTATGTACATCGAATTTAATAAAAGTAAACGTGATCACAGTGAGACTTTAGATTGTATCATGTGTAATTACAAAATCCACAGAAGAGTTTTCATCTTATACTTTGTATTTTTTTAATAATAGATTTATTAACTGAAATAAATTAAACTAAGTGACGTAAAATGCAAACATAAACCGATGTCAGTCAGTCAGCAGAGCTGGTGTTTTTGCATTCTTATGATAAGAATGAAATACAGATGATTAGTTTATGATCATCATAATTTCCTTTAATAAATAATGGAAAAAAATTATATGTACATTTCTACATTCCAGTAGCACATTGTACGCAGTTTTAGTCAAAGTTTATGTTTATGATTTGAACTTGAATAAATAAACAGACAGGATCAGCCATTCATTTCCAACAAGTTGTTTGTGGTAAAATTAATTAGTCTTTTTTTCCCAAAAAGTGTATTGCGAAATAAATGTTTGTTGTTTAATTAATGTTAAAAATGAAAAAAAAAAATGACGTAGGTCAGATTTTTGTCTCCTCGTGCGCATGGTGACATGGACAGTGAGAATGGGTTGTGGATAATCTAGATTCTTGTGAATCATGCATCTGCATTTGATCAGGTGTGTCTTCACACGCACGGGCATCTTTACGGGCATCTATATGAAAAATAACTTGCCTATCGGCTCACTATTATTTTCTGTTCAAATTTAAAAATGCCAAAGAATACAAAAGTGTATAATAAGTTAGCCTAAAACAATATTGCCTAAAACTATTTCCAATGCTGAAGCAAACATGATTTTGTTTTACAATAGATCTTTCATCATGAATGTGTGTATGCGCTTTAAATATACAGTAAACAATAAACATTGCCTTTTGCAAAGTGAAAGTGAGTGCCGTTGATCAAAAGACTGATAAACTCAGGTGAAGATATAAGTAGATTTATCAATAGAACTGCAGACATACTCCCCCAGAAATCCAACAAACAAATATAGGCTACTTGCTGAATATTATATTTGGTGTATTATTATTTGATCTGCATTATTGCATTATGTTTCAAGACAGAAAAACATAATGACAAGACAGACAAAAAACAGTGTGGAAAAATAATCTTTCATGTACATATTTTTTTCTGTTGTTATATTCCTGCCACATTGCTGAGTGCGCAGTTTTGACATTTTGAGAGAAGACAAAGCACTCTGCACGTGCCCTGTCTCCCTTGTCCGCTCAACGTGTTTTCCGTACTCACATTTGTCCAGTGTTACAAAACTGTCACTAAACTAGCTACTCACAGACTTCCACACTACGTCTGATTGCCTGTTTTATAAGTAAAGCGCCCGACTTGTCCGATTTGCATTTTACTCAACATACAGTAATCGAACAATGAGCTATGAAAATTTTTTTTTTTAAACTGGTATATACCAATAATTAATTCCATAAAAAAGAAGATGCTCCAATATTTATTTATACTTTCTTTTGATTGTGTACAGCTGCTTTGAGACAATGACCATTTTAAAAGCACTATACAAATAAAAATTAAGTAAATTCCGTTATGCAGTAAATAGTGCCAGCTGATTAGAGAAGATACAGCCAATCAGGAGTAGTGTGTGGAAGTTCGTGGTTGTCTAGGTTAGTGGCAGTTTTGTAACATTGGACAAAAATGAGCGCGGCGTATAGGCGCGAGACGAGCGCGCAGAGAAATTACATGTTATACGCATTGTAGCGCATCCACATAAAGGTTTTTTTTTTTTAATGGCAGTAAATGTTTGTCTGGGAAAAAAAACATCAGCTGTGCCATTTAAAAGGTCGGTTGTGATGTCAGAGGTTACCGGTGCCCGTTTTAAAAAACCTGGAAGAAGCGAGCGGGGAGGAGGGGGGGGTGAGTATGGTGTATTGTATGGTGAAAGTACGAGTATATTCAAAAAACGGAGATTGGAGAGAAAGCTGGAAGAGCGTTCATTCGTGGACTGTTCTTCATTACGGATTATCACCGACTGGACCACCTTCCTGGACATCTCACACTTCGTCATTGTGCTCCTGGAGATTGTTCATTAACCCTGGTGAGGCCGATTTTTTTCTCCTCAAACACACCCATTCATAATAACCCGCACTTGTTTCGTATGCTTTGGTGCACCCTTTTTTAAATTTATTTATTTATTTATTTATTTTTTATAGTCAGCTTACCTCCTCAGTGTTGCAGCCCACTTCCTCCTTTTGTGCTCGACCGCCCACCCGCTTGGAGTTTCCATTCTTTGCAGATTCCGCGGAGACAGCAGACATGCTCAACTTCATAAAGCAGTGTGAAAACTATCTGGAGATCAGGCCATTTCCCAGCATGGACCTGGTTGGAACTCTCAGCACAGTACTGCAAGGACCGACTCTGCGCTGGTGGAAGGCAGAAAAAAACAGGGTAGAGGACTACCTTACAGAAGTTGAGGAAAAGTTACGGTCATCAGTACAACAGCCTGGCCAACGCCTGAGAGACTTTGTCTATGACTATCGGGTCCTTTGCCTGGAATGGAAGCCAGACATCTCAGAGGAGGAGCTGGTGAGCCGCATTCTTAACAACATCAACCTCAGAGTAGCTGGCTGTCTCAGAGGCACAGTGAACACCGTGGAACAGCTGGTGAACGTGGGATTGATGGTGGAAAAGGACAGTATGGGATTAATGGCAGAAAGTGGGTTGTCAGCACAGTAAGCAGAAGACCAACAAGAAAGCTGCATAATAGGGTTGATCGAAACACTTAGAGGTGAATGCAGTGCTGGATACAGGGAGCATGTACACGCTCATGCAGGAGCACTTATGGCAGCAGCCAGCAGATCTGGTTCCCTTGGACAGCGTTCACTCCCCACAAAGGTTCGTTATGGTGGACGGTAAAATTCACCAGGCACAGACTTGGCTATAAATGGCATGACACAGGATGTCAGATGTCCATCTTACTTCATGAAGGACAACCACCTAGCTTTTCCCCTTATAGCTAAGCTCGACTTTCTGAGGGCCACAAAGGACGATATGGCCTGAAAACTGAAGAAGGTTACAGCTACCATCCTTTTCTGCCACTCCAAGCCTCCCCAGATCCCTCCAAAAAGCTGGTTAAATTCCCCCCGTCATGTCTAGCTTGTATTGCGCATTACCATTAGTGACAGAGGTCACCCAACTAACTGTGCTAGCTTCTAAGAACCTTACAACATGGTACATAGACAACTAGGAGGAGCTGTTGAAGTTAATGACTGCATGGCCTTGCACCACTTCTAACATCCTGGGGAAGACATCTATAGAAAGACACAAAATGTCATTATCTGACGACACACCAGTTAAATCTAGGGCTGAGTTTCACCTCTTTAAAAAAAGATCACAGAGGATCACGTCGACCAGATGCTGAAGGCTAACATCATTGAACCATCATGCTCACCCTGGTTGTCTCCGGTTGTTCTCATTCTGGAACTTGATGGCTCTTATCGTTTTTGTGTGGACTTTAGGAAACTTAATAGTAAGACCAAAGCGGATGCTTATCCAATGCCGTTGGTTCATGATATCATTGAATCCCTGGATTCCCTAGTTTAGCACGTTGGATCTGCAGTCTGGTTATTGGCAGGTGGAGATGGAGAAAGAAAGTCGTGAAAAGACTGCCTTCATCACCACTAAGGCCTTCCTGTCCATGCTGTATGGTCTCAGAAATGCCGCTGCCTCCCTCCAGAGGCTAATGGAGAAGGTTCTGGCCGACCTGAGGGGAAAGTGCTGCTTCGTCTACATAGACGACATTATTATTTACTCAAAATCCATGGAGAAGCACACCAAACATCTTAATGCAGTATTGCAGAGACTCACCTAAGCCCAACTTTCCTTCAACATAAAAAAATGCCATTTCTACAAATGACAGCTAAAATTTCTGAGACACATCATCTCAGAGGAAGTAGTATACATCAACCCGGAAAAGACGTGTGCCGTAGTGGAGTTTCCACCTCCCCAAGATCTGAAAGACTTGCAACGGTTCCTGGGTTTCGCTGGATGGAACCACAAGTTCATCCCACATTTTGCAGATATCACAGCTCCACGGAACCACTTGAAGAAAAAAGGAGTGAAATGGGAGTGGACCGATGAGTGCCAAGCTAGCATGGACATCCTATAGCAAGCCTTTCAAAACCCCCATGTACTCATGCAACCCGATATCGGTCAACCTTTTCAGCTCCACACTGATGTTAGTGTTGTGGGCCTGGGAGCCATCCTCACCCAAAAGTCAGCTAAAGGAGAAAGGGTGATCGCCTGCGCTTCCTGGACCTTAAGAGGAGCGGAGTTGAATTACTTCACCTCAGAAAAAGAGTGTTTAGCTGTAGTTTGGGCTACAGAAAAATGGAGGCATTACCTTGAGGGCAGGGCTTTTGACGTCTATACTGACTCACGGTGTTCTGACATGGGGCTTCAACTGCCTGAAAACCAGCTCACGTCTCACCTGGTGGACATTAGGGCTGCAACAGTTCACCTTTCAGGTCCATCACCGAAAAGGCTTCCTGAATCTGGGTCCTGATGCCCTATCCCGAGCTCCAACACAGCTGAAGGGTGATGCAGTTCCCTGTTTAATCATTGCCAGCACTAAATTTTCCTCCGTCGTGCCCAGTGACCAATGAGATATCACAAGCCCAACAGAAAGACACTGGGGTAGCTCAACTACTCATGGAAGACCATTCGAGGAAAACAAAAGACAGGAAAATCTCCTTTGAACACCATCAGGGGGTGTTATACCCTAGGGTTCCCGTAAAACAGGGAGAAAAGTACCAACTGGTAGTACCTCAGGCTATGACACAGAGTTTTTTGCACTATTCCCATGATAACCTTTTGGGTGGACATCTGGTGAGGCTAAAAACCATCCTGCGGCTTCTGAATGTGGCCTGGTGGCCCTCTGTTCTGAAAGACGTCTGGCAGTATGTCAAGACCTGTAGTGTATACCAAAGATACAAATCAGAGAACACCAAACCCAGAGGGCTGTTACAAAGTACGGAGGTCCCTGAACCAGGACATACTTTGGCACTGGACATATTGGGTCCCTTCCCACTGAGCAAAAGGCAAAATGCTTACCTGCTAGTGGTAGTGGACTATTTCACTAAATGGTGGACTTGTTTCCCCTGAAGGAAGTGAAAGCCCCAAAAATAGTGAAAGTACTGCAGGAAGAAATCTTTACCAGATGGGGTGTCCCTAAGTACCTAATTTCTGACTGAGGTCCACAGTTCACTTCACAACTTCTGGCCGACCTTTGCAAAACCTGGGGCAGTGTCCAGAAGCTAACCACTAGCTACCACCTGCAAACCAACTTGAATGAAAGAATAAACTGGACAGTAAAACAATGATAGCTTCATACGTTGGTCAGCATCACCAGAACTGGGACGAGTGGTTACCCGAGTTCCGTTCCGCCATCAACTCTGCCCAGAAAGAAAACAACGGGGAAAACCCCGGTGGAGCTTACCCTAGGCAGGCAACTGAAGTGACCATTGGAAAGGCTAATTAACACTCCACCAGCACCTGATCAATCAGTTTACACCCTACTCGAGAGACAAAGTGCCATAACGGAGGAGGTGAAACACAGAGTGGAGAAACATAAGGCCAAACAAGCCAGGTACTATAAAACCCGGAGGAAGGATGCACACTTTCAGCCGGGCGATCTGCTTTGGCTCAAGACTCAAGACCGGTAGTATTTGTCCCTTGTGCTGTGTTTGTGACGTCAGAGGTTACCAGTGCTGGTTTTAAAGCTCAGCCAGGTAGAAGCGAGAGTGGGGGAGAAAGTATGGTGGAGCAGTGCACTGTGTACGAGTAGATTCAAAAAATGGAGATTGGAGAGAAAGCTGGAAGAGCGTTCATTTGTGGATTATTCTTAATTACGGATTATCACCGACGGGACCAACTTTCAGGATTTCTCACACTTCGTCATCGTGCTCCCGGAGATTGTTCATTAACCCCGGTGAGGCTGGTTCATTTCTCCTCAAACACACCCATTCATAATACCCTGGACTCTGGACATTTCTACACCCACTCACACCCACACGCATACACATACACTTTTTAAAAATGTTTTGTAAATATTGATTGTTTAATTTGTTTTAGTGCACCCTTTTATTTATTTAGTTAGTTTTTGTATAATACACTTGGGTTTGGTTTACATGTTTGTGTCTCTGTCCTTTTTTGCTCCGTACACCAGCACATAAGATAAAGAGCTCCTTTTTTTTGTAACTCAAGTGTATCTAAAATATTCTGCTCATTACAGCGTGTGCAGGCAGAGTCAAGAACACAGCAGAAGGATGTTGCATGAACGTGCTGAAAACACGTTGAGAAAGCAGGGGAGACACTGGAAGCACAGAACTGAGCTGTTGAGAAAGCAGGGGAGACACACCTGATTAAATGCCAATGCATTATTCATAAGAATCTAGATTATCCACAACCCATTCTCACTGTCCACATCACCATGCGCGTCAACCAACATACGTCATTTTCAAATGATACGTCATCATCAATTTAATAACAAACATTTATTTGGCAATAAACTTTTGGGAAAAAAAAGACTTATTAATTTCACCACAAACAAGTTGATGGAAATTAATGGCTGATCCTGTCTGTTTTTTTATTCAAGTTCAAATCAGCGTGCGCTTTGACTACAATGTACTATATGCTACTGGAATGTGTATATATATATATATATATATATATATATATATATATATATATATATTTTTTTTTTTTTTTTATTATTTATTAAAGAAAATTATGATATCATAACAGTATACTGCATTTCATTCTTATCATAAGAATGCAAATACCCCAGTGCTGCTGACTGACATCGGTTTATGTTTGAACTTTATGGTTATTTATTTTCATTTAATTCAGTTAATAAATCTACTATAAACAAAAAGACGGGAAACGAAGGAGCAGGGGTAGAGCTTGTTATCCTTTGTGGTCTCTGAGAAAGGATGGTCCCGACTCCTGTCTCAGAAGCGTCAACCTCAACAACAAACTGAAGGGCGGGGTCTGGGAAGGTAAGGATGGGTGCTATAGTGAATCGGAGCTTGAGTTTTGTGAGGACTTTTTCCACCAGGGGATTCTATTTGAACAAAGTTTTAGTGGAGGTGAGTGTTGTGAGCGGGGCCGCCACCACACTGTAATTCCTAATGAAATGGCAGTAAAAGTTGGCGAACACCAGAAAGCACTAAAGCTCTCATCTAGAGGATGGCACTGGCCAGTCTGTGATTGCATTGACCTTGGCGGGTCAATCTGGATGCCTGCAGGTGAGATAGAGAACCCCAGGAAGGAGGTGAAGTCACAGTAAAACTCACAGCCTTGAAATAGAGTTTGTTTTCCAATAGCCGTTGCAGAACCTGACAGACATGGATCTTGTGTTCTCTTAGGGCACAATAAAAAAAAAAAAACAAGATATCATCAAGGTAAGCAAATACAAATATGTTGAGGAAGTCTCTGAGGACATCATTGATGAGTGCCTGAAAAACGTTAATGTGTTGGTTAAACCAAATGAAGCCACCAGGTATTCCTAATGACCAGTAGGGGTGTTAAAGGCAGTCTTCCACTCATCACCTTCTCTTATCCTGACCAGGTGGTAAGCATTTCTGAGGTCTAGCTTGGTGAAAATGCGGGCATCCTGGAGCAGCTCAAAGGCAGTTGTCACTAAAGGAAGTGTGTAGTTGTTCTTTACTGTGATTTCATTCAATCATCTGTAATCTATGCAGGGTCTGAGGGACTTGTATTTCTTCTCCACCAAAAAAAAAAATTCCCCCACCAGCAGGGGAGGACGAGGGGCAGATGATTGCTGCCAAGAGCGATTCTGTAATATATTGCTCCATGGCCTCTCTTTCTGGGCGAGAGAAGGAGTAGAGTCGCCTGTTGGGTGTGGTGGTGCCGGGGAGGAGGTCAATAGCACAGTCATAGGGCCGATGAAGTGGTAGTGAAACAGCCTATGACTTGCTAAAGACCTGCTGCAGATCATGATAATCTACTGGGACCCTGGATAAACTGGGTACCTCCTCCTGTGACATGGAATGGGTCTTAGCTATTGACCCGGAATTTGATGACGTTCCTCTTGCCGGGACCGTTTTCGGGCATCAAGACAGGTCGCTAGGTCAAACAACCCCTGCAGATCAGATGGGAGCACATAGGTTGTGAGGTCATCCTTGGTTAAATCAGAAAGCCCATGGAGAAATGCATCAAAGAGTGTCTGCTCACCTCAGCCACTAGAGGGAGCCAACATACAAAAATCAATAGCATCTTCTGAGACGGAGCAGGATCCCTGGCGTAGCCGAAGTATTTGGCTTGCTGCCTGGTGTCCCGTTAATGGACAGTCAAAAACTCTTCTCATTTCATCAGTGAAAGCTTTGTAGGTCAAACAGCAGGGAACTTGTGCATCCGAGAGTGATGTTCCCCACTCCCTTGCCTTTCCGGAGAGGAGGATGATGTAAGCAACTTTGGACCATTCTGTGGGGAATGAGGAAGCCTGTAGCTCAAGCACGAGAGAGCACTGTAAGAGAAAAGAGCGGCAGGTGTGGGGATCCCTGTTATAGGTATGCGGTGAAGGGAGACGTGGCTCGTGATCGAAAGCATGCACAGGAGGGGGAGCAGAAAGGGGGGTGCTGAGGATAGATGTGTTTGCTGAACTTGGTTAGTGAGCAACGTCAGGGTCTCTGTGAGAGTTTGAAATGTATTTGTAATCTGTTGAATTTCCTGCTGGTGAGTATCCAAGAGGGTTCAAGGGTCTCTTTAACTCTTTAATGCACCCTTCAGGACTCATAAACCCAGACAATAAGGGTTTATGAGTCCTGAAGAAAAAAATGAGAACCAGGTGCGTCATTAATTAGATGATTAATTACATAAGCCCTTAGTGGCTCCATCTAGTGGGGGAAACAGGAACAAACTAAAACCTGTAAGCCTCATAGAAAACAAATAGCAAGACTGGTTACATTTTCTTGCATGAAGTCTAGATTAATAACTCACGCACTACTGCAGTCTGTACCTCTGTACCCATCCTCTCTTTACTCACACAGTTTAGTGACTGTTGTTGCAGTCCTGTTTCCTGATTTTTTGGAGACACCCTAGCTCTTGGCATCTACAATATTTAAAATTTTAATGACTGACTTGGCAGACATCTTGATAGAACCTCAGGTTTGTGAAGCAGAGCTGCAGTTTCTCTAATGTTTATTCTCTAATTAAATTGTTATTTACTTTAATATATTAAAATGGCTCCAGTACTTTTGCTCACCTAAGAACTGGGTATGCACAGGATCCTTGTAAGATTACTGAACCACACTTGTGTGCTAATGTCATGTATTATGCACATTTAGTTTTATTATTATTATTATTGCAACAATTCAAAACAATAGTGTCTGTGGCACTTCTGTCCTTTTTAAGCCAATATGAATTATTGTTCTTATGAAGTATGTTTTTAGCCGATTAACACACTAATAGTAAAAAAAAATAGTGTCTAGTAACGCAAATGTGGATTACGTTTGTTTGAAGTGTTCAAGCATCTGTGTATTTTATGTGCTTCATGGTATTTGGGCATCTATTCCCATTCCTAAAATCTTGAAACATTGCTTCAAAAACAGCATGAATCACTCCATCTCTGCACATTGAAATTCTTTTGGCCTTGTTATCCTGTCGTGCTGCATCTTAACTTATTCCTAGTGTACTCTGAATAAAATGTGGTTCTGTCAGTAACGGAAGTTACACACCAGTGACAGTCACCGAGCGAAGACATTTGAGTTGCACTTCACTCATGCATTAGATGCTTGTTAAAGTCCAGAAGTATATAAATACAAATGTAACACTGCTGTGCTACAATAATGTATACTTAGCACAAATTTACTATTATTGTTATTCATAACATCATTATACATTATAATTATTAGGCTCTCACACGCTGGTTTTAAGATAAATGAACATGTTTACAGCACTGCTGCTTTCCGTCACATGAAATAGTAGACGTGTTGCTGCAGTTTTTGATGCCTGATGAAATTAAGACAATGTTAAAAGCTAAAACTGGCTAAAAATGAGAAAAAACTAATGTCTCGGTAAAGCTTCTTTGAAAACGCCAAGCGTCCTACATAAATAACAGCTATTTATGCTATTTAATAACTGGTAATTCACACGCTCCAAGCCCACTCTGTATAATAGATGCGACCTTATGCAAGTATGTTTGAGACAACTTCATTCTGGATTAAAAACAATATCTTGAGATCACCACAAAACCACTGAAAAAACTTTGCTTACATTAAAAAAAAAAAAAATCTTTGTTTTATCTCCCATCACTCCTAGAACCAAGAGAACCAAGCTCAGGGCACACACTGATTTTATCATATGCTAAATTTATTATGCACTTGATTCCCCTTTGTCAAAACTATTTTACATGAAACTGGTTTGTGGTGCTAAAAACTTTAGCCATGTGGCGACTGTTCTATCAGATGCCCGAATCAGAAACTGTTGAGATGCTCTTTGCTTTTGCAGACATGTGATTCAGCATTTTAAAATATATTAGAAAGTATATATTGCACGGAGTCATGCTGACTTATTCTGACCTGTTTCTTAAACTGATTTTCAGGTACCAGAAATTTCTGATTCATTATTTTAGCTCTTTTAACATTCTGGTGTGTTTGACAGTCATATGGTTTGTGAACTGTTGTCCCCACTGGCTTGACTTTACAAGAGAAGGACAGCGGTTGACATGCCCAGTCTGTCTGCGGTGTGGATGCATGTGTGCTTCTCTTGTAGGTGGTTGAGTGGTTGATTGCAAAGCTGGATGTGTGTTTCTCTCCACTGCTTACTCTTTGTACTATTTGGTTTGAGAATAATTTTTCATTTGCATTTAATATACCATACATATTTTACTCTTATATTGTTGATATTGATTAACTCATTCTGTTTAGGTTTGTTTAATTTCCTATTTAAAATAAATTATTATCTTGGCTCATATTTGTGCATGCTGATTATATTATAGGGGAATTATCACAACCACGGTGTCATGATCCATCTTGGTGAGGAGAGGATTCAATGTTACTGCAAAGTGACAACACAACCCAAAGAGTTTTCTGTGTAAGAAAACTAAAGTTTCAGCTTTTACACTGACAGTTACAGAGTACAAGATTGCTTTTAATATATGATGCTAATCCTAACCATACCAACCCCTTTGCACAGAAACATCTGCATTAACATCATTTTAGATCTCCAATCGTTTAGAATTACACTGATCTATAAAAACTTGAATTACTGCATCTCCACACAGAAACTCTTTTTGCGTTTTTAAACTAAACACTTACCCATGTGTGGAGCTGTGTCTGAGTCTTGCTTTGCATCCCTGGCATCAGGGTTGGGTTTGTGTCCTCTAACAGCATCTGCACTATCATAGATATCCACCACAATTTCCCTTTGCTTAGAAGAACGCTCAACCATCTCTAAACTATAAAAGATTCACTAAAACACTAAATTACTGCGTCTCTGTGTGAGCACAATGGCACTTCCTCCTTATTGTCCACTTAGTCCCTCTTAATTAAATGTTGTGCTGCCAGTAAAGGAAGTTACACATCAGAAAAGGGTCAAAACTGTCTACTTGTGGTCAAAGTGTGAAGACATTTAAGCTGCAGTTTCCAAAAGTCCAGCAATTAAATAAAAGAACAAAATACATTTTTTATTCATGATATAAAAAAAATCTGTTTGGTTTTTCACCTGCTGCTTTTAAGATGAACTCATATTTACAGCGCTGTTGATTTCTGTCATATGAATTAGTCGACATGTTTCTGCAGGAGATCTGCAATTATTTACAGAAGCTTTTCTGCAGCTTTGCTGTGAGGTTGCAACACAAAAGAGCCACTGATCTAAAATCACCATTAAACACTGCTCTCTTTCACACATCAATATGTAATAAAATAGCTCACAGCAACGACATACAGTACAAGGATGTACATCACACATGGGCATGCTGTCTCACATGGGTACACAAAAGGGAGCAAGATATTCATTTAATATTTACTTTGTAACTGAAAATTTTTTCTGTTGTCTTGTTTTTTTCCTGTTAACTTTGGAGTTAATGAGAAAATAGAAAAACTTGGAAATGGAGCAATAAAGGTTTAAAAAGATTTTGTATTTTATGAAAAAAAAATATATATAAATTGCTGTGGAAAAAGAAGGAGTATGGAATGTGTGGCTAGTGTATGGTGGTAACAGTACGCCGTGTTAATGACATGACGTCCTGCTCATACCAGAATCTAAAAACCCCGGATGTGTACACTAAAATAATTTAATATGAATATGGTCAGCTGACATGTGTGGACCTGCATATGCACCTACTGTACTGTCAGTAACTAGGGCAATTCTTTTTTCCATAGAAAGGGAAAAGGACGAGGACATATTCATCTCTCTCTCTTTAAGTTGTCTCTCTCTAGTCATGATGTTGTATCTGGTCTGGTTATTTTCTGCACTTCATGCACTGAATTTGATCTGCAGCAGTGATGCCAGAACACACTGCTCTGGAAACCGACACAACAGCCTCATTAAAATCAAATCCCTTCAGCAGTGACCTGGAGAACATCTCAGTAACTCGATCCAGCCATCACTGTGAAACTCCTCCCTTTGCACTCATGCATTTCACAGGGCGTCTGTGAGCTCAGGCAAGCAGAAGGAGCTGATAGTGCTTTCCTCCAAGTGTGTTACGCCACCCCAACGGTGCATGAGAGAGCAGTTCAAAAAAAGGGTCAATGATGTCAAATGGTTTCCGGGAAACGTGATAGAGTTCGGCCATCCCGACTGAGTGGTTGAGTAGCCTCAGTGTGCTTTAGTTTTCTATATTGGATTTTTCTCCTCTGGTAAGGTAGGTCCTTAACCTTTGTACTGTTTTTGAAACACAACTGGTTCTTACTGTATACCTAGTTCTTGCTGTTTGGTAGTTTTGATTGCAGTGTGATTTGTCCTCAGGTAATTAATCAAGTGTAGTTTCAGGCTTCCTTAAGGTGTGAATTGTGGGCAGGGCTTAGCTACATATATTGAAGCTGGATCTAGCTCAAACTTTAGTGTGCTTTAGTTTTCTACTGTATTTTGGATTCTTCTCCACTGGTAAGGTAGTCTTTAACCTTTGTACTGTTTTTGAAACACAACTGGTTCTTACTGTATACCTAGTTCTTGCTGTTTGGTAGTGTTGATTGCCGTGTGATTTGTTCTCAGGTAATTAATCAAAAGTAGTTTCGGGCTCCCTTAAGGTGTGAACTGTGGGCAGGGCTTAGCTAAGTAAATAAGCATACCCTGCAACAAAGTTGGTCATGAATCTAGATAGCATCTAGATCTCGATATCTAGATCGAATTGAAAGAGAGAACATAGAAAAGAGAGAAATTCTTATTTAGTAAGGAATTAAATTTTTTTGACAAATATCTCATTCTGTCTAGGAGTTAAGGATGTGTGTTCAACCTTTTACTCACACAGCAGAGGCAGATCTCCCAGAAACCTCATCTACCCTCCAGTACTGTCTCATTGTCCTGCACTGGTGGTAGGTGGGCTCTAGAACTGCCAATCTGCTGTAAAGAAAGCAGATTTTATCTCAGCCCTAGCTACCCATTACTCTTTTGATTTTCTGGCACTAACAGAGACCTGGATATCTCCTCGGAACTCAGCTACACCGGCTGCCCTATCCTCTGCCTATATATTGACTATATATTCGCTCACTCACCATGAGAAACTGGCAGAGGTGGTGGTACGGGTCTGTTGTTGTCTAAAAGATGGTCCTTCTCGCTATTGACCTGTCTCATCACAGTTTTTCATCATTTGAATTTCATGCAGTTAAGGTAACCTCTCCAATTAACCTTCACATCTTAGTTATCTACTGTCCACCTGGCTCTCTAGGAAACTTTCTGGACGAAATGGACATGCTTCTTAGTCTTTTTCCTTCCGCTAACACTTCTCTCACTGTCCTAGGAGACTTCAACCTCCCCTGACAAACTCCAATTCTTGTTACTTCTCCCTCTCCTTAATTATTTCTCTTTAACTCTAAACAGTTGCCCTCCCACACACAAGGCAGGGAATTCTCTTGACCTCGTTTTTTGCCGTCTTTCCCCAGTCACAGATCTCACTACTATTCCCCTTCATAAATCTGATCATTACCTGGTATCCTTCACCATAACCCTTCCTAT
Source organism: Clarias magur (assembly GCA_013621035.1). Lineage (NCBI taxonomy): Eukaryota > Metazoa > Chordata > Actinopteri > Siluriformes > Clariidae > Clarias > Clarias magur. Next base: position 267,338 of record QNUK01000485.1, on the reverse strand, counting down.
TCTGTGTAAAACTAACCACCAAAAATTTCTCTCTTGCCCGCAGAAACCTTCACCCTGTCTCCCCTTCCTCTGTGTCTTCATGCACCCTATCATCCCTCCCAGACCCAGACTCCTTCTCCTCTCTACCACTAGAGACTGCGACTGAAACTTTCCTCTCTTCTCTCTCCTCATCCATAGAGCTCATTTGCCCACTGTCATCTAAACCAAGGAAGACATCTTGTCCTGCTCCTTTTCTATCTGATGTACTGCACAACAACATAAGAGAATTAAGAACTGTAGAGGGAAGATGGAAGAAATCACAGCTTGATGCCAATCTTGTCTCTTACCAGACTATTCTCATGTGACGTGACTTCTACCAAAACTGCCTTCTACAGAGAAAAGCTGGAAGCCTCTGCACATGATCCTGGCAAACTCCATAACATCTTCTCCTCACTACACAACCCACCGACTCCTCCTGCCCCTTCCTCTCTGACTGCTGACGATTTTGCCACATTCTATGATGGGGAAAATTGCAGCAATCCGCCAGTCCTTCGCTCCCAACCAAACTCCTACAGCAGAACCTCAGGACCTTCCCTTCCCTCCCTTAGCAGAATTCTCCAACCTGTCATCTGATGAGGTTCAGCAGATCATCTTGTCATCTAAACCCACCACCTGTTCTTTAGACCCAATACCTTCCACAATCAACCATTCCATATCATCTGGTCATGTTCCTGCTGCTTTTAAGAAGGCAAGGGTTATTCCCATCCTCAAGAAACCCTGCCTGGACCGATCAGAAGTAACTATTGTCCGGTATCACTTCTCTCTTTTATTTCCAAAATTCTTGAAAGGACAGTTTATAACCAAATGTCTCTTTATCTCTCACAGAACAACCTTAATGATCCCAACCAATCTGGATTCAAAGTGGCACATTCCACAGAGACTGCCCTTCTGTCAGTCACTGAGAAGCTGGTAGATCTGCTAAACTGTCATCTGTCCTGATTCTCCTGGACCTGTCAGCTGTATTTGACACAGTGAACCACAAGATTCTGTTATCTATTCTTACAAGCCTTGGAATTTGTGGAACAGCATGGCAATGGTTTGCTTCTTACCTAGAACATAGGTCGTATGAGGTGACATGGAGGGGAGCTACATCTGCCCCATGTAGACTCTCTACTGGTGTCCCGCAGGGCTCAGTACTTGGTCCTCTTCTGTTCTCCCTCTATACCTGGTCTCTTGGTAAGGGCACATCATCGCATGGATTTTCATACCATTGTTATGCAGATGACGCTCAACTTATTCTCTCCTTTCCTCCCTCTGACACTCAGGTTTCCACACAGATCTCAGCATGTCTGGCAGACATCTCATCCTGGATGGCAGATCATCAGCTGAAACTCAATCTGAGTAAAACCGAACTGTTGTTCATCCCCGGTGACTCATCCCCAGGTCAAGATCTTGTGATATCCATGGACAACAATCAAATCACTCCTTCAGCCACTGCCCACAATCTTGGGGTAACCATGGACAATTATCTGTCATTTTCCCCACACATCGCTAACCTTACACGCTCTTGTAGATTTCTTCTTTACAATATCAGAAGAATCTGCCCATTTCTTTCTTCACAGGCTACTCAGGTGTTTGTTCAGTCCCTTATTATTTCAAGACTGGACTACTGCAACTCACTCCTGGCTGGCCTGCCTCTGTCCATGACTCGTCCTCTGCAACTGATCCAGAACGCAGCAGCACGTCTTGTTTTCAACCTTCCCAAGTTCTCCCACATCACCCCACTCCTCCATTGCACTGGCTTCCTGTAGCTGCCCTCATCAAATTCAAAACACTGATGCTTGACTACAAAGCTAAAAATGGCCCAGCTCCCACTTACCTCTCTGCTCTAATCACACTATGCACTGCGCAGCGTTCCCTCCGATCCTCCAGCAGTGCTCGCCTTATCCCACCATCTCTCAGGGATCGAGGGCGGCATTCATCCAGACTCTTTTCTGTTCTAGGTGGTGGAACAAACTTCCTCTTGATTCCCGTACAGCAGAGACTTTGACGATCTTTAAACAATGACTCAAAATGTATCTCCAAACAACCACCCCCCCCCCCCAAAAAAAAAAAACACTCTTCCCAGTTGTGTTAGACTAATGGCACTTAGTTATTGACCTAGTTAACCCAGTGTAAGTATCTATTTAGTGATGTAAACTTTAAAGCACTTTTTGTAAGTCGCTTTGGATAAGAGCGTCTGCCAAATGCTTAAATGTAAATGTAGCCTTATTGTGGGGGCACGTAGTGACGGGGAGGAATTGTACATGGCTAAATTAGGGAGAAAAATATAATAAAATCTTTAAATAATAATAATTAAAAACAAATAATAATAATTCAATTAAGTTAAATTTCATTTGTATAGCACTGAAAAAATTGAATGTGTATGCATCAATATGGTCAGATAGCCCCTGATGAGCAAACTGAGAGCGACGGTGGCAAGGAAAGACTCCCTGAGATGGCAATAGGAAGAAACTTTGAGAGGAACCGGACTCAACAGGAAACCTATCCTCATTTGGGTGAAACAGAAAGCAGGAATTGATCTTTTATAATTCACTGGGGCAAATTTGGATCATGCATCATGTTAGCGACATTCTAATGATGTTCCTAGCAACATGCTAATATAGTTATAATAATTATATGCTAATCGGCTAAATGTCATGTTAGCAACATGCAACATTAGTAAGCATAATGCTAGCAACATGCTAATCACACTAGCATCATGATAGTGACATTCTAATGATGTTGCTAGCAACATGCTAATATTGGTAGCATAATGCTAGCAACATGCTTATCAGCTAAACGTCAAGCTAGCAAAACACTAAGCACTCTAGCATCATGGTAGCGACATTCTAATGATGTACAGTTTCTAATATAGTTAGCATGATGCTAACAACATGCTAAAAGCTAAACGTCATGATATCGAAATGCTAATCACACTAGGATCATGCTAGTGACATGCTAATCATGTTATTCCCGAAATGCTAATATAGTTAGCTAATGCTAGCGATGTGCTAATATTGTTAGCATCATACTGGCAACATGCTAATATAATTAGCATAATTAGCATAATGTTAGGAATTTGAGCCCTCCCCTGTGTTTCTACAACAGTGGGATCCACAGTTAAATTCAGTTATAAAGTTCTTATGAAAGTTACCATTGTATGTAAATTGGACCCTCCTGGGCAGTTTACCATTAGAAAAGTCATGTCAAGCCCTCCATTCCTGAATAAGCCGAACGATACGACACCTCTTTCATAGGTCTATGACAAACGGAACGTGACTAGTCATGCATTATAAATCAGTGGGTCAAATTTGGTCACTTGTTGTGACCAGGGGGTAAAACTAATACCCTCGTGCATAGTTCTGACACAGCTTGCAAGCCTCGTCAAATGTGGTAAATTTGAGATTTCTACAAATTTCTCACTCTGTGCTAAAATCCTTTTTTTTTTTTCTTAATATTAAACCAGTAGGATTTTTAGGTTGACACAATTGCCCCCTGTGGGGGCCACCTCTTTACAACAGCCATAAAAACCCCATTCACCAAAATCCCCATTATAAGTCAATGGGGCAAATTTGGGCTTCTCTTGCCCCCCTGGGAGTAAAACCTATACCCTCTTCCGGTGTATGTCTGACATAGCTTGCAAGCCCCTACAAATTTGGTAAACTTAGGCTTTCTATCAAATTGCACTAGAATCCATCAAAGTTGGTATCAATGTTAAATCTATGGGATTTTGGGGGGAGATTAACTGCCCCCTGTGGGGGCAATTTACTGCCCGATGCTCAGAAAAGTCTTAGCAGCCCGAACCTGATAATAAGCTGCACGATTTGACACCTGTTTTATGGGTGTACAATAAACAAAACTGTAGTAGTTATGTGCCAAAATCTGCATTATATGTCAATGGGGCAAATTTGGGCACCTTTTCTGCCCCAGGGGCAAAACTTATACCCTCATGCCAGGTATGTTCTGACACAGTTTGCAAACCTCTTCAAATGTGATGAATTTGAGATTTCTACCAAATTCTCACTCTGCACTTCAATGCATCAAAGTTGGTCTCAATATTAAGTCTACAGGATTTTTCATCCATTATTATAAGTCAATGGGGCACATTTGGGGACCTCTGGTGCCCTGGGGGTAAAACTTATACCCTTGTGGGGGGTATGTTCTGACACAGGTTGCAAGCCACTTCAAATGTCGTAAATCGGGTTTACAGTGTAGCAGTCAAAAAAGACTCTCTAAAAATGCTGTGTTGTTTCTGTAAACACATTGTTGGGTTGCTCATGTTGGGTCAAATAAGATTGGTTGGGTTATTTTGACCCAACAATTGGTTTATTCTTTATTATCTGGTTTCTCCAAACGGCAGCCTGAAAAATATTCAAAATATTATTGTTATTGTGTTCCATGTTGTCACGGCATGCGCCTGTGATGGGTGTGCGCGCAAATCAAAATCGTTCCTCGCTCACTAGCTAGGCAGTCTCTCAGGCTAGTGTGCCCTAATCAATATCACTCCTGGCTCACTAGCTAGACGGCCTCTCAGGCTAGTGCGGCCAAATAAATATCGCTCCTCGCTCACTAGCTAGGCGGCCTCTCAGGCTAGTGCGGCCAAATCAATATCGCTCCTCGGTCACTAGCTAGGCGGCCTCTCAGGCTAGTGCGGCCAAATCAATATCGCTCCTCACTCACTAGCTAGGCAGCCTCTCCTTCTGCTGGTGGGCGAAGGAGCAGGGGCACGGAATTAGGCACGACTGGTGAGCTATCGCAGCTAATGATCGGCAGCCAGCGGTGGTTCAACGGGGTTCAGAAAATTATGATGATCATAACAGCATACTGCATTTCATTCTCATAATACCGCAAAAACACAAGCGGTGTTGAATGACAACGACATCTGCTTACGCAGTAGCACGTCTTGACAATGTTTTAATTTTATAGTCATTTAGTTTCATTTATTTCGGTATTATCTACTACAAATTTAAAGAACACAAAATTGAAGATGACCCAAAACCCTACACTGTAATCCCGATTAAGTTGGAAAAACTCAAAATATTTGAGGTAATCAGTTACATCAAATGTTTTAACTAATGATAGTTCTGTTTACTTAAAATTGGAAACATCAATTTTTGCAAACCAACCAGCACGAGAATCGAACCCGGGCCTTCCACATGGCAGGCGAAACACTTACCACTGCGCCACGAGTGCTCTATAGAGTTTACAGTGTACACGCGTACATTTAACATTTTAACATTTACTTTGCTTAAATTCGATACTAATAAAATTTAATTCTACATTTTTACTGTAATTTTAGTACTATGATTTATGAATTTGTTTAAGTATAATGTTACACTTGATTTTATCCACTACTACATGCACTTCTAAAGGAGCTGCGGCTCATGTTTTTTTTTTTTTTTTTATTCACTGTGAATAATAGCTTCTGTTAAATGCTGTAAAAATAAACAATATAATATGTATAAAACTGCTCAATAGTTTGGGATCACTTTATAACTCCATGGTTGTTCCTGATTTTTATTTCTTCCTACATTGAAAAGCAATGCTGAAGGCATCCAACATGTGCAATAATCTCCCTCGAACAGTTAATGTTGAGCCGGTTTAATCATGGTGCTTGATGGGTTTTGTAAATGACTTGACAATACTGTTCTTGCAAGAAGTGTTCCATAACAGCTTACCCCTGTGTCCTAAAATACCAACTGATTCTTGTTGTTGTTTTTCTTACATAATTACCCAAATTACCTGAATTACTGCACCTCTGCATTTTATAACACTTTTGCCCAAGCAAACTTAATCACGCTGTACCTTTTTCTTATCGTGCCTTAGCATCACGGCCACGACCTTCACCATTGTCTGCAGTACTGTAGGAACACCCCGGCATCTTGTCCTGCATAGGAGAACACCAAAACATCTTTAGTCTATAGTGCAGTGAAAAAGTATTTGCGACTTTCTATTCCAACTTTTTTCTTTTTTTTTTTGCATATTTCTCACACTTAAATGATTGTGACAACCCAAATGAATGCAAAATGCAATTCTTAAATGATGATTTCAATTTTTAAGGAAAAAGAAAAACTGATTATCCTATGTGACTAATATGTACTGTAGTACAATAAAAAACAATAGGGGTAAATATTTTTTTTAACAGTGGGACTTTTTTGTGTTAATTGTCATATAAAAGTCCCATTAAAACATGACTAAAAGACTCTGTACGCCGTATAAGAAAATAAATGTGCTGCTGCCAGTAAATGCAGTTAGAGGAAATGAGATATCAAAGCCGCAGCACCAGTCACTTCTTGTGTACAAAGTGTGAAAATTTTTAAACTGCAAAACTCTTGCATACCCCAGCTGTGCATGTTAAAGTGCAGCAATTATATAAATACAAAAATAATGTTAGAATTTGTAAAAGGAATGTACATGATGACTAAGACATTATATTTTGCTTCATACAATGTAATTCTGCAAAACCTGTTAGACTGTTTGCCTGATGCTGATTCACTGATCTAAAGTCAGTGTTAACCACTGCTCTCTTCACACATCAGTGTGTGGAAAAACAGCTCACAGAAACAACTACATAAACACACTTTTTTTGCATGCATAGGCAAGGGAGCATGACTTATTCAACATAAACATTATGGGACAGTCTTCAGGACAGATCTCTGTTGTGTGTTTGGAGTTTGTGTTTTGTCGTTTCTTAGGAGCAAGCTGTCTTGTCCCCCTTTTTTCTTTATATTTAACTTTGTACACTAAAGGGTTTTTAGTTCTTAATGTCTTTACTGCATCTTACTCTTTTACATGAGCACAGAGGGGAGGATAAATAGCTTGGATCACTGAAATGTGAAATGAATAGAAATATCAAATGAATCAATATTTTGTGTTGAATGTTATATGAATTTGTTGTTTCTTGTGTGAAGTAGACCACTTTGGTTCTGGCAGGTAATGCTGGCCGGCTTCTCTCACTACCACCACAGGCATGTCTGGACCACATGCATTTTAGACCTGTGAGGAAACACTGTGCAATTTCATGTAAACCCCCTTTAATGCACTCACACACACACACACACACACACACACACACACACACACACTCTTCTGATTCTCACCGCAATACAGTTGAAGAAACGTTTAATTGCATTCAGGAGTGCTGTTCTAACATGCAGTGTAAGCACTCAGATCATCCCTGGTTGCTTAAACATACAGTCTGAGCAAAGAGGTCACATCAGGCCGTACAGGAAGTCTGATTAAAATGTTTTGTGCAGGGGGGGGGGGGGGGGATAAAGACGTAAACACAAAACAAAAACACCCCAAAGTGTCTCAATGATATTTAGATCTGGTGACTATGCAGGCCATGGGAGATGTTCAACTTCACTATGTTCATCAAACCACTCTGTCATCAGTCTTGCTGTGTGTATTGGTACATTATCATCCTGATACACGGCACGCCTTCAGGATACAATGTTTGAACCACTGGGTGCACATGGTCCTCCAGAATGGTTTGATAGTCCTTGGTAGTGACACGCCCATCTAGCACAAGTATTGGGTCTAGGGAATGCCATGATATTGCAGCCCAAACCATTATTGATCCACCCCATACTTCACTCTGGGCATGCAATAGTCTAGGTGGTATGCTTTTTTTGGGGCTTCTCCACACCGTAACTCGGATGTGGGAAAGAGGGTGAAGATGGACTCATCAGAGAACAATACATGGTTTACATTGTACATAGCACAAAATTTTCACTGCTGGCACTAAAACCGACGTTTGGCATTGGCATGAATGACCATATGTTTGGGTATAGCAGCCTGACCGTGTACATTGACCCTGTGGAGCTCCCAATGAACAGTTTTGGTGCTAACAGGAGAGTTGAGGTGCACATTTAATTCTGCAGTAGGTTAGGCAGCTGTACTTTTATGGTTTTGGATACAGTCCGGGTTAGCACCCGAACATCCCTTTCAGACAGCTTCCTCTTGCATTCACTGTTACTCCTGTTGGATGTGGTTCATCCTTCTTGGTGGTATGCTGACATTATCCTGGATACCGTGGCTTGTGATGCATCACAAAGACTTGCTGTCTTGGTCACAGATGCGCCAGCGAGACATGCACCAACAATTTATCCTTTTTTGAACTTTGATATGTCAAACATAATGTTGTGTGCACTGCAATTGTCACGGTGTGCGCCTGTGATGGGCGTGCACACAAATCTTGTATCGCTCCCTCCTCGCTCACTAGTTAGGCCGCATTCTGCAGGTTTGCAAAGTGATTTTGATCCAGGGCTTCTCTCCGCGCTATAAAACGCAGCAGGGATTGTAGCTCGGGGGTCTGTTGGGTCATCTGTGGTGGAGTGGAGATTTGTAGCGCAGACGCACTAAACCGCAGAAGAGCAACATATGAACGCACCCCCATGGACAATAAAGAGGGGGTGGAATTCCTGCCGCAAGCAGGACAGCAGCTCACTGCTAGAGCTCTCGCGGCTCTCGTTCTCCCACATGGAGCCGGATTCGTGACCCTGGCCCTGAGGAAGAAAAGGCAGCAGTAGCTACATGGCACGGCCCTTGATCCCAGCCAGGGAAAGCCGCTCAGCCACTGGATGTCAGAGAAGACTGAGGCTGCGCCCACAGAGAGAGCTAGAAGGGCCCGGGCCAGGTATCCTCCGAGAGCAGAGTCAGCGTGAGCGAATAGAGTCAGGAGCTGCTGTCCACGTGGGCCCACGCTGCCACTCTGGCCGCTGCCCACCGCTCACCGGCCAGTGCCCACATGCCAGCGGGGAACTGCCCACCAGACCTGCACGTGCACAATATTCCTTCCCTTTTCTTTCCATCCGCCCTCCTTTAACCCTTTCCTTCCCTATTTATTCCCAATAAATAACCCCTTTTCCCGCAAGACCTTGCCGACGGTCGAAACCGTTACAGCAATATTTTAAGCAAAACTATGCTATTACTTTGCTAATTAAACCTTCACACTCTGATCTTACTGGTGGAATGTGCAATCAATGAAGATTGACCACCAGGTTGGTCAAATTTAGCTATGAAATCTCCAACATTAAATTGGCCAGTGTTTCAGTATCGTGTTTCAGCTCACGCCAAATATTGGCAGCACTTACGCAAAGGTTCTCTTCCTTAAGTCTGTCCCAGGTAGAATAAATCCACAGCATCGTTTTTCTCTCTATGCTCCACTTTTAATGGCAAGCAAAAAAGGCCATCTGCATTCGCATTATGTTCAGCTTTTTTATACTCAATAGAATAATTATGCGTAAACAAGAGTGAAGCCCACCTTTGCATTCGTGCAGCTGCCATAGATGGAATTCTTTTTTGGGCTCCAAAGATTGTAGTGAGCAGGTGATCTGTAAAAAGCGTGAACTTGTGTCTGTAAAGATACTGATGAAATTTACAGACACTGACTAAACGGTGTAACAGGCGGTTGCCTATTTATGGACTCCCGGCCAGCAGGGGTGCTGTGGGAATCGTTTATGTTAATTCCATAAAAGAAGAAGAGAGCCTGCGCTAGGTAACAGCAGCCATACAGTATCACAGCCAAAGCTGAATGCTGTTGCTAAAAAGCTAAAGCTACAGCTAAGCCATGTGTAAACCCGAATGCAGGATAGCCATGTCCGACGCGCATGTGAGTAAAAGTTGTTTTGTTGTACGTTTGTGTGTGTAAAGCCCACCGAGGCATGTGTATACAGTGCACTCATGGCTATTCCTCCTGCTATGGTCTATACTACAATTGCTCTTCCTTCTTCAGGTGACTTTTTCAGGCCTTCTGCATAAATTACCTACCTATGTGACCAAGGATCTCCAATGAGTCCTTGAAAAAAATCACACTTGCTTTTTTCCACATGTAAGCCAAACTGCTTTTGGCATCCAACAACTGCATCCAAATTTTCCATGTGTTCAGCTTCAGTTTTTTCAGGTTACTAAAATGTCATCCAGGTAAGAATGGACATTTGGCAGACCTTGTAATATCTACTCCATAGCTCTCTGGAATATGGCTGGTGAATATTGCTGAATCGATCCCAAATGGCAGATGATTTTTTACTGGAATTGCCCTTTTCGTGTGGAAATTGTAAGAAAATTGTGTGGAATTGTAAGAAGGAAATTCTTGGACGACTCCTCAACAGTCATCTGAAGGTAAGCATGTGACAAGTGTAATTTACTGAAACATTGTCCTCCTGAAAGTAAAGCAAAAAGGTCCTCAATACGGGGTAGCAGATAGTGTTCAGAACAGGAAAAAGGGGTTTACTGTCACTTTAAAGTCCCCACATACATGTATATGCACAGATGCATCTTTCTTTACCACGGAAACTATGGTGATAAAGACTATGGAAGTTCCCCAATTGAAGTTGCAATATGAAAGGTGCCCAATCGCTGTACCGTACAGGAGACAATGCCCCAATTTTAGTAAGATGATTAAGTTAATATTAATATTTTATTAATATTGCACAACATATAATGGAAGAGTAGCTGTCTGTTTACTCATTTTCACACTCACATTGATTACACCCTCAGGATGTAACACTAGTCCACTGTAAGTACGAAAGATGATGTCAGTAAAGCATAGTGGCAGGTGCTTTAACAGCTTGTGATAAGTTTCTGTTGAAATCAGTGAGACTGTGTCTTAGTGAGACCAGTATCCAGTTCCATTTCTAGTGGAATGCGCTCTATTTCAGGATTCACAACGATGCTGACTTCTCTTCTGGCGATGACAGGTTGTACAGAGCTAACTCAGAGTCTGTATCATCATTCTGCATCCACACGGTGTACTCTTCTCTTTTTTATATCGCCTTTCTGCTCATTTACTTTCGTTCCCCACTTAACTTTTGCTGCGTTTTCACTCTTTATCATCCTGTCACTTTTAATGCAGTAGCTTCGAGGTAATTAAAATCCTCCAACATCGCCAATTATGTTATGTTTCTCAGTTTATAACATGTTTTGAATAACACTCGGAAACCGGTACTTTTCTACTTCTGTAGTTTTCATTGAAACACAAACATTAGTGCCACCTACAGGAACATGAGGGAATAACAATATTCTCCAATACATAACAATATCAGCGTTGCTAAGTACAAACTTTCTGCAAGTGGTTCGCTAGCATCCGTCACAGAAGTTAGCAAAGTCAGTTCATCAAATACCTGTTTCTTGACTTTCTTTTTTTGCCATTCTCTTCTCTGTCGGCTCCATTTCTACTATGGATTAATATAATTGTAAAAAAGTAGCAGTTGGTAGGGTTTACAAACAAAAAAAGAGAAAGTAGTTTGGGAGGGTCAGGATTAAGCATCTTAGATGGAGTCCAACCGGAAGTCCTCAACACATCAAATACATTATTAAAACTCGCACAGTGTCTCTCAGCTTTAAGTAACAGGAGGTCAGGTGTAGCTTATTTCTCTTGAGTGCTTTGGAGCAGCTCTGTGCCTCGCTTTGGTGGATGCAGCTTTATTTGATGCTAATAATTGTTAGTTTATAGGCACAAGAAGGCTGTTAGGTGTTGACTGCCAATACAGGATGTCGCCAAACTGCAGTAGCTTCCTGTGGCCGAGATGGGAAGCAACACAATACCATATGATTGCACGACATGAGACATGTATTATTATACAAATGCCTTGCAGCTTGAACTACAGTCAGAGTATCCTGGATGTGTTGGACTGTGTCGACCAGCATCATTTGTTTGAAATACTCCTGACAAAATGTATTTATAAATGTTTATTACTTCTGTGAACACAATACTGGTAACTAACTTCAGTCTGCTTTTCTTTCTCTATAATGAACAGCTGTAATGTCTGATGAAGCAGCAGGCAGGTGTATGATTGAGCTGCTTTACAGGACTTTTTTTCAGGATTGCTTTTAATTTCTGCAGATCAGTGAAATCATCTTAAAATCATCATCCTAATAAAATGTTCAGTAAACTTGAAGTGTGAGTCTGGTAGTCACTTTTAAAGTCCCCTTTAAGGCCTTCCTGTTTAAGTGTTGCTTCAGTGCGACAGTTTCTCACTTGTGGTTTGTTGCATGTATAGAATTAATGAAAGAGGAAACAGGCTTTCAGAACAGCAGCAACACATCCAGTCAATAACGCAGTGAGACTTCAGACAGACAGTCTGAGTGTAGTTCTACTAGTGATGTTTTCCAAGTGAAGCTAGACTTCCCCAGTTTTTATTTATTTAGTTTTTCCCAGACTATACTGTGTGTATCATTTTAATTGGAAAAAAAAAAATCTTTAACAGTTTTGTTTTGGTAATAAACTCCTCGTGCTGTTCTTGACATAGTTGTCAGTTCGGCTTATATTATACTTATATATTAATTAATACTTATATTATATTATACAGGTTGCAGATCCTGTAATTAAAAAAAGTGTTTTTTACATTTATGGTTTCCTTTTCCCTAAATTCACTGCTTGACACCATTAACACACCTTCCCACACAACCCCCGTGGACTAACACAGAGCTGCACCGTAGAGATCCTGATCCTCAGTGCCGAGCTGCTTTATTCCAGTCATGATATTAAGGCTGCAACGACTAAGTGATAAAATTTGTTGTCAATGTTGGTGTTATGGATGGCGAAACATCAGTTTTTACTTACCCTGCTATCTCTTCACTGTGTAAAAGTTGTATAGTTTAAGTGCTTTTGTTTAAACTGTTTGCTAACTTCGGGACAGTCGCACTAGTTCTGTTCACTTGCTACTTGCTAGCATCACATTGCGCAATCACCTCATAAATTACACGGTGCGAATAACAGCAGAATATTACATTTAGTGGTTGTTTTCAGCAAATGCAAATAACAGTACATTTGTGACTATTAGCTTTTTGCATTTCTACATTTTTTTTTATAGTCCACTACAAAGTTAACTTGTTAACTAGCAGATCTGTTTTCAAACGTAATTTACTGTGGTTTTACTTATGCATATATCATTTTATTATACAAAATTACATTATTTTCTTTGTGTTTATATCTTAACAACTAAATGTCAGTGTATTTTTTTTTAAACGAATAGTGGAACCTTGGATTATGAGCATAATTCGTTCCGGAAGTGGGCTCGTGTTCCAAAACACTCGTAAACCAAATCATCATTTCCCATAAGAAATAATGAAAACTCAAATTATTTCTTCCACAGCCCCAAAAAATAAATACATAAAAATAATTAATACAATCTATAAAATGAAAATAAAACAAATGAATATGCACTTTACTTTTAAAAAAAAGTACAAATAAATCCAGACACATAAGTGTTTCCGTTGGTGCGCACAGGCGCCGTGTGTGTGTGTATGTGTGCGTGTGGAATTAGCCCCTTCTCTCGCCTTGTTTTACACAGTAACACTCCTCCTCCCTCTCCCCACCTCGCTTTTTAAGTTTCACAACAAACACACACACACACACACACACACACACACACACACACACACACACACACACAACGTAAACAACGTTTTAACAGGAAAAAAATAAATCTTTCTGACACTGGCATGAGCGCATATTAACGGAATCACTTTTAAAGTTTCACAACAAACGGACACACACACACACACACACACACACACACACACACACAATGGAAACACCGTTTTAACAGGGAAAAAAGGAATCTCTGACCTGAGCATACAAAGGGACGTGAGCATACTAAGGGAATCACTGCTGTAAAGTAAAAAAAAAAAACAGATGAACCAGCACCTTACCTTTGAAAAAGAATTGCGACAGAGCAGAGTTTCTGTGTGTTTGTGAAGCCGGGGAGGGGGTGAAAAGGCGAGAGAGCGTCTGTGCGTGTGTCAGGGTGTGTGTGTGTCGGTGTCAAATTACGAGCGCACACGCATAAGAGACTAAAAGAAAGAGGGAGATTATATTGATTGATTGATTATATCAACATGTTGATTATTAATAAGAGTTGCATGCGTGATATATGACACTCGGCACTCGTAAACTAATACTTGCTCGGTTTCCGATTAAAGATTTATTACAAATCTTTGCTCGGTTTGCGGAACACTCGTAAACCACGTTACTCGCAATCTGAGGTTCCACTGTACATTATATACACATACATACATACATATATACATACGTACATACACACTGTCAACTTGCCATCTGCAATTATTGTTAACAACAAACATTTTGATTTACATAAAATGCTGTACTTTGCATACTCAAATGCTGTTTTTTTTTTTTTTTTCAGAAAGAGACAACTCAGCATAAGTGAGTTCATTCAAAAAAGAAATCCCAGCCACTATAACAGATGCCATCCTGAGTATGTTGCTAACTGACATGCGACCAATGTCAATGGTGGAAGACGAAGGATTTAAAAAAATGATTGGCATCCTTAATCCAGGATACATACTTCCATCAAGGACCCACTTCACAAAATTAATGGAGAGAAAGCACCAGGAGGCATTTGAAAAAGTTAAGTCTGCTTTGAACATCACCAACAGAATGGCTTTAACTGCTGATATATGGACAAGTGTTGCGACTGAAGCATACCTTGGCATTACGTGCCATTACATTGGAAATGACTGGAAGGTGACATCTGTCTTCCTTACCACCTTGCCACTGGAAGACAGACATACCACAAACAACATTGCAGAATGGCTGGAAGAAGTAGTAGTCAAAGAAAATTACTGCCCTTGCACATGACAATGGTGCAAACATTGTGGCTGCTGCAAACCTACTGGAGAAGAAACATGGGTCGACCAGTATACGCTGCACTGGCCACACATTGCAGTTGGTGATTAACGCTGCTTTAAAGGACATAAATAAAAATGTTACCTGTTTATATGTAAAAAAATATACCCCTGTTAAAAGGGGAGCTGCGCTGTGTGCGGCTTAGGGACCGCGTAAAAATTGCATTACATAGAAAACTGCAAGTACAGTCAGTGATTAAGGGATATTGGCAGATGCCATACAATTCTACTGCAAGTGTATGCATAATTGTAAAAGCCATGAAAAGGGAGGTATTTGTATAAAAGGTACACAACTTTCCTCAGCTCACATGTGTAATGACTGGGTTATCAGCACAACTTAGTACAACGCAAATCAACAGCAGAACAAATGCCATTATGTACACAGTTCTCTCACCAAATACAATGTTCAACTGCAATGAAAACTGTATGTGTACTGTACAAACAGCACTGAAATATGTAAATAAAAGCATACATATGTACAAGATAATGTCTATTATATTAATAATACTGACACTGACACTGAAAATCTGAAACTAATTAATAAAGTGAAACATACAGTAGGATATACAGGCAGGGATTAACAAAAGATACTGTAAGTCAGCTTGTTCCTGCTATACTCAGACTCCTGATTAACACATACAACACAAACAGAACTTTCACTCAAGTGATAAACATGAACATAATTTCAACATCAACTAACTGTTACAGGATCAGTCATGTGTCTGTTACCATGGTTACTGCGTACCATTACTATGTAGACTACCGTGGTTAACATCATTTAATTTACTATAAAACTTTAAAAGAATTAGGCAAAATGTACTGAAAATATTTTCCTGTGTGTCTACATACACTTACTTAAAACACATGCAATGATTACGAAGGTTTCACCTGAAAAGGGAGGTATTTGTATAAAAGATACATGGACACAACTTTCTTCAGCTCACATGTGTAATGACTGGGAGAGAGGAAGCCACGTGCCCTTGTACAGTACATACCTCAACAACATAGTTGCACAACCCCCTACTGGAATCATTTGGTACTGCACCTTGCTCTTACTACACCCTGAAAGTGATACTAACATAAAACATAATACAAAAAAAATTAATAAATACGATGCCTCAGCTGCTGTGACTAACAGTCATAGACATAAAAGAATAAACAGGACATATGATCCAGCAAGAAACTACTGATGAGATCATTAGGTGCTTCTCTCCTACTGGATCTGTATCAAAGCTTGTAGTGCACATTGTCTCATTTGTCACATAATCACTTTTTTTTCACAATAATCAATTAAACAACAAATCCATTGCACTTTTCCCCATAATTCCCCAGTTAAACCCCTCTATTTACAGTTAAATTAATTTATTGTCATTTTAATCTATAATTGGCACAATAATCAATTAAGATTGAGAAAGAGATAATGGTGAGGAGAATGAACCAAACGCATCAGGACAGCCCACAGGTGTTTTCGTTGTGTTAACCCTCATCACACCAGCTGTTTCCTCTAGTGAAAATGAAGCACTTAATACATACTCTATGAACCTGTAGTCTACTTTATAAAATAATCATGCCGGTGCTGTTTTAATTGGAAAACCTAACTGTCTATATAAAACGTTACACAGTGCATATGGCATTAACTACCATAGAGTTATGCACATAAATTATTAAAAACAGTGACAGGTAGCATTCAATGCACTCATTTTAAATGCATAGCAGTGTGATTTACATAGATAGAAAAATCCTGTTTTTTGTAATAAATATTGTATTGTATTAAATAATGTCCCAAATCGTGAAATACATTTATTAGCCTTAGAGTAGGGTTTTTTTGTCACTTTGATTTAGAAAAAAGTTACTTTTTTAATGAATAGAAACAAAAAAAAGGATAATATTAAAAATATGCTTTGTTTAATTACATTAAAACAATGTTTGTCTATATTAATGATTTTAATAAATAGTCTAGGTGCTATGAAATTTTAAGGGTTTGAATGTAGAACCTACTGTCTTATTTATGAAGTTAAAACATTAAATTAAACTAGATAACATTATGATCAAATGTGTTCACAACATTGATTGAAGTCATTGCATCAGAAAATATTTTTTCACATATTTTATGTCTGCCAGTTTCCAACAAAAAGCAGCAGTATTTTCAAAGAATTAACAGATACATGTTTGATACCATTTAACTTCCACACAGTTTATTCCATTGTCCAGCCTCATGGGTGTGCTGTTTATATTGCTCATTAATGTAAGTTTAAAGTTATATGCTGTTTTCTGGTTACATTTTTCTGATTGTACTTGAACATAGAAAAAGGTTTATACAGTAAAAAGTGTGTGTGTGTGTGTGTGTGATCAGGAAGACTCATTTGAGTACTGATTCTGAACAAGCAAAATATGTGTTAAATATCTATGGGGGCTGAGCCCCCCTTAAATGAAAATCCTAGAAACGCCCCTGCTCCTCACCATTCTCTTTCTCAATCTGTAGGCAGGTTGAGCTCCACTGTGACTGATGACAAAATAATTTGTAAAAATTGATTATGCATACACTTCAACTATAGTAGAACTGTGTAAGTGGCATCTGCCAATATCCCTTAATTACGGACTATACTGTACAGTTTTCTACGTTTATATAGAGTGCATACATTTTTTACGCGGTCCCTAAACCGGGGTTAACGGGGTTACTCCCAAAAGAAAAAAAAAAAAAAAAAAAAAATATATATAATATATATATATATATATATATATATATATATATATATATATATTGTATCGCCTCGAAAATGTTGAAACATGACAGTTCCTCCTTGAAGCACATTTAAGGCAAATAAGTGAGCATATCACAAGACCCGATATTCGTTTTCAGACCTTCGTGTTGCATGTAGAGTAGCAGCAAAAACTGAACGCCACATAAACTTTACGCGGTTCACTGAAAAAATACTTAAAAAAACGGATGTAGTATCGGGGCAGCGAAAAGTCACCTCCGAGTCGGTTTCCACACGCGGTGAAGTTAGTTTGAAGTTGGACGTTGGATATTCGCGCTCCGGGCTTCAGATTTCAGTTTGTGGCGGATATTCGAGTTCGGTGACAGCACGTCGCCTATTGCGCGGGTTAGGCACTGTCTCTAAATTACTGTCCTACAAAACACGGATAATATTATTAGAAATAAAGAAATGTTGTTACTGTTAGTGTCAGTGTCATGCTTGGTGATGTATAATGACTGTGCATATTATCACGTTACATGTTTATTAATAATTAATGAGTAATAATTCTATATTTTATTTGAATAACTTCCAGGTCGCATGACCCATTCCCTCAAAACCTATTCTAAAATGTATGGCCCCATGTCCTGTATATCTTTTTTTTTTTTTTTATCAAATATTACTTTGCATATTTATTAATATTTTTTATTGAAATCTTATTGATTTTATTTCAATAGCTTCCAGGTCATGTGACCTATTGGCTCACATCTTCTAAAATGGGGGGATTCTATGATTTTGTAAGTGGGGGGGGTGGGGGGCACAGGGGGGCCCATGAACCAGTCAGGGGGGGCCGCAGAAAATCAGATTCAATTATAAATACATGGCTTATAAAACATTTAGCTTGATTTACAAAATCTTGAGCAATGCCCTGTGTGCTAATATGCGTAGTATTAAATTAAATGTAGCACTGCCACAAGAGCCTGAAAATCATTTACTATTTTTGAGAAAAGATTTTCGCACCTTTTTTCATAAAAACAACTGATAAAGTAACATTTATGTAAGCAAATTAGCATCATAATTATTTGAATTATATTAGCCTTTGAAAAATACGTTTTGAAATGTAATGAGAAAATGTAATTGTTAATTTTGAAATTTAAATACTACTGAATTTATTAAACTGAAATATTTGACTTTTAAAAACAACATCTTTAAATTTAAGCACTCTAAATGTCACACAAAATTTTCAATAGTCCATTTCAAGCTGTGAAATTCACATAGAAAAATTCAAGCTTGGAAATTCAAGTACAAATTCAATACAGGAAAAGCAATCGAGCCAGAACGAAATTCGTTCGTCAGTCACGTGACCCAGGGAAGTGGGCATCTTCGATACCGGCTCCCAGTGAGTCTAGGAGGACAGCGGCTCGGTAAGTGCACCTGCAAACTTTAATTTTAGCTTATTTGATGTTTTGTTGCTAAATTAATGAATTCCTGGTAAAATTTTATCCATGTCTGAAAACAGGAAAAATGGAGTTAACGTTTTTACTGTGACCAATTGTTTCTAATATTTTTCAGCTCCATAGCCTACCGCAACATCCATGGCCATTGGAAGCTCAATGGTAGCCCAATGATTCCCACCCAATGCCCAAACCCCAGCCACTGGAAGTATGGAAAATGCATGAAAATCTAGCCTTATTACCTGCACCTGAGTGTGATATGTTCAGTCATGATGTACTCTAATTCACTGGGGCAGCCCATACTGAGTCCACTACAAAGTGTACATCTGAAACCCTCTCAGCTGGGACTGAGATCATGCGTAAGAAGGTATTTTCTGACTGTGGATATCACTGTTTCACCTCCTAATAACTGATCTACCAGTGCATCACTCTCATCTGTCTATAATTCACTCTTATTCACTGCTCACATCTAGAAGTCTGGCTCTGTATGACAGATTACACTAAAATGATTTTTGTTAATTTCTCAGGAAATGTAAGATCAGTTAAAAAACATTTACAGTCTATAATAAAAGTCTAAAATTCCATTCAGAACAGAGACACTTGACATGAATTATGAACAGAATTGTTTTTTTATTGATTATATGTAAATTAATTTGGTATTTATTAAAGAAATATTCCATTATTTGCTGACTCTTAGGGGAGATGTGGTCTCTGCCACCTGAATGCTGTGTACCCCTGAAATTCGCAGGAGATATGCTCCTAGAGCAACTGTGAATTGTAAAAAAAAAGAAAAAAAAGAAAGAAAAACAGAATGTAAAGGTAAACCTGTATACTGTACAGTACTATACTGCTGTGTCTCCCACAGTGGTAGATTGTAAAATACAGATGTTACCTCTGTATGTACTGTAATTCATGCAAGCACGATTTCTTCGGTATGCGATGTTGTTTTCTTTGAGATCAGTACTGTAGGGTACTGTAAATTTGCAAACAATTATTAGTTAAATCCTAAGGAAAAATCTGAGAATGACTGAGGCCATGAACTCTAAACCACGACTTCACTGGGGGGGGACTGTATAACAGAAATATTTAGTTATCTTTATTCATATTTATTTATTTATTTATTTATTTATTTATTTATTTTGGTGCAACACCTAAATTAGATTTGACTAATTTAATCTGCAGTTAAATCCCAAATGAAAGCCCCACAGCTCTGGTGTTTGTACACGTCACTACTGTAGAATCTGTAACGTTTCCTAAACAAACCTGAATGAAAAATAATCTCCGAAAGATAAACAGGTGACACCAAGATGGTTACAGAGTTATTAACAGTAATGAGAATTTAACAGACACACACACACACACACACACACACACACACACACACACACACACACACACACACACACACAGATACACATGTACATTCAATTAACTGCTTTTCCTTCACATACAGCAATTCAGTTAAAGATTTTCTTCTCACAGATCCACATAAACTTAGCATTACAGGGGAAATCAGCCCAGTTCCACACAGGATCAGATGTTTCACCAGTTACAACACAATCCTCATCTCCTGCTTTACTGTCAGGTTCTCCACTTCCCCAAAACCTGAAGGAGAGAATCAGAGGATCTGTTGTGTTTCTTAGACTAATGAAGAGTCAGTAACAAGATCACAGGAAAATATGAATTCAGTGATTTATTACCCAGTGTTCAGTGGTGTATCGTCCACCCACTTCCACTTTCCCTCTCTGTCTCTGTCACTCAGACCAATCCAAGCTCTTCTGTCCCACAGAAGTTTATTGATGGATTCCTGTCATGGTTGTAGTTAAACTATGAGAATAAACAATTCTCTCTCTCTCTCTCTCTCTCTCTCTCTCTCTCTCTCTCTCTCTCTCTCACCTGTTCCTCTCTGCTGTTTATGATCACCAGGTCTGCTTCTCTCTCTATGCAGTTCTGTCTGCTCTCAGTCCAGCTCTTCTGCTCATTAATGATGATGTAAACACTGGAGCTGGAATAAGTCCATCCTGAACTCAAAGATTTTTTTTAAAAAAGGGGAGAAGAACGAGAACATTATTTTTGCCTCAACATTATTATTTTTACAGTATATTTGTAAGTCAGTATTTTTTAAATCCACAGATTTTTCTGATTTCCTAGTGTCATGACAACAACAACAACAACAACAACAGAAGCACAGACTACTACAGACTCACTGCTACAGTATGGAGAAGTGATAACAGGAACAGACTTGTTTAATGATGTTCAACATTAAATGTAATTATGAATGGTTACAATTATGTTCATTAATAATCATGTAACAGTTCTGCAGTAAAGTGTTACTCACCCAGTTTTAAAAACCTCTCGAGTTCCTCTCTCTCTCTCTGTAATTGCTCTCTCTCTATAGTCAGGTTGTTGTTACTGGTCTGTGACTCGTTTTCTGTCTTCAGGATGTGGTAATTGATCCACAGCACTGTGATGGCAGTCAGCAGGAGAACACACAGCAGCACCAGACACACTACAGTCAGTCTGGACCACCTGCTCCATGCAGTGTTTCCTCCTAATGATAAGTGATCACAGAGACTTGTTTATTTACATTTTTTAAACGTGTTTAAATACAGCAAATTTACTGACAGACTGCGGCCCTGAAAACATGTACATGGTCATATTTGTAGTTATTCACATGCTAGTGGAATATTAGCGTCCATGTAAACACTCCTAGTCTACAGGATCTGTCATGTGTTTACATGGATATTAATATTCCACTAATAATCATAATAATGTCCTGATCTAAATAAAACTACATCATGTTAACCACTTCAGTCAGAACATTCTGACCCGATCCAGTCCATCAGTCTGAGCTTTTAACTGTAATGAGGAGGGGGTGTAAACCCTGATGATCCATTCAGTAAGTAAATATTAGATGTGTAAACACTTAATCTGATTGTTTCTCACTTGATGGAACGATATGAACAGTTTGACAGCAGAACACGCTAAACAACATTTCTCAGAACTTTATTAATTTTGCCAAATTATTATTCTTTGACAGACAATGCTGTCCATGACAAAATGTTTAATTTGATAACTGCTATTATAACTTTAATTTAGAAGCATTAAACTTCCACATTTTGAGCAAAGCTAATTTTTATGTGTTGTGACAATCCAATTGCATCACTTCTTTCTTTAAGTTTTTCAGTGAAGATACACTCACCTAAAAGATTATTAGGAACATCTGTTCAATTAATCTCATTAATGCAATTATCTAATCAACCAATCACATGTCACTTGCTTCAATGCATTTAGGGGTGTGTTTTTTTCTGGTCAAGTCAATCTCCTGAACTCCAAACTGAATGTCAGAATGGGAAAGAAAGGTGATTTAAGCAATTTTGAGCGTGACATGGTTGTTGGTGCCAGACGGGCCAGTCTGAGTATGTTGCCTGGTCTGATGAGTCTCGATTTCTGTTGAGACATTCAAATGGTAGAGTCAGAATTTGGCATACACAGAATGAGAACATGGATCCATCATGCCTTGTTACCACTGTGCAGGCTGGTGCTGGTGGTGTAATGGTGTGGGGGATCTTTTCCTGGCACACTTTAGGCCCCTTAGTGCCAATTGGGCATCGTTTAAATGCCACGGCCTACCTGAGCATTGTTTCTGACCATGTCCATCCCTTTATGACCACCATGTACCCATCCTCTGATGGCTACTTCCAGCAGGAATCATTTCAAATTGGTTTCTTGAACATGACAATGAGTTCACTGTACTAAAATGGCCCCCACAGTCACCAGATTTCAACCCAATAGAGCATCTTTGGGATGTGGTGGAACGGGAGCTTCGTGCCCTGGATGTGCATCCCACAAATCTCCATCAACTGCAAAATGCTATCCTATCAATATGAGCCAACGTTTCTAAAAAATGCTTTCAGCACCTTGTTGAATCAATGGCACGTAGAATTAAGGCAGAAGGGGGGTCAAACACCGTATTAGTATGGTGTTCCTAATAATCATTTAGGTGAGTGTATGTCCTGTGCAACACAGTGTCACTAAGTGTTTTAAATGTGTCCAAAGGGTTTTTGAAGAACATTGGAGGCAAAAAAAAAGGATATTTACATTCTTTTCCTGTTACTGCAGTCACTTCAGCAGTAATAAAGGAAATATTTGCTTCACTTAACATACCTAATGCATTCTATGAAACAGGACATTATGTGATTTTGTACATTTTGGTTTTTGATTATGTGATGTTGTGTGTACACCGTGTTATATACTTAACAAAGCCATGTGGGATTCTGTAGTGTAAGCACTGTGCTGAAGCAGAGAAATAACTTTGTATACACGTTATGTACTGTCATAACATAGCTGCAGACACTACAAACATGAATTTCAAAATGAAAATGAATTTCAAGTAAAATGAAATATTCCCCTCAATGCATTAAAATAAATTAGCAATAAAACAATAAAGACTCTCATTCACTCATTACCTATAGTGCTTATTCTGTACAGGGTCAATGGTGACCTGGAGCACACATACTTTTATGCAGCTGTGAGGTTGCAAGACAGAAGTTATACTGGTCTAAGGTCAGCGTTAACCACCACTCTCTCAGAAAAAAAATGTTCATGGCAACAGCCACATGCAGTCGAACACAAAGGATGTACATCATACATGGACACTCAAAGGGACAGGACTTTTTTCCATATTTACTTAATTGTTGAGGGTTTTTTCTCCTGTTGTGTTGTTTTTGTCTTATTAACTTCAAAAGAGAGCAAAAAAAAAAAAAAAAGAAGCTGCTGACGGTATACTCATATATTAAATTATCATATTTTAAATAAGTAAATATCAGAATAAAGAAAAAAAGTTATTTACCTTAATAAGATCTTTGAAAATCACATATGAGTTGAACATTTCAAAATAAATGCCTATAAAAACAACTATTAATTTACGTATTTTTACACTATTATTTAAATTTATTTCTCATATACAACTTAGTATTTGCCAGATTATATTTTTAACATACACTTAATACCACTTATGGATCAAAATATATGAGAACTACAATTATCACTCATATTTTTTGTGTAACTTAACAACTGAGTAAATTGTCCCATGCAAAGACAGGGTCCTCACAGGAAATCTACAACATCGAAGACAAGGAGCAAGGACACACTGATGCGACAGCAGGCAAGAAGCAGCTGGAACGCTACTTATAAAACCTGGTTTGTAGGGTTCTAGAGAAAGTTAATGAAATAATGTCCCTGTATACACGTTTAAGTTACTTTTCTGAACACTACCACATCCATGATAGATAGCTACCTAGCAAAAGCCAAGATCTGATGTTCATTGTGATTTTGTTGTACCAGTCACCAAACTGTTCAACTAAAGTATGGTTAATACAGATCCTTCAAATTTGATGTAAAAAGAGAGATGTATTTGTCTGTTCTTGTTTCTCTGTGTATTAACATTAAACAGTAGCAGTAGTCAATCGTTTTAAAAAACATAAATGCATCAGAGGTGCATCCAGCTGTAGTAATACTTGCAGAGAGCAGAGATGATTAAGGACCACAACTCTGAAAGATATGGCAAAAAAGTCTAGTAATGAATAAAAAAAATAAGGCCAAAGATTAGTGTTACTACACTGACTTGGTGTAGAGTAAAAACAGCATCTGGTAAATGTGGAGCTGATTTTAATCACCTTGTGACCTGACATCTGCTTCATCCATAATAATACATCAGACTTTATTTATATTCATTAGATTTTATATATATATATATATATATATATATATATATATATATATATATATATATATATATATAAAAAATTGTGCATCTGCAATAAGTAACTAGTAATGCTGAAAAATAAATTTAGTAAAAGTACAACATTTCTCTCAGAATTATAGTCGAAAGAAAGTAACATGACATGGAAATATTAAACTGAGTTATGTTGTGTACTGTATGTTTTGATATACAAAAACAACATATAAAAGCATTTTTTTCATGTTTTGATGAAATATTTTTTATACCTCTTTCCCAGCACCAACACCACTAAGGAACAGAGATAACAAAACAGAGGAAGTAAATGTCAAGCATTTATTTTTGTGTTAGAGAAGTATTAAATATGTAACCATTGAAACAAAGATCCTAACACATTAGTTTAGTTAGCAAAAGTTCAGGAAAGCAATAAATAGACAAAATGAGTTTAAAAAGATAAAAAAGAAGCAGTTGAAACAGAAACAGTGACTAATCAGAAACATCTAAGTAATAAATCATCAGGCCAAATGTTGAATTTGTGAATACAGCAACACCGATCGTCCTGATGCAAATCTTTTTTAATCTGGCTATGAACAGTGCATCACAAAAAAATTTAATATTGTGGAAAAAGTTACTTTTCTTTCGGAATTCATTTTAAAGCTCTCATATATATTCTATATTCATTACATGTAAAGTGAATTTTTTCAAGCCATTTATTTTTGTTTTAATTTCGAGATGATTACAGCTCATTAAAAAAATCCAGTATCTTAAAATATTAGAATATTTTCTAAGATCAGTCAAAGATCAATCTTTAGACCTGTGTGCCCCTGTTACCTGCGTGTGTAGTCATGCTGTTCCAATGTTTCGGCAGGCCTTACTTCTGCCTGTCTAATACACTATCACTGTGGATGCTTTGCAGTCTGATCCGAAGTTTTAGTAGCCTTGAGAATGCCTGACATACATGTTTTCACCACATATGATGCTGACTACCTGTTAAAGTCATGGAGGAATGCCTGTGACTCGATTAGGAAATGACACGCATTACTCAGAAAATAACTTTTTTTTCTTTACTGTCAACCATTAAATCTACATGCAGAAGTATATGTAAATGTCTGGTTTAAACTATATATATACACAGACACACACACCAACTCACAAAAGTAAGTTCACCCCTCTAATTTCAGCAAAAAAAAAAAAATAAAAAAAAAAAAAATAAAATAAAATATATATATATATATATATATATATATATATATATATATATATATATATATATATATATATCTTATCAAAGCACAATACAGCCATTATTGTCAAAATAGCTGGCAACAAAAGTACACCCTAAGTGATATCATTTGTACATCTTTAACCATGCAAAGGTCACATGTCTTATTCATCATGTTCATGTGTTTGTCAGTGGCCAAGTATGACTCCAGACCTGAACCTTGTTGAGCACCTGTCCTCAAGCAAAAAGTGGCAAACACTCCATGTGTCTAACGTCCAGCAGCTCTGTGATATCATTATGGAGGAGTGGAAGAGGATCCCAGCAGCAACATGTGCAGCTCTGGTGAATTACAGGCCCAGGAGGATTAACGCCATGCTAGATAACAATGGTGCTAACACAAAATATTGACATGTTGTATGCAGTTTTGATATGTTCACTTATGGAATACTCATTTTCGTTGTCAGTTAATTAGACATTAAAGTCCGCCTGTTGCGTTATTGTTAGAGGACAGTAAATCTGTACTGTTATACAAGCTGCACATTGACTACTCTAAAGTATATCCAAGTTTCATTTCTATAGTATTGTCCCTTGAGAACATATAATAAAGTAATTGCTGAAATTTGAGGGGTGTACTCACTTTTGTGAGATACCGTATATATAAAGTTTTTTTTTTTTTTTTGCCATAATTTTGACCTTTTGAAAGTTTGTTAAACATGGAACATTTAGGTTATCAACAGCAAATTCAATAATGTTTAAGTACACGCTGTTTTCTTTGTGTAGTACTTTTAGTACTTTTTTATTTTAAGTAAATTTTAGAGCATCATGTTCAAAAGATTGAAGCAGTATTGGAGTAGTCCTATATATATATATATATATATATATATATATATATATATATATATATATATATATTTTTTTTTTTTTTTTTAAACTAAGATATGCAACATTATCTCAAAAATTAAACCCAGCTGTCTTCTGCCTGCCTCTAATGCTGTAAAACATGACTGGAGCTGTACTGGAGTTAGAACTGTGGCCCTGAATCCTCTCTGTTCTCTGCAGTGTTACTGCTGCTGGATGCACAGCTGATGCATTTACAGTATGTTTTTCAAACAAGTGACTACTGCTGCATCCTCTGTCTTTAAAATACACACATAAATGGATAAGCTGGTGTGTGGATCCTTGGGACTGACCGCAGTGTACAGATCTTTGAATGAGAACCACAGTGAGGCTGAGCAGATCCATTTTATGTATCTCACTATGTATCCACTGGACCACACTTTCAGCTATTCTAACCTGGTTTGGTCTTAAAAAGTCCTTGAAGTTTCTGAGTGCAAAACACAGACTTGTGATTTAGTGTTCAGAGGTTGAACATTACAAATACACTAATTATTTGAATATGCAATTTTTATATACCTGATTTTATATTATTGGTAATTAGGCAAATGAAACAAACTTAAACAATAGTTTAAATTTAAGTCAAAATTAATAGTTGTTTTTAGGCATTTATTTTGATAATCGTGTTTGTGATGTTCAGAGATCTTTTTAAGTAACATAAACCTTTTATTACTGTGATATTTAGACATCTACAAAATCATTCTTTTGCAGTGCTGATGACTGAAATATTATAAAAATGTTGGTGGTCTTTCGGCTGCTCCTGGCAAGGGGTCGTCACAGCGAACCATGCGGTCCACACATACAAGCTTTGCACAGGTTTTATGTCGGATGCCTTTCCTGACGCAACCCTCTCATTTTATCCAGGCTTGGGACTGGCACTGCATCCAGGGACTAGGGTTTGAGCACTGGCTAGAAATTGAATCCGAGCCTTCCGCACGGCGGGCGAAACACCTACCATGAAATATTATAAAAATATTGAATCCTAATATACAGAACTCCTCATAACTCCAAATGTGTACCGTACAACTTTACACAAGCAGGTCATTAGGATAGCCACCATTTTTACACTGAATAATTGTGCTGTTCAAAATACAAAAAAAATATAATAATGAGGATGACTTAGGATATAAACCATCTGGATTGGAGAGCTTGATATAGCACTACACCCAGCATGCAGGATATAATGAATAACACATTTAGACTGTACATGCATGTATGAAAAACATTTTCTTTATATAAATTAAATTTAAGCTAATCAAAATCCCTAAAATTCTAATTCAAACTCAGGATGCCAAGGAGAGTATTAAACCACTTGCTACAGTGCACTATTGATGTTACTGACGAAGCTCCAAGGCTTGCGTCGAGCAGAAAGGCGTTTCCTAATGAAGCCTCACTTCAAGGCATGTGTCTTTTCCTTTGAGAGACAAATGCCCAATGACAAAATCATCAATTCCAGAATCATGAGACACTGATTTGAGCTTCAAATTGTTTGAGTAAAGGATCTGTCTATATGAGATTTTTTAAATAAATCAATATTCAAGAAACCTAAACCTTTTATTTTTCATTTCACAACGAGCTCAATCTACAGTAGCTCATAAACTCTAGTGATAATATATTGTTTTTTTCCCCATTTTTTTTGCCTTCTTAATTATTTTTTATTGTGCATTTTAATCTTTTGATTAAAACTTTTAAAATCTTTTCATTGATTTGTGTATTGAAAAACTGGAAAATTTACATATTCTGTTAAAATATCTCAAACATTGGCTCATAGTTGTATTTATGTTTATAATCAAAAAGAAAGAAAGAAAAGGACTTTCCTGTTTGTTTTTCCTTTACTTTTTCTTTGTGTTGTAGTTCTTCACTTAACGAAAAACTCATTATCTCTATATTAATTGTGCTGCTATGTAAAATTTGTCCACTAGATTCAAGTACAATGACCCCTTTGTAAAAATATTGGCTGGGAAGCTTTGACACCTAAAATATATTTAATCACTTCAATACACACCAAGAACCTGGTCACAGAACAGACCAGAAGGCAGCAATGTATAATAAAACAGACAGACAGACAGAGACAGACAGACAGACAGACAGACAGAGAGAGAGAGAGAGAGAGAGAGAGCAAGATATACGCAGTACAAGTTCCTAATATTGGAGAGATGGCAGGACTTATAAGCCCAGCCAATTAGGCCGTTTAACCAGGTAATTAACCAGGTGTGTCTCGATAAAGCTAGGCTTAAGCCCTTAAGTCCATCTAGTGGTGGAAACAGGAACAGTCTAAAAACCTGAAAGCCTCATAGAAAACAAATGGCAAGACTGGTTGCATTTTCCTATCTGAAGCCATGAATCGCTTACACACTCCTGCACAGTTATACCTCTGTACTCATCATGCCTTTAGTCACACAGTTTAGTGACGTTTGTTGCCAGTTTCATTTACTTCTGGAAATAAACTCCTTTAAACATTATTTGAACTTTAGGCCAGTCTTAAATATTTCCACATTAGATCATATAAACTTTCACGGAAACCTTTCTGTCTTGACATATGACAGGCGAAACAGGATATAAGCAAACAAGGAAAAAATGTAAATTCATATAACACACATTAGCACACCAGTGTGGTTTGCTAATAGAATACATACCCCATTTTCATTCTAATTGTAAATAACTATTAGAGAATAAGAAAAAAAAAGACTTTTAAAATCCCTCTTGTTTTAAACCTAGCTCTACAGCAGTTACTTGCATGTGCCTATGACTTTTGCACAGTACTGTAGGTCCCTTTACGGTAAATTTAGAACAGATAAAAAATGTGTAATTAATTTTCAATTAAAGTTAACTATGGACATCATGCAATTAATTGTAAATGAATATTTAAAAAGCTTTTGACAACTACAATATTCAAAATTTTAATAAGCGACGTTGCAGGCATCTTAATAGTGCCATAACTGCAGTTTCTTTAATGTTAATTCTCTAATTGTTGTGTACTCTAATATATTTGACCTGAATACTTCTGCTCACTTAAAATTTGGATTCGCATAGAATCCTTTTAAGATTATTGAATCACACTTGCCATCCTATTTTTTTTTTTTTCTAATTTTTTTTTCTATCAACAGGGGAGTGACATACTGTAAGTTCGGTTTATGCAAAAGTATTTATTTATTTTTTCAATCTAAATCCAAGCAATACTTGTATTGCCGCAAAATCTTTTTATCACGTCACATTTTGTTTTATTATAGTTTTTTAAAATAAAATATTATGTTTTAATATAATTAAATAATATTATATTTTAGAAGCTGTTCCTCCTCCATGTTCCTGATCAGCAGCAGTTGTGTGAAAGCTTTTTGCACATAGACACAACTTAGAGAAACTTGTTTTTTGTTGGTGGGGAAATGTATGAACCTGCACATAATCTGTGGTTCTGTAAGAGGAAAGAGAAATTCTCTTTGAGGAATCCTTTTTGATGAGAAATACTGTAGATATTACTCCTACTTCTAAAAGTGTGACCAAAATTGTGTCACTCTGTTGACCACTTGTGATTTCTTACTCTGAGATGCTTAGTCAATACAGGAACAGGTCTGGGCTCAGTAATGTTGTGTGTCCAAAAATAACGTCAGCTGACAACTTTAATATCACCCCCTATCTCACTCATTGTCTATATAGCCTGGAGCCTATCCCAGGAGACTTAGGGCATGAAGTAGGGTACACCCTGGACAGGGTGCCAATCTATTACAGGACCTGGAAGTGCAAGGCGACATTGCTTAACCTGAATATACTGTGGACTTTTTATTTTGTATTTAACAAGATGATGATGCCAGGATTCATCGGTCTCGAATTGTGAAAGAGTGGTTCAGGGAGCATGAGACATCATATTAACACCTGGATTGGCCACAACAAAGTCCAGACCTTAACCCATTAAGAATCTTTGGGAAGAGAAGGGTTATGGAAATGATAGCACTGCTGTAATCAAAGCAAAAGACGGTCTAATCAAATACTAGGGTGCCCGAGCAGGCGGTCTTTATATCACAGCACATGATACCGGATAGTAATGATTCAAGTCAAATATGTTCAGTTCAAAACTGAGGTACGAATCCAACACCAGCTGCTCACAGTTAAAACCTGTTTCATAAACAGTAACTATTTGTCCATGTACAGAAATTGCTGGAGATTTAAAATGCATGCAGTACTGTGGTAAAACTTCAGTAAATGAACACGAGCACGTCAGTAGCAGCAGCACTGTGTGTGTGATGCGTTCAGGTACACTACAGAGACTTGTGACTGGGAGCTCAGAGCCAAATACAATGAAATAATTAAGTTTTTTTCTAACAATGTCTACATTCTCACAGATACCCAGTATCATCTCCACTCACTGTAATAAAAGACTGCATTGCATTACAGAGGTGCAGCAATGAATCACTGCACCTCTGCATGTTGTAACTTTCACCCAAGCAAACATTCTGTACCTCTGTGTTGTGCTTCATGGCCCGTCTCAGCGTCTTGACCTTCATCATTGTCTGCAATCTTGTAGATAACTTCGACCATCACATCCTGCTCAGAAGAACACCAAAACATCTTTTCTTTATAAATGTCTCACTAAATCATTAAATGACTTTGTCTCTGTGTGGATGTGACCGACAGACTAAGCCTCTGTACTCTGTATAGGGAATTAAATGTGCTGCTGCCAGTAAATGCAGTTAGAGGAAGTTACATGTCAGTGGCTTCTTATAGTCAAAGTGTGAAGACATTTGAGCTGCAAAACTCAGGCATACCTTGGATGTGCATGTTAAAGAACAACAGGTATAGAAATACGAAAATTATTTTAGAATTGTGTTATAATTATGTATGCTTTGCACCAAGGCATTTTTTATTTTTTTTGCATGATACTTTTAAGTTCCACTGATCTACTGTAAGATCAGCATTAACCACGCTCTCTTTCACATATCAGTACTGTATGTGAAAAAAATAGCTCACAACCACATGCACAAATGATGCACACTCTTGCACACTCTCAAACACACAGACATGCAAAGGGGGCAGGACTTTTATTTAATATAAACTTTGTAAAAGTAAATTTTGCCTTATCTGAGAGTCCGTAGCACAGATCTGTGTTGTGGGTTTGTAATAATGGAGTTTGTGCTTTGTGGTTTCTCAGGACCATTGCAAGCTGTGTGTTGGTTTTCCATTATTAACTTCATTAGAGTGAGATACAGGAAGCTGCAGAGGAAATTACTGTTTAAAATGACTACAAAAAATATGTGGACACCTGCTCATTATGCCCATATGTACTTTATTCCCTATGTAAACATTAGTCTGTTTTTCAAACACTCCAAAAAGAGCAGTAAGTCAAAAGACTCACAAACCACAAACTAGACAGGCAGAAGAGAATGGAGTATCTGTGAAAAACATTTTATCACATTGAGAGAGAGAGAGGTGGCACATGCTGTAATGGCTAGCACTATCGCCTTACACCTCCAGGGTCCGATGTTTGATCCCTTCCTCTGTGTGCATGGAGTTAGCATGTTCTCCCCTTGCTTGGTGGGTTTTCTGCAGGTCACGCTAATTAGCATGCCGAAATTGCTTGTAGTGTGTGTGCCCTGCGATGGCTTGCATCTCATCCCTGAAGACAGCCAGTATACAGTAGCAGACATAAACTTGCAGCTTGGGTAAAATGCAAGTTTTTCAAAGTGTTTTGATGTTTTTCAAACCAGATGTCAGCACTAGTACAGTATCCTTGAAGCTGGGTGGTGGTACCAACATAACATTCTCAAATCTAGATCATCACTGAACTCATGCAATGGAAAAAGCACATCATTCTCAAAACTTGCCAGTGGAGTAAGCAGAGGAGCATCTAATTGTGCTATCAGTCCATGCTAAAGCTCTGCACAGTTGCCACCTTGTTGGATGACCTAGCTCACATCTGAACACTCCACCGATATCTTGTTCCTGCTGACTCACAACACATAGCCTCAGGTAGAGCCCCCCCCATATTTCTTTAAAATATTTAAACCAGCTGCATGAATGAAACCTGTAAAACATGCAGAAAAACATGCAGGATCAAACAGTCCATCTGAGGAAAGGTGATGGAGCCGAACACTGGCATGCCCATCCGTCATTGTGCCCCTTCATCAAGGTTGCCTTAATGCACAGGCTTACCTTGGCTGAAGTCCCGGGGCCTACAAGAATCAGGGCCTCTTATTAGATAATACAAATCATATATATTTTTTAACTTGTTTAATTTTCTGTCCATCACTTGTT
The DNA here is from genome assembly GCA_013621035.1 of Clarias magur. Lineage (NCBI taxonomy): Eukaryota > Metazoa > Chordata > Actinopteri > Siluriformes > Clariidae > Clarias > Clarias magur. The sequence continues at coordinate 234,413 of QNUK01000485.1, read as the reverse complement.
ACTCATGTTTGTTGCTGCTGATTGATCCAACTTACAAGTGAACAACATGGGCTCCATGACGTAGCAGCCTATCAGCATGTACAGGAGTAGCTTTGCCCTGTGACATATTCAAATGTGAATGGCAGCTTGTGAAGATTGTGGCTAGGACAAAATTCTTTAAAGGTGTAAATAAGAAACTAGGAGAGGCAATGAGGACCCTTCTCGAGATATATTATATCTTTGTATTAGTGTTTCTGCAGACAGCTTTTCTTCTGATAATACAGAGTGAAGCAAACTTTCACACATCATGGTTTGATAATCTAGTCTACTCTTTCACTTTATTAGGTGTGTGTGTGTGTGTGTGTGTGTGTGTGTGTGTGTGTGTGTGTGTGTGTGTGTGTGTGTGTGTGTGTGTGTGTGCATGTTGGGAGGTTAATCACAGTGCTAAAAAATGCAACTGGATAATAATTTATAAAAGCTGTAATTAATTTATGTAGCATCATCATAATTACCATCATCTACATCATCATGATAATTAAACAGTTCAGGCTGTAAAGTATTTTGGTTTCAGCTTTCAGTTCCTTTTCAGATTATACAATTTCTGACCTACTTAAACCAAAAATTAATCACTTTTGTAATTCGACATTAATTCCCACCCTGCATGTTTTTCCCAGAATTAGTTAGCTTTGAATTGTAACTTTATTCTTTTTATAGAAAAACAACAAAAACAAGTACAACAATAGCATTTTTATTTAGCCGGAAAATCTGTCTAATGTCTAATGGTCTTCTTGGGAAGGACGGTGAGGAGACCATTACAATAATCCACCCTGCTGGTGATAAAGGCATGGACAAGTTTCTCCCTCATTGTTTCCAAATGCGATGACTTCAGTTTTCTCCTTGTTTAACTGAAAGATTGTTGGCACATCCGACTGTTAATTTCATCAATGCATTGGCAGAGGGATTCGGGGCTATAATCATTTGGAGATAAGGCTAGGTAAAGCTGGGTATCATCAGAATAGCTGTGATAGGCAATTTGGTTCTTTCTCATTATCTGACTTAGTGGGAGCATATACAGGCTAAACAGGAGCGGTGCAAGAATTGAGCTTTGTGGGACTCCGCATGTTATGGACATCCACTTAGACTTATGCTCTCCTATACTAACATAATAACCTCTCAATTCTAAGTATGACCTGAACCATTTGAGTACCATGCCAGAAAGCCTGACCCAGTTTTCCAGTCTTTCTATTATATATGTTATGATCGACAGTGTCAAACGCAGCGCTAAGATCTAGCAGTACCAACACTGATATTTTGCCAGAGTCAGAATTTAAACGAATATAATTTATTATCTTTATGAGCGCTGTCTCTGTACTGTGATGTGCTCGGAAGCCAGATTGAAAACTGTCCAGGTATCCATTTGAGTTTAAGTGGTTGTTCACCTGATAAAAAACAACCTTTTCAATAATCTTGCCTATAAAAGGAAGGTTTGATATTGGTCTGTAGTTATTTAATATGGAATTATGAAGATTATTCTTTTTCAGGAGTGGCTTAACAACTGCAGTTTTCAGAGAGTTTGGAAAAGTCCCAGAAAGAAGTGAGGTAGTAGATTAACTTATACATGATAAACACATCTCCAAATATGATGGTTCAACTGCTCACCACACACATTTGCTACTGTTTGCAATTATTTTCAAATTGTCCTGTTGAATCTAAAATTACAGCTAAAACCACTTAAAAACATTTTTCTCACCGATCCAGAGTGATGAATCGGAACATCTTCTGTCATCCCAGTCTGTCCCAGCATGTTAGGAAATGTCTTGATCACACCACAGTCTTCATTACCATCATGATTATATGGTTCCCTCTGAACCCAGAACCTGAAAACCAGAGAATCAAAATCAGTGTTTAATTATCACTTTGTCAAACCTATGAACAAATCTGATGTATATGAGTAGGGGAGATATGTTCATTTTAAAAGAACATCTCTAGCTGTTAATTTATTTGAATAAAAATATTATTTAACGCACTTCCTTATGTTTAATACCTGACATATAATCAGACCAACACTGCTTTCTGTCCTTAGTCAGGTTGTTGGAATTGATCTGTAACTGCTCTTTTCCTGTATTCAGGTTGGTGAATTTTATCCACAGCCCTGTGATGGCCCTCAGCAGGAGAACACACAGCAGCACCACATACACTGCAGTCACTCTGTAAGACCTGTCTGCTGTGGTGATGAATCCTAATGCAAGAACATATGCAGAATTCATACATAAAAGTCCTCAAAAAGCAATAAAAACACACGCACCCATAGACACACACACATGCACACACTCAGTTACAAAGTTGTGTACAGATATGTGCATAAAAGAGCCGTATGCATTGTAGGGCTTCAGCTCTTTTAGAGTGAATCGAACCTTTAAAGATTCAGCCTGAGTTGATTAAATTGATTTACAATTTAAAAACTTTTTATAAAGTGCAAGTTAATTTGTTTTATTTTTACTGTATATTTTGTATTAATTATTTTTATGTATTTATTTATTGGTGCTATGTAATGAATAATTTGGGTTTTCATGATTTCTTATGGGAAAATTTGCTTTGGTTTACAAGTGTTTTGGAACACAAGGCCACTTCTGGGAACAAATTATGCTCGTAATCCAAGGTTCCATTGTAACTGGTACTATGCTACATGAACACAAACACACACACACACACACACACACACACACACACACACACACACACACACACACAGATCGGAGGGTGAGAGTTAAATGGAGATATGAGAAACTTCTAGTACTGGTTATTAGAAGTTAGAACGTCATAAGAGCAGAGCCTACGGTTTTCTAAACTTTACCGGTTAGTTTAGAACTCGCACAAATGTTCAGCGAGGTATGAAGATGTTTGTTTATTTGTGTTACATGAGATTTGCGCTCTGTGATTCACCGATGGACAAAAGGTAATCACTGCATTGCTGATCGGTTTGCGGTCTAGTGATGAGATGACATTTGCTTGTTCACAAGAATGTTTCTCTAGACTTCTCTAGGGTTTTCTTTGTTGTGGAGGGTCTTGGAGAGGCTGAGAGCCCATGCACACCGCACACCTCTGCCTAGTATCCTGCTTGCCAACGTCCAGTCACTGGAGAACAAACTCGATGACCTCAGGGCCAGGGTAGTTCCAGAGAGACATTTGGGACTGTAATCTTCTCTGCTACACTGAGACATGGCTGAACCCAGCGGTGCCGGACCACGCCATCCAGCCGGCCGAGTTCTTCTCGGTTCACCACATGGACAGGACAAGGGACTCGGGGAAGACAAGGGGAGGCGGTGTGTGTGTAAAAGTGAACAGCAGCTGGTGCAACAGCGCGAGCGTTGTTTCTCTCGCACGCTCCTGCACACCCAACCTGGAACTATTGACTATCAAGTGTCGTCCTTTTTATCTTCCTCGGGAGTTTACATCAGTCATAATCAGCGCCATTTATATTCCACCACAAGCGGACACGGACACTGCCTTATGCGAGCTGCATGAGGCACTCTCACAGCACCAGACACAACACCGGGACGCTGCGCTTATTGTGGCGGGGGACTTTAAAAGTGCCAACCTCAAACGCACAGCGCTTTTATCAGCACATCACCTGCCCGACCAGGGGCGAAAGGACACTGGATCATTGCTACACAACAGGCAAGGACGGCTACAAGGCACAATCTCGTCCACCGTTTGGTAAATTTGACCACGCCGCCATCTTCCTTATGTCAAAATACAAACAAAGGATCAAACAGGAAGTTCCGGTTCAGAGGGAGGTCGCGCTTCAGGACGGACCAATCGGTGGCCGCGCTTCAGGACGCACTCGACGCAGACTGGGACATGTTCCGGAACAGCTCCGATGACGTCAGCATGTTTACGGAAGCGGTTGTGGGATTCATCGGGAAACTAGCGGATGATACCGTACAGAAAATAACCATCAATCAAAATAATCCCAATCAGAAGCCGTGGGTGGATAAAACCATCCGCGACGCTCTAAGATCTCGCGCCGCTGCCTACAATGCGGGACTTGCGTCGGGGGACATGGACCAGTACAAGGCTGCATCTTATAACGTCCGGAAGGTGGTGAAAGAAGCGAAGCAGTGCTATGGGAGGAAACTAGAGTCACAACTCCAACAGAGTGACTCTAGGAGCCTGTGGCAGGGACTAAGGACAATAACGGACTATAAAGCTCCAACATCCGGTATGACGAACGTGGACATGACTCTGGCAGACGAGCTGAACACCTTTTATGCTCACTTCGAGGCTGCAGCTAAAGATGCTAGCAATGCTAATGCTAGCGGTGATAACGGCTGCAGACAGGAAGTCATTGCATGTACCGGAAACGCGTTCATTATCTCCGAGCATGACATGAGGAGAGCCTTCAAGAGAGTGAACACCAGGAAAGCAGTAGGACCAGACGGCATCTCAGGTCAAGTCCTCAGAGCCTGTGCAGACCAGCTAGCACCTGTGTTCACAGAGATATTCAACATCTCCTTATCTCAGTCGGTGATCCCTACATGCTTTAAGGAGTCCATCATTGTTCCTGTTCCGAAGAAACCCCATCCTGCTTCCCTCAATGATTATCGACCTGTAGCCCTCACATCAGTGGTGATGAAGTCCTTTGAACGGCTGGTCAGAGACTTCATCATCTCTTCACTACCAGACACACTGGATCCACTTCAGTTCGCGTACCGCTCAAACCGCTCCACAGATGATGCTATCGCTCATCTTCTTCATACATCTCTCACACACCTGGACAATAGGAGGGGGAATTATGTTAAAATGCTCTTCATCGACTACAGCTCAGCATTTAATACCATAATTCCCTCCGCATTCACCACCAAGCTGGAGCACCTGGGACTCAGCTCATCTTCGTGTCAGTGGATCTCCAACTTCCTAACTGACAGACCACAGGCTGTAAGGATGGGCGGTCATGTCTCTGCCTCCATCACTCTCAGCACTGGAGCACCACAGGGTTGTGTTCTGAGCCCCCTGCTGTACTCTCTGTACACACACGACTGCGTAGCCTCTACTAACTCCACCACCATCATCAAGTTTGCTGATGACACCGTTGTGGTGGGCCTGATCACTGACAATGATGAGATGGCCTACCTGGAGGAGATTGGGAATCTGGAGCACTGGTGCCAGAGGAACAATCTCCTTCTAAACGTCAGCAAGACGAAGGAGTTGGTAGTAGACTTCAGCACAAAGCAGGAGAGGAACTATCAGACCCCTGTCATCAACAACAGCCCAGTGGAGAGAGTAGACAGTTTCAGATACCTCGGTGTCCACATCAAGCAGGACCTGTCATGGTCCTGTCACATCAACACCGTGGTGAAGAAGGCCCGACAGCGTCTCTACCACCTCAGGCGCTTGAGAGACTTTAGACTGCCCTCCGAGGTACTCAGGAACTTTTACTCCTGCACCATAGAGAGCATCCTGACGGGAAACATCACTACCTGGTTCGGGAACAGCACGATGCAGGACAGACGAGCTCTACAGAGGGTTGTGCGATCGGCTGAGCGCATCATCCACACTGAGCTCCCTGACCTGCACTCGATCTACAGTAAGTGGTGCTGGACCAAGGCCAGGAACATCGTGAAGGACCTCAGCCACCCCAGTAATGGATTGTTCTCTCTGTTGAGGTCAGGAAAGCGATTTCGCGCCCTGAAGACCAATACAGAGAGACTGAGGAGAAGCTTCTACGCGCAGGCGATACGGTCTCTCAACCAGCTCACCAAACAAAACTGACTGACCCACTTTACACACCCACACTCATGATTCTTGCAATATCTCTGGACTTTGGGGACAAAAATTGCACACCCTTCACACCACATCACTATTTATTCTATAGCACAAGTCACTTTAAGTACAAAACACTTTATAGCTTACTTGCACATCCCCCTGGACATCTCTATTTATATTCCATAGTTTCCATACTGTACACCTAGGTTCACCTAGGCTTTATTACATTTCTTCACCCAGGTTTTCTTATTTTCTTATTCTCCTATATTTTTTATATTTTTATTTTCTTATATTTTTATTGTACATTTATTTTATTATTAGTGTAAATAGCCTTAAATAGTTTTTTATTCTAAAGTCACGGGCAGTCGCCTAAGCATTTCACTGCATATCGTACTGTGTATGACTGTGTATGCGACAAATAAAATTTGAATTTGAATTTGATTTGAGCGTGCGAGCAAGTGAGTGACGGACCTGTTCGGATCTTGTTGGTTTAACTCATTCCATGAGTGATTGTCCCCTATCAGAGGTGGTTGTGGGCTTAGCCACGCCCTCCATGGTTCCTTTTCCATGCATACATTAATGTTTGGTCTGTCACATGGGGAACATTCCTCAGGAAGTTTCAGTATTTTTATAAAGGGTTTCATCATGAATCCTGTTAATAATATCAACACTTTGTTCACACCAGTGTTAAAACAAGCTTTTGTTTAATACCCAACATTTGGGAGCCTGGTTGAGAAGGTCCGCAGCACATCACGCACGACAAGGATCATTGTATCCGGACCGCTTCCCACATTCCAGCGAGGAATCGAGAGGTTCAGTAGATTGTTTGCTTTTAATGAATGGTTACAATCTTGGTGTCAGCAACAGAGATTACCCCTTGTTGATAATTGGAATGTTTTCTGGGAGCGTCCTAGGCTCTACCACACAGATGAACTGCACCCTAGCAGAGCTGGAGCAGCAGTCCTCTCAGACAACATCTCCAGGACACTACGAACCATCTGACTGGCGGTAAGTCGTGTCTTAGATTCCAAACATAATAGCCACATTGCAACTCACCATACTTATAGATGCGCACACATAGCGTGTCCTATAGAAACTGTGTCTGTTCCCCGAATAGTGAGAAAAAAGAATAAATTTGTTAAAATCGCTCGAAACAATCTAATACCTATCATACCTCTATCAATACCTATCATATCAATACCTATCAAAATATACCTCTAAAGTTTGGGCTTCTCACCATCAGATCCCTTGCGCCTAAAGCACTGATTGTTAATGAAATTATCTCAGATTGCTGTCTTGACGCACTCTGCCTTACTGAAACCTGGCTCAGACCAAATGAATATATTGGTTTAAATGAGTCTACTCCGGCAGGATATTTCTATAAGCACGAACCCCGTCAAACTGGCCGTGGTGGTGGTATCGCAACTATCTACAGTGATGTTCTCACTGTTACTCAGAAAACAAGTCCCAAGTTCAACTCGTTTAAAGTGCTTATCATTAATGTTGCATTCAGCGAAATACATAATAAACCCTTGCTACATTTCGTTCTGGCCACCGTGTACAGACCCCCGGGGCCATATGTTGATTTTCTTAAAGAGTTTGGACATCTGCTATCAGACCTATTGGTTAACTCAGACAAAGTGCTGATAGTAGGAGACTTTAACATTCATGTAGACGATGCTAACAACACTTCAGCACTCGCATTTATAGATTTGCTAAATTCCTTTGGGGTTAAACAAAATATAAATAGACCAACTCATCGCTTTAATCATACGCTAGATTTAATTATACCCCATGGTATAGATGTCTCTAATATAGACATTCTACCTCAAAGTGATGATATCACAGATCATCATCTCTTAGTATATACTCTACCTGTAGAACAGCATAGCTGTGCCTCCCCATGTTATCAATTCAGTAGAAATATTAATCCGACTACTAAAGACAAATTCACAAGTAATCTGCCGGATCTGTCCCAATTTCTTGCAGGGAGTATCCCATCACAGCTTAGAAGTGAAGACTTCATGACGTCTTCAATGAAAAGATTGATAGTATCAGGAAGAAAATAATGGAAATTCAACCTCTAACAACATCTCATGATCCAGTCCAGTCTAAAGCTTCACAATTAGATTTTCAGTGCTTTACAGGTGTAGGACAGGAAGAATAAACTGTATAAACTTATCACCTCAACAACATGCTTGTTGGATCCAATCCCAACTAGACTTTTAAAAGAAGTGATAAATATAACTAGAGCACCCCTTCTAAACATTATCAACTCTTCATTATATCTAGGTCATGTCCTTAAACCTTTCAAGTTAGCAGTTATTAAGCCTCTTCTTAAAAAAGACCCAAATGATATAATAAATTACAGACCAATTTTAAACCTTCCGTTTATATCAAAGATATTAGAAAAGATAGTATCAGCCCAAATATGCACATTTTTGCAGGAAAATGATATCCTCGAGGAATTTCAGTCAGGTTTCAGGCCCCATCATAGTACAGAAACTGCACTATTTAAAATTGCAAATGACTTGTTTTTAGCTTCGGACCAAGGCTGCATCTCAATTCTTGTCTTACTTGATCTTAGTGCTGCATTCGACACTATAGATCATGATATTCTCATAGATCTCTTACAAAATCACATTGGTATTCAGGGACAGACATTAAAATGGTTTAGATCCTACCTGTCTGATCGATTCCATTTTGTAGATCTGAATGGAGAACAGTCTGGTGTAATGCCAGTGAAATATGGGTTGCCACAAGGCTCAGTTTTAGGACCTCTGCTGTTCTCAATATACATGCTTCCCTTGGGTAACATCATTAGAAGACATGGGATTAGTTTCCATTGTTATGCTGATGATACCCAGTTATACAACCACGCTAATTCTTTTCACCTGCTCTTTATTTTTCCACCCATCCCGAGGCATCTGGAGATTGTGCCAGCTTCAGTAGACCGAGGCCAACCCTGCTTTGTTCCTGAGGCATCCAGAGAAGGGCCTGCTCCAGCTGGATTCTTCTTCATGTTGGTTTGGAACTACACATGCTGCTCCTGAGCTCCCAGTGATCCAGACCCCCATCTGCCCTCTGCACCTGCTGACTCATCCCTGAGCTGAACTGGACTTTGTGTTTCATCTTTCATCTGCATAACACACATGATGTTATACAATTTATGTTATCTGTTATCACCCAGATGAGGATTGGTTCCCTGTTGAGTCTGGTTCCTCTCAAGGTTTGTTCCTATTGCCATCTCAGGGAGTTTTTCCTTGCCACTGTCGCCATCACCCTTGGCTTGCTCATCAGGGACAATCTCATTATCTAGACACATTTTTCTTACACATATATACATTTCCATAAGTCTTCTTTTCATTTTCTTTTCATTTCTGTGAAGCTGCTTTGAGACAATGACGATTGTTAAAAGCGCTATAGAAATAAAATTGAATTGAATTGAACATTCCATATCTTGCATACTCATTCATACTTTTATCTACAGAAAGAGGTTATTATGCGTTCTAGGTTATGATTAACACATCAAGCATATCACAAAGACATAACACATACTAAATAAACATATCAACAGTTGAAACCAGATATTTACATACACTTAAAAAAAAAAGCACAAAAACTTTTTTATTTACTGTCAAACACTAAATCAGAGTAAACTTTTTCTGTTTTAGATCAATAAATATTAACATATTTTGTGCAGTTGTTAAATGTCAGAATCGATTGAGTGAGAATTTTTACGTATTTTTTTATTGTGTCTATAAACAAAAAGACAACTCCACATGACTCCATTCTGAGCTTAAGAAGCTTCTGATAGGTTAATTGATTCAATTTAATTTAATTGGTGGCACACCTGTGGATGCATATGAAGGCACACCTCAAAAACAGAGCCTCTTTCTTTGACATCATAGGAATCAAGAGAAATCTTAAAATAAGAATTGTGGATCTCCACAAGTGTGACTTATCCTTAGGTGCAATTTCCAGATGCCTGGATGTCCCATGTCCACCCGTTCACACAATAATAGGCAAGTATAAGAAACATGGGAATGTACAACCATCATTCCGCTCAGGAATCTTCTCTGAGTCCCAGAGAAGAACATTTATTTGGTGCAAAATGTGCCAATCAACCCCAGGACAACAAAAAAAGACCTTGAGAAGATGCTGACTGACCGTGGCAAGACAGTGCCATTATCTACAGTAAAATGAGTCTGGTACCACCATGAGCTGCTTTGCTGCAGAAGGGACTGGTGCACTTCACCAAATGATGGCATCATGGGAAAAGAAAATTATATTAAACCAACATCTGAAGACATTATCCAGGAAGTTAAAGCTTGGATGCAAAATCAAAGTATTGGAGTGGTCATTACAAAGCCCTGATCTCAATCCCATAAAAAATAGCACTGAAAAGGTGAGTGCGAGCAAGAAGGCCTACAAACCTGACCTAGTTACACCAGTTCTGTCAAGAGCAGTGGGCCAAAATTCCAGAAAACTATTATAGAAAGCTTGTGGAAGGATACCTGAAATGTTTGGCCCAAGTAAAAAAGTTTTGGGGCAATTCTAGAGTAAGGAGATTGTGGGAGATTTTTCTCCTACACTAGTTACAGTTGCCTTAATTACAAATGTTGCACAAAAACTTTAACTTTTAAAAAAGAACCAAAGAAAAGACTCCGGACTCCTTGTAGATCGGGATGAAGTAAGGCAAGATTTATTGCAGCAATAAAACCAAGTGAGCCAGCTCGGCAATGCCTAGGATGTAGTCCCATGCATGTCCAAAATCTGACTGACCTGTACTGTGACATGGGCACTTCTTTTATACAGTTTTCAAGGGGAGGAGCGCTCACCTAGCCCCCTCCTCTGTACATTTTTTTCTGATTTCTTATCAAACCCATATTAACCCATTATAATCCAATTTTTCCAAGTATTGTCACCCATTGTAATTACATTTTCTCTTATCTTGTTTGCTTATGTCATATACCTCGTCATCTGACTCCATATCTTTTCCCCATTATAGTCTATTTTTCTTTCAAATAATTTTCCATTATCTTTACACTAAGTTTGTTTATTATTAAAAAATATAGGGGCGGCGCTTATTTTACTATATATTCTTAGTTCTTCCGGGTTACTCTACAGTTCTCAACAGACAGGCCATGGGTAAGCATCTCTCTCGCACTCATTTTAATTATTTGTCTTATTTTCCTAATTTGTTGTATTTACGTATTTTTATTTTATTGTTGTAGCTAAGCGCAACTGCCCCAGTCCAGAATACATCCCTTTGGACGATTCGCACAGCCAGGACAGTCCAGAGCACAACTCATTTGAGGATTACACTCCTATTGAACCTGTTGCTGACCGAGCCTCAGTGAGTTTTTGCCAAAATGAGTCTGATGGATCATTGACACAATTTCTTCATAAGAACGGTCTTACTTATATCAGGAAGGGTGACTCCAGGCCTGGTCCTTCTAAGAGACCACGTCCGGAGGCACATAGCTCTCCTTTACTTTCTTTCAGGCCTGTGCGACCAGAGTCTAGTACTCCAGCCCAGTCTCTCTTAAGGCCTGTTGGTCTAAGAAGTGTCAGTACTCAGACTGATTTTAAAGTGTCTGTTGGTACCCAAACTGACTTTCCTGAAGCGCCTACACCACTTTTGAATCGTGGTATTTCTGTTTTTATTCCTCACACTGATCTTCCCATCAATGTGGTTCTGGGTCAGAGAAGGCTTGATATTTAATTTCATATGCCTTTTGTTATTTGATGCTTACCCAGGCCCCCTATTTTACTGTACTTTTTTATGTTGGGCCTTGTACTTTGTATTTTTATTTTATTCACTATGTAGGTGCACATGCAATCTTATTTTGTGCCTACTCTTCTTAAACTTATTATTCATTAAGCTGAGTGTGGGTCTTTTGGTTATTTGTCTGAGTCCCTTTAAATTTTACATGTCTGCACATGTATCCAGCCCCTGTTACATCACAGTTAAGATCACCCCATGTCTGAGGAGATTACCTCATGTCTGGGGCTATTGGCATTACATAATGTCTAGGGCTACATGATATCAGCTGACATCACATCATGTCTAGGGACATCAGGTACTTTTTGATGCTCAGGGTACAAAGTTTACATCATCTCTAGGGTCTGTTTGGTACACACTGTCCACTAAGCATCTCACATCCAAGATGGCTGCCTGTCTAGAGTTCACTTGAGTTCATGCTGCATGTTCTTGCTACTGTGACATCACACTGTCCTTAGCTCACCTCTGTCTCCTTACCTTACCTCTATGTTCGTTTACTCAGATTAATAGTTTCTATTATATTGTTGCATGCACAAGTATATTTAATTAACATATGCTCACATATTTCCCCCTCTGTGACTTTTAAGTCACATAAAGAAAAATAAAGCAAAGGAAATAGAAAATAATGCTTACACATTATACCAACTTTAAACAGAAAAAAGGAAATAAACCCTACATATTGAACCTTATTACGAAAAGAAACCTTACTTAACCTTAAACTATGCATGCAAAAATTACTAACTCAATTTAAACCATTAACTCTAAGGAAACTTACTAAATTGATGATAACTCAAAGGAAACTTACTAAATTGATGAACTGAATCTTAAAACTCACATATTACCCCCTTACCAAACATCAGTCTAAGAGAGTGTTGGGGTTTTTCTTTATTCGTTTCCCTCTGCAAGCCAGTCCGTCTGCAACACACCTCTGAGCTCAGGAGAACGGGTCAAAGAACAACCAGAACACAGATGATTGCTCCTTTACCAGTCTGAATTTTATTCAATAAACACACACATATATAGTAGTTACACACCCTCCTGTGCGGGCAAAGCACAGGATAGGAGAATTATCAAGGACAGAAATGAGTAAATATTATGAGAGTTTGCTATGCAGTTTACCAAAATAAAAAGCTAAGAAGGCCGAAGAAAAACTAAAGAAAGCCGGAGAAATAGGAACAGAGTACGCATGCTCTGGACTTCTTGACGCCGTTTTCGTCCTTACACACAGCAAATATCCTTATCACATGAGGACAGAGACAGAGTGCCCCGTCCAACAGAAAATATCACGAGCAACCAAGAGATCATGGATGTCAGCAATTTTCCCTTACAGATGAGTAATAAGTGATTAAAATAAGATTAAATGGAACAAGAAACAGTGTCGTAATTCAAGATATCTTTAAACAAATAATAATTCAGAAGGAGATTGAAGTGCATGACTAAATCTGGTTTGAAGTGATTCAATACAGTAGAGCACAGTATAATGTAGTATATACTTATATATCATTTTTCCCTTACATTCCTCTCTTTTATCCTTAAATCTTTATGGATAAATTTATACACGAGAACTAAACTCTAGATGTAAAATACATAGATGGTGCTGGAGGGGGAACAGGAGGGACAGGAATATACCCTTGCATGAAGCGATACATAAGTGACTGAAAACATCTCAAGATACATGGGCCACAAAAGAAAATCAACAAGAACACACACAGTACTGGAACCACTAAAGACACATACGGGGCCCATTGGCCAAAAAGAGTATACCACAAACCCCAACCCACTTGTCCCTTTTCATCATCATGCAACTGCTCTGCTACCCGCTGCATTTCTTCCAGAGCGGTGGTTATCTGTCCGTGTTCGTCGTCGTTCGCGGGGACAAAGGTACAACAACTATCTCCCACCATGGCGCAGACGCCCCCTTCTTTGGCCAGGAGGATATCGAGAGCCATGCGGTTTTGAACACTGGTCAGCCGGAGGGCAGTGAGCTCCTCCTTTATGCCTTTTATGGCAAGATTCGTGGCGTTAGCAAAAGTGGCTAACCTATAATGTGTTACTTCGATCTGATTCCATAACTGAGTCACGCCATAATGGGGTAACATGGCCTGCCAAAATTTATTGAGCTTGGGCTGGAGCTGATGTTCAGGAGGAGGAAAAGAATCATCAGACGATCTGCGAGTACGATGGTGATGTTGGCTTCCATGTGGGTTTTGTGTGACTATCAAAAGGGAACCTCTAAATTGGGTAGGAGCACAGGTGCCAAACCAATGCTCAGGTAAAAACGTATAGACAGATGTACCGCACACCCAGAACCAGTCTAGCGGCATCACTGTGGTCCCTTTTGCACCAGGATGGATGGCGGAACATGAATGATTTCCATCGCAAGTGTGATTCTCACCATACGGCCAATATGTGCGATTACAATGTCAAATGGAGGTATTGCCAACTGTTACGTTTCCTAGACCTACAAAGCATGTCGGAAATCCCCCGCTCACCAGGGCTTTAAATGTTAGCACCCGAGGCACGTCGCGTTTTGAAATTTTTAGGGTGGTACGCAGCGCCGTTACACAGGAACCCTGATCCGTGTTATTTTCACACCACCTAATCCCCGATTTTTCGGTATAATTCGCGTGAGTAAAATTTGAGGTGGAAGTGTTCGTGTTCAAACAATCGTCGGTTATACACACTCGAGCCACAGTAATTAAGGTGTCTGTCAAGGAAGCATTTTTGGTCTTCAGGGAATGCTGGTTAGTGGAGGGGGGGACAACCTGACACACATAGCAAGACTCATTAGTATACTGTCTGGCAGTCCAATTAGCGAATTGCCAGAAGACGTTATCGTGGGGATGGGCTAATCCCAATGCCATGGTTCCCAGGACCCAAACGAGTTTTACAACCTGCATGCTCCTCAATAAGAGGTGCCCACTCTCCTCCTAACTTTATCCTACACCAATAACAATGAGGAGGGTGTCCTAAGAGATAACACACGAGACGTACGGCGGGAGTAATCACATATATCATTAATTCGGGGTAACCATGACCATTCTTGACACGCGGGTGCTCGGAGTGCAGGCACGCCCTTTTACGCACTCGTCCCACCTTATGAGGTCGAAAGATACCCCTCTTAGCTAATTGACTATTATGCAGAACGTACTCCCTCAAAGTGTCGGTCTCACAATGATAAGAAGAATCAATAGTAACGTAGTAGTTTATCCGGTTGCAGGAACGCAGGAGACTGTTTTCTCCGAGTGGCAAGCGAAGAGGATCCGCCGGGGCTCAATGAACAGCCTTGTTTCCTCAGGGTGATCACCGCTGCGGTGGCACGATGTTCAGCTCACGAAAGTCATCTACTCCTCCTCTGCACACATACATAAAACACACTAAAAGAACACAGAGTTATTTAATTATACAATTATACCTTCATTAAGCATATAGCATCGCATGTGCCATTACGCTGGCGCTTTCTTCAATCTGGAAGCATGTATCCACTGTGGAAACAAATCGGTTAATACGGCAGTTCGTGTTATCGCGACTATCTCTGCAGGTCCATCATATTTACATTGTCCTAATGGTTTTGGTTTCAATGATCTAATCAGAACCATGTCCCCTGCCTTAAAGGGATGAGTAGGCCGGGCGGACATGTGTGGTGCTACTTGAGCCACGTTTTCTTGATTTTTTGCCAATACTTCAATTAGGGCTGCAGAATACTCAGCGATATGAACATCCAGATCTGAGGTGCCCAAAGCAGCTTTGCCCCTCCTCCATGGAGTAGGAAAGGGGCGACCAAATATTATCTCATGTGGAGATAATTGTACATCTTTTCTGGGAGTCATTCTAATCTCGGCCAAAACAGCAGGGAGCAACTCTGGCCAATTTTTTGTGCTCCTGTCTTGCATGGCTTTGTTCAACTTATCCTTAATAGTACGATTGGTACGCTCTACAATACCCGAAGACTGTGGGTGGTATGGGATTTGAAAATGCCAATCTAAAGACAAGTATTTGCACAGTGCCTGCGTGACCCGTGCTGATAAGGGAGTTCCCTTATCAGAATCAATGACCTGTGGGATCCCATATCGTGGAATAATTTCTTTTGCCAAGATCCGCGTCACCACTTTTGCATTTTCACGTGCACATGGAAAAGCCTCAACCCATCGTGAGAATTTATCTACCAATACCAACAAATACTTAAAAGGTCCACAAGAAGGCATATGAGTAAAATCTACTTGCCATTCTGCAAACGGTACTGAGGGAAGAGGAAGGTGTTCGTGCTTCCCTATACCCGGCACAACATTATTTTGTGCGCACAGTAAACAACGTGAAAGTAGCGAATCAACAGTATTGTTCAAATTAGCGATGCAAAAAAGCTTTTTCATTTCTTCCTTAACCCCTCTTCGTGCGCGATGTGTAACACCGTGAAACTCACGCACGAGGAATGGCAAACAATGAGAGGGTAAACACAACCGCCCATCAGCAGAATACCATAGACCATCAGATGCCACGTACGCGTGTTGTGTCTGCCAAAATGACGAGTCATTCGGAGTTGCCGATGATTGAATCGAAAGAAGGTCTAAATCAGGAATTAAGGAGCTAGCGAGGAAAGATGTATTCATCGAATCTGAATCGGAAGCAGGAAAGAAAATCTGTTTTTTGGCCGCTTCCTTAGCTACCCTATCAGCCAGCGAATTACCCCGAACTTCAAATGATTCGCCAGACGAATGAGCCTTAGTTTTAACAATGGCCAATGATCGGGGGAGATGACAGGCATTCATTAAATCCTGAACCAGCGAAGAGCGAGAAAGAGGCTTGCCATCAGCTGCACAGAACCCACGGGCCTGCCAAATTCGCCCA
Organism: Clarias magur; assembly: GCA_013621035.1. Lineage (NCBI taxonomy): Eukaryota > Metazoa > Chordata > Actinopteri > Siluriformes > Clariidae > Clarias > Clarias magur. The sequence continues at coordinate 218,035 of QNUK01000485.1, read as the reverse complement.
AAATCGTGACAGACACCGAAAGCATAACGAGAATCAGAATAAATTGTAACATCTTTCCCTTCAGAAAGCACACATGCACGAGTGAGAGCGAAAAGCTCAGCCGCCTGAGCAGAAGAAAAGGGGAGTGAGAACGCCTCTACAGTAATATCCGGAGGTGCGCATACAGCATAACCACAAAGAAACTTTCCGTCAAACGGTTTTGAACAGGAACCATCAACAAACAGGACATCACCTGTTGCTAGTGGAGTCGAAGATAAATCAGAGCGGATGCTAGTACAGTGAATAAGCTCAGAACAACAGTCATGATCTGTCTCATGTAATGTGTCATCTTGGGCATTAAGTAGACGTGAGAGAGCGTGTCCCATGGTGGTCAAGGAGGAGGTGGGCTTAATTTTGAGATTATTAGTAGAACAAAGGATAATTTCGTAACCTGAGCGCCTCTGGGCGGTCATATGTTGTGTTTGGAGGTTGAGGAGCACTTGTTTTACCTGATGTGGGGAGTGCAAAGTCAAAGGATACGAAAGAACAATTTTCTCCGCGTCCTGTACCATCAAAGCACACGCTGCCACGGCCCGAAGACAGGCAGGCAGGCCCTGTGCCACTGTATCTAAAGTTTTGGAGAGAAATGCGCATGGTCTCATTCCCCCCCCATGTTCCTGCGCCAGAACAGCAGATGCCGTGCCCTCGTGTTCGCATGCATAGAGATGGAAGGGTTTTTTATAGTCCGGAAGGCCCAGTGCCGGGGCAGAGCACAGCGCTCGTTTCAGTTCCTTGTACGCTTTGAGCATATCTGCTGTCCAGGTCAGTGGCTGCTGTAGAGGATCAGTATGAGAAATGGCTGACCTGAGACGCTTGTCATAAAAGGAGCAGTCAGGGATCCATTGTCGGCAGTAGTTGATTAGGCCCAGGAAAGCCATCAGCGCGTGTTTTGTGCCAGGGCGCTTGGTGTCGAGGATCACCCTGATGCGTTCATCCGAGAGGCGTCTCTGACCTTGGGACAGTTCAAAACCCAGATATTTGACAGTGTCTTTGCAAAACTGTAACTTAGTTTTTGATACCTTGAAGCCCTTTTGAGCCAGATGCCTGAGGAGACAGATGGTAGCCTTCTCACAGAGAGCTGGTGTCGCTGCAGACACAAGAATATCATCCGCGTATTGACGGCAGACAGAATCAGTGGGGAGAGTCAGATCGGCAAGCGCATCTCTTACTACTGACGCAAAAACAGCTGGGCTGTCAATCATGCCCTGAGGGAGGCGTGTCCACGTATATTGTCGCCCCCTATGAGTAAATGCAAAAAGAGATTGGGTCTGCTCCTCCACAGGAACACTGAAGAAGGCAGAACAGAGGTCAATTACAGAAAAATGTGAATGGTGACATGGAATGGAGGAAACGACGGAAAGCACATCAGGTACAACAGGTGCAACAGGAATAATTATTTCATTAATTTTGCGCAAATCTTGTGTAAACCTCCATGTGCCGTTGGGCTTGAGTACAGGATTAACAGGCGTGTTATAAGAGCTAACGCATGGTTTGATAACACCTTGCTCTAAGAGAGAGCCTAAAATCACATCAATGCCTGAGGCTTTGGCCTCAGATAGAGGATATTGTTTTACATACACAGGGTGTTGATGTTTTATTTTGGCCTCATACGGTACACAATGTACTAATCCCACCTCGTCCTTGTGTTCTGCCCACAGTTCTCTCGGCACGCTATCGAGGCATTCAGGGAGCGAGCTGCTCTGTGAAAAGAGGAAAGAGTTATTTACAGCTAAATGTGCAAGAGGAGGTGGGGGGGGGGGCAGTGTCGGGCACTTCGACAGTAAGTTTTGCACCAGAGAAGATAAGAGACATATGCAGCCGGCTCATCAAATCTCGCCCTAGGAGATTAAAAGGACAGTCAGGCATACAGACAAAACGGTGAGAGAAATGAAGATTGTCATCATAAGAACACGTAACACTGAGTGATGGTGTGAAATAATTCCTTTGCGCAACCCCCTCTATTCCCACAGAGCTAATGCTTTTTCCAGAAAGAGGCCCCTCATAATCTTTGCCTAGAGATGACATGGTCGCCCCAGTATCTACCAAAAAGGAAAAAGGGTGACCTTCCACACACAACTCAATAAAAGGCAGTTCATTAACCTGGGGTGACTCAAAAGTGCAAAGCAACATGGCGGGGTGTAAGCTCTGTAGGCAACCCTATGCATTGTTATAGGGGTTTCCTGTGTCATGAGCGAGGGCATAGGGACCACCTGAGGGCGGCCCCCGGCCTTGGCACTGCTGTGACACAGGTGAGGCAGGTGGTGGAGGGAAGACAGTGTTCACATCATGCCACTGTCCGTCACTTAGAAGACCTTCGTCCCTAGCCTTCTTATGACATTCCCTAGCCCAATGACCTTCCTTGTTGCAATAATAACAGTTTCCTACTCGGCGTGAAGGCCCCTGTGAACCTCCACGCCCTCTTCCAAAACCTCCGCGGCCCCGGCCACGCCCACGTTCGCGTCCACGTCCCCTATCGCCTTGCTTATCTCCCTCTACAAACAAACATGCAATTTGTTTAGAATCCAACATACCATCTCCTTCCATCGTCCTTATACGTTTTTCCAGGTCATCAACAGTCATGGTGGATCTGCCAGAAAGTTGAAATTTCAACACCTTAACAACATCTGGTCTACAGTTATTGACAAGAGTATTGGTGAAGAGCAAATTGGGCTCCTTTGTGTTTAAATCTAAGTTACCCAAAAGAGTCCATGTTTCTTTGAAACGCACTAAGAATTGAGAGGTACTCTCATTTTTCTCCTGTTTACAATTAGTTACTTGTGACAAGTCTTGCTTCGACTGCTGTTTGGACAGCAAGTATGCTGTCAGATCCTTCTTTAGCATTTCTAATGCTTTTGGATCATCCCTCCAAAAAAAAATGGTGCTCTGTTCGCCACACGGTTGCCGTTTCTTTTTCTTTCTTGGGTTCTGTGGTGTCTGAGGTCGAGGGGTCACCGCCCTTTTGCACAACTTGAGACCGAGTTTTCATAACAGTGGGCTGCCGGACCTCAATCAATTCTGCAACCTCAGTCTTATCGACTCGATCGCTATCGGGGTGTAAACAGCGGACCTTTCTAACAAGCTCGTCCTCATCATACATTTCTCCTAACACATACTGTAAGATGAATTTGTAATCTGCCCCAACTAACTGACAATGGCGAGAGGACTTAATTAACATGTCCACAAAATGCAAAACATTGCTGACCGGTGGCAACATTTTAATGATGTCCTTTAACATACTTATAGAAGGAGGATCAACTTTTGGACCACCCCTACCACTCACAGACCAAACAAAAGCACTATTTTTGCCTGACACCAGTGGGTTGTCAGGGTCTTCAGGGTATTCTGGACCAGATGGGTCATATGGGGATTCAGGGTCAAAGGGACCATTCTTACCATCATACCCCCTGCTTCCACAGCCCCGTGCCCCTCCAGACTCACCGTAACGGATCTTGTCCTCTGGTGGAGGGCATCCTAGTGAGGCGCTCTCTCTGGCCCCCACAGGTGCACTTCGTATGGACGAAGTGGTCACGGTGGGACAGCTGGGATTATACGGCGGAGGCAAAAAGCCTGCCACGCACGCTTTCATCTTAGTTTCCCGGGTTACCTTGGGGACCTTTGGGTCTCCCTTTTGTGACTTTGTTCCTTTATATTTGTCCCAGAAATTTTTCATTTCGACCCACTTTTGATAACAAGACCCCATATAGGGATAGTCCCAATTTGGATCACCGAGTCCCTCATAAATCTGTGAATGTGCAGAGAACAGATACTCAGGCTTAAACGTCCCCACACGAGGATAAGTCAAAAATTGAGGCTCAGATTCGGTCCAACCTGCAAGATTATCCAACCACGGAGTAGTAAAGTAAGCTAGACCACATCTGTTCATCCAATCTCGAGGTGTTTCCTCGGATTCAGGTTTTGGAAATGAATTGCCACTACCCATGCTGCTTTGGACACACTTGATCAAAACTTAATTCTTTAAACACAAATAAACAGACAAACAAAAGTAGGCGAGTGCAGAGGGACCGGACACTACAGTTTCAAAGTCCTCTGTGACTTTTAGGTACCTATTTCGGAATCCCGGACTCCTTTACCCAACTTACTATGTTCGATCCCTGTAATCAGGCAAATATCTCATAACAAAAGAAGAGAATACTCACCTAATTAGAGGGATCCACTTCTGACACCAAAACTGTTGGGGTTTTTCTTTATTCGTTTCCCTCTGCAAGCCAGTCCGTCTGCAACACACCTCTGAGCTCAGGAGAACGGGTCAAAGAACAACCAGAACACAGATGATTGCTCCTTTACCAGTCTGAATTTTATTCAATAAACACACACATATACAGTAGTTACACACCCTCCTGTGCGGGCAAAGCACAGGATAGGAGAATTATCAAGGACAGAAATGAGTAAATATTATGAGAGTTTGCTATGCAGTTTACCAAAATAAAAAGCTAAGAAGGCCGAAGAAAAACTAAAGAAAGCCAGAGAAATAGGAACAGAGTACGCATGCTCTGGACTTCTTGACGCCGTTTTCGTCCTTACACACAGCAAATATCCTTATCACATGAGGACAGAGACAGAGTGCCCCGTCCAACAGAAAATATCACGAGCAACCAAGAGATCATGGATGTCAGCAATTTTCCCTTACAGATGAGTAATAAGTGATTAAAATAAGATTAAATGGAACAAGAAACAGTGTCGTAATTCAAGATATCTTTAAACAAATAATAATTCAGAAGGAGATTGAAGTGCATGACTAAATCTGGTTTGAAGTGATTCAATACAGTAGAGCACAGTATAATGTAGTATATACTTATATATCATTTTTCCCTTACAGAGAGATAAGCAAAAGGTGAGTAAACCTAGCATAAACGAGTATATGAGAGTATAATAAGCATGCAATTGGTTAAATACGAAGAGTCCAGAGGTGGGCGAAAAAACCTTCCGTATAGCCAATTTAGAAGGAAAAATTCCCACCTTGCCAGCTTTTTTGTGCTCGACAGTGCATTTACCACCAGGACTCGACTTCTGTACAATACATATATGACAAAGACATTGGAAACCATTAAAGCCATTTAAGCACTCCATTAGGGTCCCTTTAAATCAAGGAGAGCGTGTCAAGACTTTCAGTCCCTTCTTCAGTCCATGCCTTGCGATCATCTTCAGTAAATTCGATTATGTGCAGGGCCTTACAGCTCATCAGCTGTGATAGCGGAATTCGGTTTAACCTGCCCGTCTCCTGACTTAAAAAGTCTAGCCAGACTTCATCAGCGTTCGAAAGAGCTTCCAGCGCACGTTGCAAAGTGGTTGGTGTATCTGTCCATAAAATGTCATCTCCCAACATCACTTTAGTTATGGTCTTATCTGCTGCCATGTATACATCGTCGAATTCAATTACCCCACAGATATCATATCCAACCCAATTCTCTTCGATCCCAATACTTCTATAGAGGCCTAGCTTCAGATGTCTTCCAAGCTGATATGAAGTTGTTACCAGACGAAGTCCTTTGCTTATGTCCAGGTCGAATGTTTCCCGTCTCATTGACTTGATCCATTTGAAGTCTCTTGTCAAGACATTGGCCATCGCGATGAACTTCTTAGTCCCCATCGGACGGTGTGGGAACCAGTCGACCAGATCATGCCTTAGGTCTGCCCATCTTCTCGTCGGGGTCTGTTCCAGAACCTCCCTCCATGCATCACGGCAGACTGTACAGGAAACTATCCATCGTGGGTCGGGTACCGGTTCCATCCTGCATACATACGTGTATAACAGAGACAGGACAAAAATACAACGAAAACACGCAAAACACGCAAAACACATTTCTTCTGCTAATACTACTTTTTCTCTGGTAGTTTCTTCAAAACATTAAGTGCGTTTGATTAACATATTATGCTAAATAATCTCAGTATACATGTGATTAATAAATATACAGTCATTTTGTCCATTATGTAGCAGCGCTAATAATTTGTGTTCACTTCATTTCCACGTAAATGGAGTCTGCCTCCCAGTCTTCATCTGGTGGTATTCGTTCATGATATTCCACAGTCATTGTATATTGTTCCACCATTCTTTGAATGCTTTCCCACGCCAGGGGGATAATGCAGCATGACAATATGAGCAGAGTTCCTAGTACTATCAAAATAATTGTCCATATTTTCACAAGTAGTCCATACCAAGATGAAGGATTCAGCCAATCAAACCAGGAAGTCCATGCATTATTCCTCTGTACATCTTGAATGATTTTAACATTTTCGTCTCTCATGTCCCTCATGGCTCTTAAAAGTTTAGTTATGTTACCATCTGGGTCTGTGTGTCTTGGAATGTATGTACAACATTCTTCTCCAATTAGGGCACATACTCCTCGTTGAGGTGCCAGCATTGTGTCAAGGACGAATCTATTCTGTGTAGTCATTAATGTATTTTTATCCAATTGTTCCTGAACCAGTCCTAAGATTTCTAAAGTATGATTCCAAAATCTTTTTTGATTGTAATAAAGTAGGTTGATCCACCTTGCATTTTTTGAAATTTGAACCCATGGCAAGAAGATTGTCGTGAATGCTCCTCCTACCCTGTTTATAGCCTCATACTCAGTTGGTACGCCAACTGGAATAGCATCCCAGGTCACTGATAGTCCTCCATCTCTATCAAATTCTTTCCATGCCGATATTTCCTCTCCAATCGTTTTCACAAACTTGTCTTCACGTTTATTCCATCTGTGTTTCTTGCCATATAGTCCTATTACAATCAAATCTCCTTCTAATAGTACTGGAGCACAACACCCACCCCAGTTATTTGGTAAGGTTTGTCTAACTGTAGTTCCACCACAGTACCAGAATATGTCTGCCAGCGGTATTGTACCAGCGCTTAAATCTGGTTGTTGTACTTTTACTATCTCACTGCATGTCAGACTGTCTGTTTTATTGTCGCATATCTGGTGCATTTCTATGAAAAATCCTGCTGCTGGCTGTGTTTCATTGCAACTTGGTGATTGATCTCCTATTTCAATACTTCCATTTGAGTAGATGCATAAAGTATAGTGTTGCTGTGTAGGTGTTATTTCTCTTTGTACACCATCTAATGTTCCTACAGGTTGATATGAACATTTGCTTATGTTTTGCATCCATTCAGGGCCATAATGTATAGCAGCTGAATGTAAAAGACAGCTAATAGGGCACAGTTGTTCACTGTATGTTGGATTGTCTATACATTCTCTTGTTCCATGTGTTATCATCACACGTGGGGGCCTATTGCTTCTATCATGACACACAATGCAGTCTCGCGTGGTTACAGACTCAGCTGTAAATTTCAACCATTGGAAAAACATGTCATTTTTCCATGTCGGGTCAGATTCTGCTTGGTTTTTAGGTGATTTCTTTGTTATCTGTGGAATTATTGTTACATATGTTGCTGATTCAGCGTCTGATATTCTGGGTTGGTCTGTTACTTTTGCATGACATCCTTCCCAACCTGGTATTGAGAAACATACTCCCCTTATTTTGCCCTCTACTGAATTCTTGAATTTGCACCAATCGTTGGATCTTGGTAAAGCCTCTATTAGTCCATCTAATGCTGTCATCTGTGCTTTGTGCCAGTATGCCTTTTCTCTCATTTCTACGAAAATGGGGGTTGTGCATTATCTACCTCTATTTGGTATGTTCCTTCCCAAAATCCTGTTCTTTCCCCACTGTCCAATCTGGCTACTATTCTAGCTCTAGTTATGGTAGCTAATGCACAACGTATTTGTCTCTCTTCATTAGTCCATTTCGGTTTATTTCTCTCGTTCTTAGTAGCACCACTGTTAATTAGACCAATCATGAAGAGGATTCCTATACCCATAGATCTCCTTCGTTTCAGGAGGCAATAAGAGGGTGGTTTCTCCATTTGGATCACAACGGTGACACGTGGGACTATGGCGAAATAACCTACACAATATATTTCTTGGGGGGGTTTTTCGTTGGGTATGTTCTTTCAACTGTAGTTGGTTTAAATAATTTAATCACTATCTGAGTCAGCGTTAACTTCTAACTAATTTAAGCACTATTTGTTGTATTCTACAACTCTACGTGTGGGATCTTCTTCTGACTGTCTACGTGCTGTTTCAATTCTAGCATGTCTGTGCTCTCGCTGTCTAACTTGGGCTCTTGTTCTAAGAGACGGTCCTCCTTGTTCTGCTTCTGCTTCTTCTTCTTCAAGCTCTGCTTCCCAATCTTGTATATCTTCTTGGGGCCACTCTGGCCAGTACCCTTGTTCTCCTTCTTGTTCTTCTACCCACGGTAACCCTTCAGTGTACCCATAAGGATCTGGTGCTTGTTGCCTGGGCCTTGTGTCACTCTCCTGGGAACCTGATTGCAAACCTGAAGGTCCTGCTCGTGGAGACTCTTCAGCGTATTCCTGAGGTTCCCTGTCCCTTACCTGTTCTGGGTTTGGGGCCTTGCAGCAATGATTTAAATGGTACCATACATCTTTACCTTGGACGTTTACTGCAGTTGGAGTTGCCAACACCACCTTGTATGGTCCTTCCCTTCTATCTTCGTTCCACCTTCTTTGGAATACTCGAATAAACACCCAGTCCCCAGGTAGCACAGTTCTGTCCTCTATGTCCTCTTCCTCAGCATCATCAGCTGGATCAGCTACCCTCGGTCTGGTGTTGTCATGTATTGTGGCTCCCTTAACCTGTTGGAAAATAACTTTGTGTATTTCAGATGTGTTTCACATAGTGATCAAGTTCACTCTGTAGTTGTTCAAGTGTGGGACCTTTATAAGGCCCTCGAACAAAGGATGTGAGCATAGGTCTGCCAGTAAGCATTTCGTGCGGTGTTAAATGTGTGTTGCGGTTAGTTTGCGATCTCATACCCATCAAGGCTAATGGCAAAGCTTGAAACCAATTCATACCTGTTTCTGCACATTTTTTAGCCAATTTCATTTTCAGAGTTCCATTTGCTCTCTCTACCATCCCCTGAGATTGGGGGTGGCACACACATCCAAACCTGTGCTTGATGTTCAAATACTGAGTCACTTTCTGTACTATCTTGTTTGTGAAGTGTTTCCCATTGTCTGAACTGATTGTGTCTGGGATTCAAATCTTGATATCACTTCCCTACACAAGAATTTTGCTACTGCCATTGCATCTTCTTTAGCTGTTGCTACAGCTTCTACCCATCTGCTAAATCTATCCACAATCACTAGGATGTATCGTTTTCCTTATATTCTGGGTTCCCCCATGTCCACATAGTCGAACATTATATGCCTAAATGGTCCATCTGGCTCTGGAATATGTCCTATTGGTGATGTGAAGTGTTTTCTAAGGTTATATCTAGCGCATATGTCACAACTGTAACAGTGTTCGATGGACCATAGGTCCTAGATAAGGTGACCACCATATCTTTTGGATTCTTCTTATCACTTCTCCACTTGCTACGTGATTGTTACCATGAGCTTGCTTTATCAAGGTTATGAGAAAACTTTGTGAAGCTACAAAACGCCCATCTGCACTTCGCCACACGTTAGTATCATTATCTTTTGTTGCTCCTCTTACTAACCATTTTCGAATCTCTTCACCTGATGCTGCTGCCTGCATGTCTGCTAGTGAGGATAAGCCTGGTGCTGGGGGTGCGTAATCTTCTGGTATAAGTACTAATGTTTCTTCAGATTCTGGACTTGAGCTTGAACTCGAACTTGAGCTTGAACTTGAGCCTGAACTTGTGCTTGAACTTGTGCTTGAACTTGAGCTTGAACTTGAGCTTGAACTTGAACTTGGCCCTTCATCAGGGTTAACACTTGTTGCTGGTGAACTTGGTTCCTTGTCTGTTTGTGCTGCAGACTCTGGCATTATGTTTGCCTGATTTACTGCTGCTTTCTTAGCTGCTTCATCTGCTGCTTCATTTCCGTCACTAACAAATGTACCATCTTTCTTATGTGCTGCGCATTTTACTATAGCTAATCTGGATGGTAGTTTGATTGCACCTAGCAAGTCTGAAATTGCTTCTCCGTGTACTACTGGTGTTCCGTCTGCTCTTTGTGCCCATATGGGGCCATATAAATGGCATATTCCATATGCATACGCTGAGTCAGTGTAAATTGTACATGCTTTTTCTTCTGCTAGTTTACAAGTGCCTGTCAAAGCGATTAACTCAGCTAGTTGGGCTGAACAGGGTTGTGGCATATATTCAGCTTGTACTACTTTGAACGCTTTCCTGTCTAAGCCTGCTTTATTGCTATCCCCATCTCTAAAGCATGACCCATCTACAAAGAATATACAATCTGGGTGTGACAGAGGTTGGTTCTCTAAATCTTGACGTGTCTTTAGATGTTTTGCTGACACAAGATGACAATTATGGGGATCTCCCTCTGCTAGGGTCATCATACGATCTGCTGGATTTACTGTCTGACACCTTCGTATGGTCAATTCAGGTGCAGAGAGTATTACATCATATCCTGTTCTTCTAGCATTTGTAATTGCAAATGATGGGATAGTCAGGAGTGCATGCAATGCGTGGGTGGTGTACAGCACAACAGAATGTCCCATAGTAAATGATGAGGCATTTTGATAAGCAAAGGCGGCAGCTTCCACACCTCGATAGCAGGGCGGCATGCCTTTTTCAATATTATTGAGCGCTGTACTATAATAAGCAATTGGTTGCTTACTAGGCCCTTGTTGTTGAGTCAGAAACCCTGTGGCAAAACCTCCACGCTCCGAGACATATACAAATGGAATGGCTCATTATAATCTGGACTAGCAAGTGCTGGTGCTGTATAGAGTTCTCTTTTTAGCTGCTCAAATGCTTCTAGTGCTTCAGGTGTCCATTCTAACACTGCACTATTCTTTGTTTGTCCAGCTACTTTTACTATTGCTCTCAAAGGTGCTGTTTTTAATGCAAAGTCACAAATCCAGTCCCTACTAAATCCTACCATGCCTAGAAAAGATAGCATCTCCTTAAAGGTTCGTGGTTTAGGAGCTTTCATTATTGCTTCTATGTGTTCAGGAGATATATGCCTAGATGTTCTTTCCAACACTCTGCCTAGATATTCTACCTTCTCTTTACAGAATTGCAACTTTTCTCTGCTAACTTTATGTCCATTTTCAGCTAATACTGTCAAAACTCTTAACTTTTTTTTACTTTAACGAATCTGTTTGCTCTTTTGTTGGGCTACAAATCAGTAGGTCATCGCAGTACTGAATCATAGTACTTTCGATATTTAACGAGGCTAGATCTTGAGTTAGTACTCGATTAAATATTGACGGACTTTCACAGTAACCCTGTGGTAAACGATTGTAAGTCAGCTGTCGTCCTTCATATGTAAAGGCAAACAAGTATTGTGATGCTGGATGTAGTGGAATGCTAAAGAATGCTGAACATAAGTCTATGACAGTGTACCACTGTGTATCTTCTGGTATATTGGACAACAATGTGTGTGGATCAGGCACTATAGGCAACTCTGCTTCTACAATTTGATTCATGGCACGTACATCATGCACAAGTCTCCATTTGTCTGAGTTGGGCTTCCTGACAGGAAATATAGGAGTGTTACAAAAACTTTTAGTAGGAGTTAATACTCTAGCTTCCAATAAACCATCTATAGTAGGTTTAATCACTGCTACAGCTTGAGGTGTCAATGGATATTGTCTTTGGTAAGGCAATGTTGCATTTGGTCTTATTTTTATTAAGGCTTGTCCTCCAGATTTAACTAACCCTACATCTGTTGAATGTCTTGTCCATAATTTTTCTGGAATTGTTTTCAGCAGTTCCTCTTCTAATGCAGATTCCTTTTCATCTATCCCCCTACCATCTTAACTGACATTTGTGTGTGCGATCACAACGGAGTGTTACACATCCCCCTCTGAGGGTGTGTTGACAACGTCATGTTCCCATCTATTTCTGTGTGTGTTGCCCTCACTCTTTCTATTCCTGAAAAGGATTGTTCCCACTCTGATATACTTTTCATATTCCTTGTGTTTATAATTATGTCTACAGGTGTCGCTGGCTTTGGCCATGCATTTTTTCCACAGCAGAATAACTTCCCCATCACACACTCTTGTCCTGTTTTATAGTTCGATTTTTTGTGCCACTTTTCTCGCTTATTTCTTGCAATTCTATTAGTGTGCGTTTTATGACTGCTGCCGGTCTTTAACAGCTGTTTTTTCTTTATATGTTTCTTAAGCATTCATTTTGTGATGATATCAGAATCAGAGGTGTGACTATTTTGTCAAGGGTCTGAAAAATTATTCTACCATCTGGGCCTTTAGGTATCAGTGTAAATTCACTATTATTATTTATCACCCACTCACGATACAGCACTGCCGGACCACTCTCGTGATCAATTAGTCTATACCTTTTTACTTTCCGTCCTCCCGGACCTTCCTCTAAACGCAATATATCAAAAACTGTGTATTGTTGCAGCAGTGAAATGAGTGGAGTTAAACCAGGGGGTCCTCCTAGTCCTCCAAATTCTAGCATACTATTTATTACTCTTAAACGAACCTCTCTTGGAATTAGCCCTAGGAAAGAGATCATTTATTCATTCTAAAATATGATGTAAGTATTAGAGTGTGTGTGTTACAGTTGAGGTCTAATACGTCAGGTATTAATGAAAGCCTAAGCGTCCACTCTCCCTTGTCACACTCTATGTTTTTAAGTAGGTCATTTCCTGGATTATTCAACAACCATCTATTTGTCTCACTCTGATCCGATTCTGAAATTCTAAACTCCCGTTCACACTTGGTTGTGACTCCTTCTTCACTTATGTGCTCATCCCAGTTAATTACTCTGAATCCGCTTAACATTTGTTTTTATCAGATATATATATTTAATATTTATAACCTAGGTGCATTTGTTATTTTATGCACTATATTTATTATCATTAGTGTTGTGTCGTCGACTAAACTACACGTAAAGGTACCTTTTGTATCTTACTTAAGCTTATCTTTAATAACTTATGTTGCTGCGCATGTGTACACTAGTCCAAAGAAATTATTATTTTATAATACTACTAGGCTGGTTCATTCAGTAACTGTACAGCTCCCGTGTCAAAGAAGAAGCTGATGTCACAGTGAGTTCTATGTCTGGTAGCGCATCACTGATTATGTCACAGACAAGACTATGTCTCAGTAAGCTCCAGACAAGATCTAGGTCACAGTAAGCTCTATGTCTAGTGGCATGTACCTCAGGCACACAATTCATTTAATATTAGAGATATTATATATCACTTACATGCTATTTTCTTATATTCTTCTATTTAAATGTATTATTAATTTATAGCAAATCAGAAAATCCAATTTTTGGTCTTCTATCTTCTTTTTAGGCTATTTCTAATACTATATCCCTCTTAACTAGGCCTTATATTTTCTTAAACACATACATCAATTCAATACAGTCTTTTCACATAAATATAACACACGCTCACTTTTAAAAGACACATATACAAGACATACAAACCATACACAAGTGCTTTCTACTACAATTTAAAAAATTTGAGTACTCAAAACAATTTCAACAATAAAATATTTTATCACACAACTTGGGCCCAGAAAACATCAATTCCACCTGTAGGAATTTTCAAATAGCGCTCACCTACAGGAATTTTCACACTACAACTGGCTGCACACGCGTCTCAGAACGGTGAATCACCTATATGTTCTGTGCCTAACGGCGGACTCAGGAATTTTCCACCTACCACGTCTGGAGCCGCAGCTCCTACTTAGTGTATTGCAGGAATTTTTCGTGGGTCCAGCCCCACTGGTTGGCAAGTTTCCTTGTCAGGCCTTGACCCAACACAGTGGCATTACCTCACTTATCACACAACATATACAATAGTAATAAAGAGAATATAAAACAAAAATCACAAAACAAAATAAAACTTATGGAGATCTCTTAATACTTTGTTACTTCATCCAGTCTTTTACTTGACATAAATTAACATAAATTTTACAATCAATTTGAATATAGTAATTAATTTATCAATATTGGCAACTTAAATTTTACTTTGTTCAATATACCTAAGGAGTACCTCTCTCCAGCTGGAAACACGCACACTAACAGACCATGAACTTCTAATACAGAAATTTGATCAAACAGGTTTTCTGCTTACCTTTTCTTATGCCGGCAAAAGTTGATGGTCTGTCAGCCCGCGCTGGTCCCAGGTCCCCAGAGGAGCCTGCAGTGAAGGCAATCACGTCGCCAATAATATCACCAATAAATATGGGAGATTTTTCTCCTACACTAGTTACAGTTGCCTTAATTACAAATGTTGCACAAAAACTTTAACTTTTAAAAAAAGAACCAAAGAAAGACTCCGGACTCCTAGTAGATCTGGATGAAGTAAGGCAGGATTTATTGCAGCAATAAAACCAAGTGAGCCAGCTCGGCAATGCCTAGGATGTAGTCCCATGCATGTCCAAAATCTGACTGACCTGTACTGTGACATGGGCACTTCTTTTATACAGTTTTCAAGGGGAGGAGGGCTCACCTAGCCCCCTCCTCTGTACATTTTTTTCTGATTTCTTATCAAACTATTAACCCATTATAATCCAATTTTTTCCAAGTATTGTCACCCATTGTAATTACATTTTCTCTTATCTTGTTTGCTTACGTCATATACCTCGTCATCTGACTCCATATCTTTTCCCCATTATAGTCTATTTTTCTTTCAAATAATTTTCCATTATCTTTACACTAAGTTTGTTTATTATTAAAAAATATAGGGGCGGCGCTTATTTTACTATATATTCTTAATTCTTCTGGGTTACTCTACAATTCTCAACAGACAGGCCATGGGTAAGCATCTCTCTTGCACTCATTTTAATTATTTGTCTTATTTTCCTAATTGTATTGTATTTACGTATTTTTATTTTATTGTTATAGCTAAGCGCAACTGCCCCAGTCCAGAATACATCCCTTTGGACAATTCGGACAGCCAGGACAGTCCAGAGCACAACTCCTTTGTGGATTACACTCCTACTGAACCTGTTGCTGACCGAGCCTCAGTGAGTTTTTGCCAAAATGAGTCTGATGGATCATTGACACAATTTCTTCATAAGAACGGTCTTACTTATCGCAGTAAGGGTGACTCCGCACCTGGTCCTTCTAAGAGACCGCGTCCAGAGGCACACAGCTCACCTTTACTTTCTTTCAGGCCTGTGCGACCAGAGTCTAGTACTCCAGCCCAGTCTCTCTTAAGGCCTGTTGGTCTAAGAAGTGTCAGTACTCAGACTGATTTTAAAGTGTCTGTTAGTACCCAAACTGACTTTCCTGAAGCGCCTACACCACTTTTGAATCGTGGTATTTCTGTTTTTATTCCTCACACTGATCTTCCCATCAATGTGGTTCTGGGTCAGAGAAGGCTTGATATTTAATTTCGTATGCCTTTTGTTATTTGATGCTTACCCAGGCCCCCTATTTTACTGTACTTTTTTATGTTGGGCCTTATACTTTGTATTTTTATTTTATTCACTATGTAGGTGCACATGCCATCTTATTTTGCGCCTACTCTTATTAAACTTATTATTCATTAAGCTGAGTGTGTGTCTATTGGTTATTTGCCTGAGTCCCTTTAATTTTTACATGTCTGCACATGTATCCAGCCCCTGTTACATCACAGTTAAGATCACCCCATGTCTGAGGAGATTACCTCATGTCTGTGGCTATTGGCATTACATAATGTCTAGGGCTACTTGATATCAGCTGACATTACATCATGTCTAGGGACATCAGGTACTTTTGGATGCTCAGGGTACAAAGATTACATCATCTCTAGGGTCTGTTTGGTACACAGTGTCCACTAAGCATCTCACATCCAAGATGGCTGCCTGTCTAGAGTTCATTTGAGTTCATGCTGCATGTTCTTGCTACTGTGACATCACACTGTCCTTAGCTCACCTCTGTCTCCTTACCTTACCTCTATGTTCTTTTACTCAGATTAATAGTTTCTATCATATTGTTGCATGCAAGTATATTTAATTAAAATATGCTCACAAGATCAACAATATTAAATTGCGGTGGGGCAGCCATGTGGGAGGAAGCGGGGGTACATGCTACAAGGCGGATGACTCCCTTTCCCATCAGAGAGTCTATGATTTCTTGTACAGGTTCATATGACACTATCGAGATCTTGTACTGTCGCATGAACATGGGTGGCGAAAATGGATGTGTTGGGATCCGCACAGTGTGGATGCTGGTCAGGCCACAATCCAGGGAATCATTTGCAAAGGAGTTCTTGTACTTGCACAGGACCTCTTTAAGTTCTTGGCAACCCGTTTTCACTGTGGAGGGCATCCGCCTTGCTCAGGATCTGTTGGATCTGTCCATTGAATCTGGCGTAGGATCCCTCTGGGGTTGAACTTCTTGGAGATCTCTGGGCCATGATATTCACTTGTATCTGTGATTCTGTCATGTTCCATGTTGATACAGTGTAGACCGCAATGTGCTGGTCATCTACTAGTTCTGATCGGTGGACACTTTCTCTGGGCACCATCAGGATAAAGGTAATAGCGATGATTTCATGTGGTCTTTGAATGTTACACTGTCATCCTTTACGTCTGGCATGGGTTTGGCTGGTGACAGGCCTATGGCAGGTACTGTTAGTTCAAAGTCATGGAATGCCAGCTTGATGAGCCATCCCAGGTGACTTGCTTTGGGAACATCGATATCTTAAGCCGTTCAGTTGTTGAACAACACTTACAAAGCACGAGATGACACTTCGAAGAGAGGTGTGGCTTCCAGGGTTAGTCCTAGTTTCAGCTAGGTTCTGGAAGGGTGAAAGAGGTTTAATTTACTGTTGAGCATTTGGCCAAGTCACATGTTGTGCTGACACTTTTGCTGTAGGCATGGATGCACCCATGGTTGTCGACCATGGGCTGAGAGTGAAGTGGCTGTGTTTTAGGTTAAGTGGATGAATTCCAAGATGAATTCCTGGGAGTTTGCCAGACGACCAGGATTGCACTCTCAGAGACTTGAGTTTCTTCAGCAGGTGCCTGTTGGGTGCTGCTGTAATCTGAAGGATCAGGTGTTGGGTCAGTATCTGGCTCTGTTGTGGGGTGTTCCGGTATGGTTTCTTGTACATCTGGATATTTTTTGTACATCTGGTTTCTCCCATTGGAAGAACTCCTTCATCAAGACGTGGTGATGTCTTTGGCTAATGTGTGGATTCAGTTTGACCTTGGTTGGAGTGGAAAGTTCCTCCATCGACTCCTTGGGCTGGTGGCTGCTTTGGTTGTTTACCCATGCAGATTCCGTAGGATTCCCATGAGCCTTTTTGTTTCGTGTTTCATGAAAGAGCTTGGCTGACTGCATGATCTTTTACAGTGATCCTCATGAGGTCTGGACTGGTCCCACGATTAATTCCAGTGATGTCTAGATGAGTGGTGTTGTCCACACTGTCCATCCCAGTGGTGGTTCCTCTGTTTGACTCGGGTACCAGCATGCGTGACTCATTCTTGGCATTGTCTCTATGTTGGGCGCCCTCTAGAGCCAGCTCCTGACTTTGAGTGTTGAAGTCAAAACCTGCTGTTGTTTTGGTGCACTTTTATGAAGCCATCTTCTGTTTTCCGTGGGCTTTATGCCACAAGTCTTGGCTTGGACATCTTGGCTCCCTGGCACATTTGGCGTGAATGGGACACAGGGGACCGGGTTCTTGCAGCTTGGTGATTTCTTCCTTAGCGCCATGTTCTACCTCATTGCGTCCTTTGCTTCAATCCAGAGCCTTCAGTTCCAGCTGCTTGATGCATCGTATGGGAGTCTCGGTGGGAAAACCTAGTGAGAACACACAGGTAGCACAGTTAGAGAACAGAGGTAGAAAAGAAAAACAACACACAAAGAAAGGGATAACGTACTAATGGGCTACTTCCCCTTTTCCTTTAAGAAAAAGTTCTCCTTTTTTAAGGAAAGATTACAGCCAATGTAAGATAAGGGAGCGAGCAAGACAGAATCCTCTTCCTGGTTGCTGATGGTGTCCTGTATCGATCTCTTTTTTCTTTTCTCTCCTCTTTGACGTATTTATTTATTTAAATTTAGATTAAGTTTGCTCCAAAAAGGGGTTTTGAAATGGGTATTTCTCGATTACAGGATTGTGATCGTTATTAGAATTTCCGAAAGAAAACAATACCCACATAGGGTTGACTACCATTCACAGATTAAAATGCTTCTAGCCGCATATTCCAGATTTTATGGATGGGCCCCTTTTTCAGACTGCATGATGCCAGCTGGTAAGCATATTGTTCTTCTGAGACAATGCAGCCTCCCTGACATCAGGAAGTGGGAAACTTAACCAAGCCCGGCAAAGGAATCCCTGCTGTGTCTGGAGCTATAACAATCCAGGCAACCTTGAACTCCAAGCATATAAATTGGCAATCTGGTAAACAAAGGAGACAGTTTTTTTACGCCTCTGAGTGGGGAAAACACCCTCCCTACCGTAGCTCACTGATGCTCTTGGTGACCTCCAGAAACAGGGATTTTCCATGAACAAAGGGGCACATGGCAGAGACACTATTGCAGATAATCTTCAAAGCTTGCCAAAGCATGGGACAAACTTATATCTATGTATATTTACGCAGCATGTTTAATGTCTTTATGTACCTCTGCTTATTCTACATACATTAGAATGGGTAACCAGCATTTATAAACTCCTTTTAACTAGATAATGGCATGAATGAGTGTGTGTGATGTGGAATGAGTGGTATCTACCGAAAGCTTATCTTATTCAAAGAATGCTTATGTACATAATATGTTAGTACAGTGAAACCTCGGATTGCGAGTAACTCGGGTTATGAGTGTTCTACAAGATGAGCAAAGATTTTTAATACATTTTGACTTGAAAAACAAGCATGTCTTGGTTTACGAGTGCCAAGGTTTTTGACTCCGACACACACACACTCTCTCGCCTTTACACCCCCCTCCCCGGCTTCACACAGACACACACACTCTACACAGAAACTCTGCTCTGTCGTGATTCTTTTCAAAGGTAAGGTGTTGGTTATTTTTGGTGTTGGTCTGCGCTCACGCGAGTGTCATTAGAGAGATTTAATTTTTTCCCATTAAAACAGTGTTTCCGTTGTGTGTGTGTTTGTTGTGAAACTTAAAAAGCGAGGTGGGGGGAGGGAGGAGGAGTTTTACTGTGTAAGACGAGACGAGGGAAGGGGCTAATTCCACACACACACACACACATACATACACACACAAATACACGGCGCCTGCGCGCACAAATGGAAACACTTATCTGTTGGGATTTATTTTAACTTTTTTTTAAAGATAAAGTGCAGGTTAATTTGTTTCATTTTTACTTTTTTGGGGGCTGTGGAACGAATTATTTGAGTTTTCATTATTTATTATGGGAAGATTTGATTTGGTTTATGAGTGTTTTGGAATACAAGCCCACTTCCGGAACGAATTATGCTCGTAATCCAAGACTCCACTGTAACATGAACAGAGCATGTGTAAACTAAATTCATAAAAGGTATTAAAATTTCCAGCCGGATAAGTACCATGTGATAGTCGAAAAACCCGGCCTAATGTATGCATAAAAAGTGGAAACACGTGAGGCGGGGCTAATCCCACAACCACATCTAATTGGATCAATCACCCATGGGACGGACTGACAACAAAGGGTTAAAAACCCAAGGGAGGTGTCCAAGCACATCGTTACATCTTCCAGCATCATCCAATGACTGAACATCAACTACACGTCTGAAGCAAGCTCTCTCGTCGCTCGTCCACCATTGACACTCGCCCTGCATCTGACGGGCAAGCAAGCTGCTCATCTGCTCTCTATGGAGCTCCGAAGTCTTCAACGAAGGCTCAGCTAGAAGAAGCACCAGAGCTCTGCCGTCAGTAACCAGGCAACCAGAGCATCAACGAAGGGCTTCCCCAAGAGACGTCATCACAGCACTAGAGCACCAGCCAATCAGCAACACCGTGATTCCCTAACACCTAACGCGAATCGCTGAGAAAGACTGTAGTGCTGAAATTGGTGCTCACTTCAAAATGAAACCGTAAGATTAAAACCTAAGGCTCTGCTCTTGTGACCTCCTCAGGTCTAGTGAACAGTACTAGGAAATTCCATTAACCTTCATCCTTTGAACTGCATTGTGCGTATGTGTGTTGTCACGAGGCGACACAGAGCGAGATGGATCCAAACAGCAGGCTTGGAAGGGGTCGTGGTCGAGTAGCGAAAGCGTGGGTTGGAAACCAGGAAATCAGTCGGCGAAACGTCTGAGCCAGAACGGAAAGCGAAAGTCAAAATAAAAAAGACAAGCGGGCATGAGGCGAGACGGCGTAGTTGGGAAACGTGGAATGTAGGACTGATCCATCGCATCGTTGAGGGGAGCAAGAGCTTAACTGCGCATGGGTTGACAACCTTGGTGACAGTGAAGGCTCCAATGTATCGAGGAGAAAGTTTACAAGAGACGGTCTTTAGGGGAATGTCTCGGATAGAGAGCATGACTCTCTGTACTTAGGGGCCTGAGAGCACCTAATCTCTGCTTGAGCCTTGTACCTCTTGCCGACGTGTAATAGCATCTTCCTTGCTTGCAGCCAGGTTCTCTTCCAGCATTGGATGAAGGCTTGGGCGGATGGGACATTGGCCTCCTCCTCCTGAGATGGGAATAGGGGTGGCTGAAACCCCAAACACTGGAATGGTGACAGGCCGG
This sequence comes from Clarias magur, assembly GCA_013621035.1. Lineage (NCBI taxonomy): Eukaryota > Metazoa > Chordata > Actinopteri > Siluriformes > Clariidae > Clarias > Clarias magur. The sequence continues at coordinate 197,360 of QNUK01000485.1, read as the reverse complement.
TTGATGATGAGATCTGGGAGTTGTGGGCGTACTCCACCCAAGGCAGGAACTTACTCCATGAAGTAGCAATCCTGGGAGGTCATGCATCTCAGGGCAACTTCGAGGGACTGGTTCTTTCTCTCAGTCTGACCGTTTGGGGGTGAAACCCTGAGGACAGACTGGGAGTGGCCCCAATCAGCTTACAAAAGGCCTTCCAAAATCGTGAGGCAAACTCTGGACCCCGATCTGAGACAATGTCTTTTGGGAGACCATGGAGCTTGAAGACATGATTGATCATGAGTTCGGCGGTCTCCTTGGCGGAAGGCAGCCTTGGCAATAGAACAAAATGAGTGGCTTTCGAAAATCAATCCACCACTGTCACGATGCAGGTCTGGCCATTGGACGCAGGTAACCCTGTAACAAAGTCCACGGCGATGTTGGACCATGGGCGGTGTGGAATTGGCAGAGGCCTGACGAAACCTGCGGGGGCTGTGTTGGAGTGTTTAGACCTCACACAGATGTCACATGCGGCCACAAAGCTGGAGACATCCTCCTTGAGTGTGGGCCACCAAAATCGCTGTTGGGATTGTGCCAGGGTGTGAATTGCGCCAGGATGGCAGGAGAGTTTGGAGCTGTGTGCTCACTCCAGGACATGGGAATGCAGGGAGAGAGGAACGAAGAGGCGTTTAGGGGGAACATTGCTAGGTCCTGGCTCGTGAATTAGGGCTTGCTTAACCTTGGTTTCGATGTCGAGTTCCGCGTCGGCGAGCAAGGAGGGAGGAGGAAGGATTGTGTCATTGGTGTGGGTGTCGTGGGAGGCTGTAAATTGTCTCGAGAGTGCGTCAAGCTTGGAGTTCTTGGATCCTGGATGATAGGAGAGGGTGAAATTGAATCTACCAAAACACAGGGACCATCGAGCCTGGCGGGTATTGAGTCTCTTGGCGCCCCGTAGATATTTGAGATTCTTATGATCAGTCCAGACCAGGAAGGGAATCTCCATCCCCTCTAGCCAATGTCTCCATTCTTCCAGAGCTAACTTGATAGCCAGGAGCTCATGATCACCAATGCCATAGTTCTTTTCGGCGGGGGTTAGATGGTGGGAGAAGAAGAAACAGGGGTGCAGCTTGTTAAGATGAGAAGCTCTCTGGGACAGGACACCCTACCCCCGTGCTGGAGGCGTCGACTTCCATAATGAACTGCCGTGACCGGCCGTAATCGACCATTGAGTTCAGCAAGGGCCTCCAAGTTCCAGTGAAAGTCATTCTTGGGGGATGTGAGAGTTGTTAAGGGGGCAGCTGTAGAGCCGTAACCCCGAATGAAGCGGTGGTAAAAGTTGGCAAAGCCCAGAAATCTCTGAAGTTCTTGTCGTGAGGTGGGGGTGGGCCAGCTTGCAACGGCTTGAAGCTTGGATGTGTTCCATCTTGATGTCCTTGGGGCCAATGACGAATCCGAGGAACCTGGTGGACATGACGTGGAACTCGCATTTCTCTGCCTTGACGAACAGATTGTTCTCCAGCAGTCTCTGCAGTACCCGCCGAACGTGGAGTTGGTGTTCCTCCAGGTCCCGAGAAAAGATCAAGATGTCGTCGAGGTAAACAAATACTGAGAAGTTGAGGAAATTCCTGAGAACATCATTAATAAGGGCCTGAAAGACGGCGAGGGCATTAGTCAGGTCAAAGGGGACCACCAGGTATTCGTAGTGTCCTGTGGGTGTATTGAAGGCCGTCTTCCATTCGTCTCCTTCTCGAATGCGGACAAGGTGATATGCGTTGCGTAAAGGAGACTCCTTGGAGGAGTTCAAAGGCAGTAGCCATTAATGGAAGAGGATATTGGTTCTTGACTGTGATGTCACACGAGGAGCTGAGAATCTATTAAACTCTGTATATAGATGACTTTGAAATTTGCAACCCGCTTGGAACCTTCCGCAAAAAGCACAAACTCTGTGGAGTTAACTGGATATTAAGTAATCCTCCTCCTGGCTCTCATTCAGCACTTTATTCCATATACTTGGCAATACTTTGTAAGACAGATGATGTCAAGACATTTGGATTTGAAAAACAAGGTGTGTTTTTTTTCCCATATAGGGCACTGTGCAGTGTGTTGTGGCTGACATCTCTAGTTGCACATAGATTAGGTGGTTTTGTTGAAAGTTTTTCTGCAGACTTCATTTGCAGATTTTGTACAGCACAGAAACATGAGAGTGTTTCATCTGGTGCTTTCAGACTTTGAACAAAGAATGATCATGAAGAACATGTGAGGTGTGCAGGAGAAACCTCCAGTCACTGCTTTGGGGTGAAGAGGCCTTGTGTCCTAACCAAACACCTTTCATATTTCGATGTCTGAAAGGGATAAAGGGGTATCCTCTAGATATTATGCACGATATCTTTGAACGAGTTGTGCCAGTAGAGCTGGCCTATAGCCTTTCTGTATTGATTTCAAAGAAATATTCTTTATTGGATTTTCTGAACCAGTTTTGACGTTTTCGTATAAGTGGGGTAACAAAACAAATAAGCCTCATGTTATACCACACACATTCTTAAACAAGAAATCCATAGGTGGCAACGCCCATGAAAATTTGAATTTTGTGAGGTTGTTGACATTTATGATGGAGTACCTAGTGCTAGAGGATGACCCTGCTTGGTTGTTGATCTTGGACTTAAAAGACATTGTTGAGCTTGTGGTAGCTCCAGTGCATTCTGATGAGTCTGTAGCATTCCTTGAGTTTAAGATTTGTGAACACAGAAATCAATACCAAGAGCTTTTTCCAAGTAAAAACCTGCTGCCTTTTGGAGCACTGCCCACATATGATCCAATGCTTTCATCCACATGTGTGTATGTGGACTATAAGATTTGAAGCAAAGCATAGTTTTTTAAAACAGATTGCTCATCACACAAATTGTTAAAAAATATAGCTCTTACACTGTCAGCAAAGCACCAGTTTATGCTTGCCTTCCATTTGAATTCATGTAGTATTAAGAGACCATTATTGGAAGTAACGAGTGCTTCACTGGTTCCACTTCAAGTATTAAACAAGGAGATCACTTGCACCATCAAACAGAGATACCCTAATGTAATGGAAGTTGGTCAGGCTGACTAGAGCTAGTCAGGTCTGTAAATGCAAGTGGAATAAGTAACAAAATGGGACATGGAACACTGGCTGGCCTCCCTAAATTTGTAGAAATAATATAAATTTGCTTTTTTCAAGACAAGTTGAGCTTCATTTGTAAGAAGTTATGTTGCTGGTACAGAGAGCGTTTTAGGGCATTTTAAGTAATCACATCACATCTGAAAGAGTTGGTGTTTGTCAAGCATGGTGAACTGTTAGATGACTATCCACTGGTGTGCTACATGATTGGGGCTGTTCAGATGCTCTTCAGCCTGATAATCAGGACAATGCCTGGACCACACAAATTTCTAATAATTCTTTCTGATAATAACGCTAGGAAGTTGACCCTGCCTGAAGGGATGCCAAGCTCTATTGAAGACCTCACACAAATAATCACTGAAATGTTCCGGCTTGATGGTGATATCCGTTTGCAGTATCAAGATTAATTTGCAGTAGGAAGTTTATTAATTTGACATCGGTGACTGATGTTCAGGACAAAGGAACCTTAAAGATGTTAAGATCTTTAAGATGACAGGACAAAACCAAGAAAAAGTCAAGGAAAGCTTCTTGGGTTTGTGTCAGGCTGAAGCATCAACTCCTACTCCCTCAGTGCACAAGTCAGATGATTCTATATCTGTCTCCTCGTTTGAAACAGATGACACTTTCCTTTTGCATTCTCCTGATTCTTCTCCTGGGTCCATGCAATCCACATCAATATCCCTCCCATGGTCACTTGTATTCCCAGTTCCACGCTTTTCCTGTGATTCTGAAATAATTCTTGAAAAAGCCACGAATACCACGCTAATGGAACTCATCTAAGTCCATCTCCAAAGCTGAAATCTCACATTCTAGAGAGTCTAGCTGAAGAAATCATAAAATACAAAGCGTTTCCAATAGATCTAGACCTTAACACGGTGGCAGAAGTTTTAATCAGCAAACACCCTTGCTTACAAGAGCAAGCCTCCTACAATGGTTGCTACGGGTGGAAAATAAGCCTCAAGTATAAGATTACAAACTTTTGTACTAAGCTCAGAAGGGCTGGGTGTTCTGAGGTAAGCATAAATTCATTGAAGAACAAACAGCAAGATCAGTCCCATGCTGCTTCAAATATTAAGAAGCCTAGAAGAGCAGGAGTCAATTACTGCCCTCAGCATCTGAAGGGAGAAACATCTAACAGTCTAGAAAGGGAACGAGTTCAGCTGTTGACAGAGATCAGAAAGAGAAACAAGAACAAAATTGTGAAAGAAAAGATGGAGATAATGTTTTCCTACAGAAGAAAGGAAGTGGTCCAGAAGAAGCCAATGGGTGCAGAATTTAAAACACGATGGCCAGCTCTCTTTAATGTTGATGAAGTATGTTTTATTTATTTTTTCTATAAAACATTAGCTTTTAAATATTAAACCTGGAAAAATGTAATATCTAGTCCACTTTTGTTTGCCTTTTTAACAGATCAATAATGAGTTCATGCTAATTACAATGGTCCCACTGGAATTTAAGTTTCTTGCTGTGCTTGACCAGTATTCCGACAGCTTGGTGAATAGTAAGGGTGTATTAATTGGCCAAACAATAAAAAACACCTTGCAACCCGTTTCACAGGTTGGTACACATTTGTATGCCTTTGGTTATACACTGCATTTGGTTATCATTACGCTAATGTTAAAATCTATTTTTTTCATACAGAATAACCAGAATAATATAGATGTGTGGAGAGAATGCATGTTTGTGTGCATATTTGAATGAGGACCATGTACACATGTTCAAGGAGTCTGCTCTAAGTAAATTTTCTTGCTAATGAAATATTTCATTCACTTCACTTTAATATAGTTTATGCACGGAATATCCTTCTTAAAAAGCTGCTTCATTTGTTTCACACAGGATTGCGATTGGTTGACCGCAAAAGAAGCAATGAAGCAAATTGTAATGGGGATCTACATTGTTCGCCATGAAGGTCATGACCCAGTGGATCAGACAGTTGATGTTGGTGTTGTCATTGAAGGGACTGAGGTTCTTAGCTCTTTGAGAAATTCAGCTATAGGAGTGGCCATGCTGTTTTACCTCTGCCATGTTAAGCCCAGATTGAACTCAGTAATGTCAGTTATGAATCAAAAGTGTTTGACATACCTATTTAGTAAAACAATGTAAATGGGACTTACAACTGGTTTCTGTAAGCCCATTATGGATATTCTAGAATTGTGATCTGTCCTGTTCTAGAGTTAAGTAGTTTTAATACCAACTTTGCACAGATCAAAAAATGGTATTTTTGAAATGTAATTAAATAGACTTGAAAAATCCACACTGAGAATGTTGTATTTATCTGTACAATACATTTAGGTGGAAATCAGTTATTTGAAGTTGGTTTAAAGTAAATAAAGTTGTTGAATTAAAACATTTGTAGTTGTCTAATGTAAGTGCTTAAAATGAATTGTCTTAAGATTAAATTATGTACAATCTAAAGCTACAAGATAGTTCAAATAAAAATGATTTGATTTCATTGACTCAAGATGAATTTTGCTATTGGGTTCCACTTACATGAAGTTAAAACAACATCATTCAAATGTGTGGAAATGTGTCATAATTATATCAAGTTATACCAACAATTACTTTTCTGAGTGTGCACCCTTGCTCATTCTTCTCCCGTCGTCTATCCCCGGCCGAGAGGAACTATGACATAGGCGACCGAGAACTCCTAGCCATCAAGTTAGAACTGGAGGAGTGGAGACATTGACCCGTCAAGCTTCGTGGTCATTGTTCTTCTCCAGGTTTAACTTCACCCTGTCCTACCACCCAGGCTCAAAGAATACAAAGCCTGACGCTTCTCCACCACCACAGGATCCAACGCCTTGCGACTCCATTCTGCCCCCTTGTTGTCATTGCCGCCTTGGAGCTAGACATAGAGACCAAAGTCAAACAGGCTCTGACCCAGGAAACTGGACCAAGCAATGTCCCCCCGAATCGTCTCTTCGTCCCTTCATAACTATGCTCACAGGTCCTGGAATGGGACAATGGATCCAGGCTATTCTACCACCCAGGTTCCGCCCGGACTCGTTTTGTCATTCAGCAACGGTTCTAGTGGCCCACGTTGGGGGAGGATGTAGCCAGGTTTGTTGCTGCTTGCAACATCTGCCCTTGAAGTAAGCCCGACAACTGACCCCCTGCCCGTCTTCTCAGACCCCTACCTGTGCCGCACCATCCCTGGTCCCATATTTCTCTTTACTTTGTCACTGGCCTACCCCTGTCTGATGGCAACTCCTGCCTCATGATCATTGTTGATTGCTTCTCTAAGTCTGTTCTCTAAGTCTGTTCACCTCATTCCATTTCCCAAACTACCCTCCGCCAATGAGACAGTTGTTCTACTAATACTTCATGTCTTCGGACTTCATGGCCTTCCCACTGATGTCATCTCAGATCAGAGCCCACAGTTCACCTCACGCTTCAGGAATGCCATCTGCAAGCTCATCGGGGCCACTCCCAGCCTGTCATCAGGATTCCACCCCCAGTCCAACGGACAAACAGAGCAGAAGAATCAGACACTGGAGGTCTCTCTCAGGATGCTACCTCCTGGAGCAGGTTTCTTCTGTGGGAATACGCCCATAACTCCCTACCATCCACCTAAACAGGGCTGTCCTGTTCCAGTGCTGTCTAGACAAGGATGAGGGGACATCCACTTCTAACAGTTTATCCTCTGCTGCAAACGTATGTGGTTACAGGCGAGACACACCCTGCTACGATCCTCCAGTTCATACTAGAAACAGGCAGACCGCTATCTTACCAAGGCCCCAAAGTACCATGTAGGGGACAGAGTCATCTTGCTACCAGGAACATCCCCCTAAAAACACTGTCAAGCAAACTATCACCTTTCATCGTTCCTTTCACTGTGACCAAGATTGTCAACCAGTGTGCCATCCAACTCCTGCTACTTTCTTTTATGCAAGGCATCCACCCCACCTTCCATGTGTCCCAGCTCTGATGTATCGTGAACTGCCCACTAAGTTTCATTTCATGGTTTTCAGCTTATCGATCTCGCTTTGTTTTCTCATTTTCCTGTTTATCGTCTCACAGTTTGGATTTATCACTTCACTCTGATTGAACGGCTTTTGAACTCTTGTTCTGGTTTTCTTAACTACTCTGCTCTTCTTAACATTATTGCTGTACGCCCTTGCTGACGCATCTCATGGCTTTGAACTAAGGATCTAACGCTTCCGCCTTCACAAACACAGTTCAGTTTGACATCTCGGCACTGTTACATCGCAGACAGATTTCACAGCTCTGATCCCATGCCTCCATGCTCCAATGCCTCCCCTCTCACTACTGTGACTCCACAGGAGATCTGAAAAGCTTGCGGCCTGCTCCACACCTGCACCTGAATCCATCTCCACAGCCTACAAACCTCGCCCCTCTGACATTGTTTCTAAAAGAAATTTTAATTGTTTAACTTGACCTCTATTTCTGCCAAAGGAGAATAGATTTTTTTATTATGATTTGGGTATACATAACAAAGAAACAGGAAAACAGGAAAAATGGTTTGTGGTACTGTCACATTTCTGGGTGCGAGGCATAATTGCAAGAGGATCCAGGTGGTTCAGGGAAACGATGTTTATTTTATTTAAACATAAACACAGGGAAAAAACTACAAACAAAACACTTTTCTGTAAAATAAACCAAAAACACGATTAACCAGACGAGACATACACTTTCAACTTATTGTAACAAATGCAAGACAAAAACTAGAACTCAAACACACCTTTTATAATGAAATTAATGATCAACTCGGATCAGGTGCGCGCCCACGTGACCTGACCGAGTTGCGAACTGGGAAATGAAGTATAGAACTGAAACTTAAAAGAACTACACAAAATGTCTTAGGGCGTTTTGGCGCCCTCCCTGACAGGTACGTTTATAGTCTTTGTCCTGAGGAAAACAAACTTCAGATAAATTTTGAAATAACACCACAGACTTCCTATTGCATAAAAGGCTTAACATGTAAAGGTTTATTGATCAAAATATGTCGAAGGTGTTTAATTAAAAATAGAAAATTTCTGGTTTGTATTGTCTGTGGAGTTACTATAGAGTCAGTGGTGTTAACAGGACAGTAACAGCAGAGACAAATTAGCCTAAATCCAGACATTTTAAAAATGGAGGCTGCCATCATGATGATGTCAAAATCAGGGGACTTTCTGGAAATATTAATAGGTATGTATTTATCAAAAATTTTATTCAAATATGTCAGATCTACAAGTTATCAACATAACACCACAGATACCAATAAGGTGCGACACATGAAATTTTCCGAAATTTTGCTACTTTTAAGAAGGTTAATAATAATGTTCTGACCATGCACCCCTCAGATCAGCCAGCATGTGCAATGACCTTTACACACAGGAAATTATCCAAATAGATTTTCCCCCTTTATTAAACGTAGACATCCATTGTTGTAACACCACAGAGACTAATTTGGGGGACACAAATTTTTTCTTAGATATAACAAAATATTTATTTAAAATTGTACATGTTTAATAAAATCTACATTATCTTTCAGCTACACCCGCCTTTTTCTTGATTAAGTGCTTAAGTCAGACATGTTTGAAAGCATAAACCCCATTATTCTCTACTGCGCAACAAATGATTTAGGGATCATCGCAAAATAGCTCACACCAACAAAAAGCGTAGAACGCTATGGATTAGGGGTGCTCCAACCTGGATTTTTGGGGCCAATCACAGATCTCCGATCACTAGAAGCTGTATTGGCCGATACCGATCACCGATTACAGGGTCTACTCGAAGCCTTATCATGTAGCATTATTTATTAATTTACATTGTTGTTAGATATAGTTAGGGCCCAAGCACTATGACATCAGCCCTATGTCGTCATAGTGTGTGAAGGGCCCTCTTGTTAGGGCCCAAGCACTATGACATCAGCTCTATGTCGTCATAGTGTGTGAAGGGCCCTCTTGTTTTCCTTAGGATTATTTATTTATTTATTTATTTTCCAACCTTTTGGACTTTTCGGGGGTCTTAACATGCTCAAAACCTCATGAAACTTGGCAGACAGGTTGGAATCTGCTGCCATCAGGATGGCTGAGAGACTCGTGGCCCCCACACAAGATTTTGCCGCCTAGCTCATACACACTTTCAAATAGGCACACGAAACATTTAGAGCTCATCGAGCCGAACAACTTTCGCGCTGCATGTCCTAGGCTAAATTCAACAGGAGGCCGGTTATTTTGGGTCGTTCGCAAAAACGCACCCGATGGATTTTGATAAACTCCTCCTAGGGAAATTATACAATTGCTACCAAACTGGGCCAAAGAGATCTAAAGACATTGAGGATGCAAAATTGCGGAGGGATTTTTGATATCTCAAACGGGTCAGCCGTGCTAATGCCTTAAACGCACGCCGAAAAAAGATTAATAACTTTCTGTTTGGCATTATATCGAGTGACATTATATTCAGTGACACCTTCTGTGACATCACGTTCAGTGATATCACGTTCAGGAACATCATAGTGTGAGGCTTTTCTTCCAGCACCTGCGGTCTATTGTACACACATCACAAATGTTAACACACACAAACACATCTCACACACTAACACACACATCACTAATGTTAATACACACAGACTCAAACCATACACACAAAGAAGCACAAACACAAGCACATTTACTTGTCACACACAGACTGACACATCTACACGTCACACACCTCTCTCCCTCATTCCCACTCCACTCATACATCACACACATGCACACATACACAAATGTTTACACTCACGCACACACACACACTTCTCACGATGCACACACACACACACCACACACACACATACACACACCTCTCTCTCACGACGCGCACACACACACACACACACACACACACACACACACACACACACACACACACTAATGCACTCAACAAATATTTAGGGCCCAAACTGACATTAGCCCTGTTTTAACACACAAACACATCTCTCACACTAACGTCACTAATGTTAATACACACAGGCTCAAACCATACACACAAACAAGCACAAACACAAGCATATTTACTCGTCACACACAGACTGACACATCTACACGTCACACACCTCTCTTCCTCACTCTCACACACACTAACACCCTCATACATCACACACATGCACACATACATACACCCATATTACAAATGTTTACACTCACGCACACACACACCACTCACGATGCACACACACACACACCACACACACACATACACACACATACACACACATACACACACCCCTCTCTTACGACGCGCACACACACACACACACACACACACACACTAATGCACTCAACAAATATTTAGGGCCCAAACTGACATTAGCCCTGTATAGTGTGTGACGTGTGCAGGTTGTGAGGTGCAACCAAGTGGCGATGGCTTTTTCGTGGTTTTAACACACTCGAATGACACATGTTGTGCGGTGCGCCCGGGGTGGGAATGGCACAGGATGCTTGGGCCCGTCATCATTGCTTGCAACTATATTTTAAGTATTGAAATTACAAGAAGAGGAATATCATGAATTGACTGTATTTATTGGCAAGCAACATGTGCAACATGTCAACTAAAAACATAGCAGCCTGTGCTTGATTAGTAATTGGGAACAGCTTAGAGCTTGACAAATACAACTTTCCTGTAGATTGTATAAAATTAAATAAAATAACAGACAAGCAGGACGTGAGTCGCCGGAAAATCTACAATGTCCGCAAGCATCCGCGAGGACCGCCAAAAAATTCAACATGTTTAATTACGTTTCCATCTTTCCGCACGAAAAATTAATCATGTTTAATTTTTTGCGCAGAAAGATGGAAACGTAATCACAGCGCTAAAACTCGCAGTGAATCATGATGAACCGTACTTATGGCCAACCGCGAAACCGCGTGGGTGAGATAGGGGAATTACCGACAGCTGAGTGAGTGGCGGCGCGCGAGTTGCTGAGCTCTCCTGCTCTTTTAGCGCTAGCCAACTTTGAAAGCTGCTCGTGTTCCTTTAAGTGACTAACCTTCACATGTCTGATGAGGTTCGTGGTGTTAAAATGCTTTGGGTGTTTCCCGCCTAGTGGAATTGTCTTGTTACACAGGTTGCAGATTGCTAATGCATTGTCTTTTTCACACAACATGTAGAATATCCAGACCGGGGAAGCCATTTTAGCAGCGCGCAAAAAAATGTCCCACGAGTTTTGCGTCATCGTTTTGCGAAATGCCAGAATAGTACTGACTGATAAAATATAAATTTCTTAACAAAAATAACAAAACATACACATTGGAATGAATTATAATTACATATATAATAATGAACGTTTCCTTATATTGTTCCATTGCAATTAACATGCCGGCGTTAAACCGTTTTTGTTGCACTATGGTTCCATTTTTTCTCCCGGCCCCCAACTGATGTTATTTTAATTTACTTGTATTAAATGATCCATTTCTTTGTATGCGATTGTTTTGTTTTGAGTGTACGATCTTCATTGTCAATAAAGAAAAGCATGAATTAGAATAGGTACTTTCCTATTATTTTCCACTAATTTCCTTCCGTTCATTGTGGCTCACCTGTCATGTCTGTATGTGTGGCGCGTCCCACACTTTGACAACCACGGCTGTACAGTCAGTAGTTTTAATATATATTTTTATTGCATTTATATCTTTATTTTGAAATTTTAGTACATTGTATTTTATTTTTATTCTATTTTAAAATTTTCTTCTTATCTTATTGTATTTGTATCCTTTGAATATGCAGCCACTGGAGAAACAATTTCCTTCGGGATTAATAAAGACTTCTCTTATCTCTTATTTCTTATCTTATGTCAATGCTCTTCATAAAAGTACATGAAAATTCATCAGGAATGTTCCTCACGTGACAGACCAAACATTAGTCTAATGTATGCACAAAAAAGGAACTGTGTCACTGGCAGTGTTGGAGTACTTGGATTACTTTTTTGATGTAACGAGTAATTTAACTCATTAGATCCGCCATTTAAGTACTCAGTTATTTAGTTATTTTTTTTCAAAACTGTAATCCGTTATTCAGCCAATTTATGTAATCCGTGAGCCAGACAGCAGTCATTCCCAATCCGTTAATGTGTGTGTGCGTGTGTGAAAATCGCCCTACAAGCCCCGCCCACGATAACATGCCCCTCTCTGTTATTCCTGCTGTTAAACCCCTATCTCACCTATGCGGTTTGACTATGCGAGGACTGACGCGCAGAAAGATGGAAAATAATCACAGCGCCAAAACTCACGGTGAATCATAATGAACCGTACTTCCAGCTACCGTGCAAAACCGCATAGCTGAGATAGGGGTATTAGTAGGCCAGACTTTGTTGAGTGATGATGGTAGAATAATTATAAAGGTCTTGACTAAAACAACATGCATGAGGAATCACATTCCTCATCATTGAGTACTGCAATGGAAAAGTACTCCAACTAGTCAGTTTCATCAGAAAGTAACGCTGTAATGTAACTGATTTTTAAAGACAGTAATTTTGTAATGTAATAAGTTACTTTTAAACCCCGACACTGGTCACTGAAGAAAACAACTTGTTACCAAAGGCTTTCCCTGAAAGATGTCATCCAACTGTTAGACTGCCAACCAATCAGCAACGCCGTGATTCCCTTCCGCTTGGCTGCGAACCACTTTGGAGAACTCCTTCGTAATGCAAGTAAACAAACAAAGCTTTATACCTTGCTGAAAATTGGTGCAAGATCTAAACTAAAGCAGTAATTAAAGATAAACCCAAGAGTTTAAATAAGAGTTTAAATCAGTACTAGATGATTTAACTCTCACCCTCTGAACTGTGTGTGTGTTTGTTTTAAGTAGCGTAGTACCATGTATATTAGAGTAGTTCAATAAATTCTTGGTTCTTTATAAAGAACTGTTGTCTTGAGTAGTGTATTATAAAGTTAAAACATTTGCCCAGATCTTACGTTACCTTGCTCATAATTGCCACGATACCAGGTTTTGTAATATCATTGTTGGCCACTAGATAAAACACAATTGTTAAAATACACTAAATGGTACTACACCCTAAATGGCTAGATGATGAAATGTATGCTATAAAATTTTATCAGTTTAATCAACTCAGCCCGAATCTTTAAAGATTTGATTCACTCTAAAAGAGCTGAAGCCCTACACTGTTATGGAAAAATCCCTGTATTTGTCTAAATTCTTTGTTTTGTAAGCAAAGTGTGCTATGGGCAGCACATTGAACACATTTTATAAGTGGTCAGAAACTTGTAAATAACTCATGAAAGAATAAAGTTACGTTAAAACCAAGCACACCATTGTTTTTCTTGTGAAATTTCCAATAAGTTTGATGTGTCACATGACACTCTTCCTATTGAAAAAACAAAAGTTGGATCCAAGATGGCCGACTTCAAAATGGCCACCATGGTCACCACCCATCTTGAAAAGTTGCCCCCTCACATATACTAATGTGCCACAAACAGGACGTTAATATCACCAACCATCCCCATTTTATTAAGGTGTATCCATATAAATGGCCCACCCTGTACTTTTAGAAAATTAGAAAAAGTCAAGTCAGAATTTCAGACTGTAATAAATCCTGTGAGCTGTTTGGTAGGTGCTGTAAGGTTTTATGTTGAAGATTAATATGCGACCACTAAATTACACTGACTCTTTCGTTTAGTGACCTCTCTATCCTCAATGCTAGCTTTTACTAGGAGCAAGAAAATTAGGAAAGAGTAAAGCTAGATGTAGATTTTGAATTCCCATGCTTACATGAACAAATACAGTGGAACCTTGGATTGTGGGCAAAATGCATTCCAGAAGCATACTTGTACATATATCAACAAGCCTAATATTAAGTTGTGGTAAAAGCTGGATGAAATAAAAATAAAATGCGGTGTCAGTGAAGCTATTTTATATTTAGCTTATATAGATAGCTATTACTCACTATGTCCCTGTAAGAGACAAAAAGGAGTGGACAACAATCCCAGGCGATAGTAATCCAGGCTAAGGATAAATCTTTTTTAGATTTTGCCCAGATGGTAGGCGATTCGTGTCAGGGCGGTACTTCGGGAAAACTGTTTCGTCATTGGTCACATGACTCTCAGAGAACACTTGCCTCGAAGCGAGGCATCATTTGGACACGCCCCCTGTGCGCAGGAGAAGCGAACAGACACGGAGAATAAAAGATGCTTAAGGACTGAGAGCTTCTGCTTTTCCTGGATTAAATACTGTGGAAAGTGACTCGTGTGTGACTTTTCGTTGTTTCAAGGCTGTATCCGCTGAAAGACACGCTCAAGTTCATTTGGCGTTCAGCCTTTGCTGCTCCTCTACGTGCAACAACGAAGGTTTGAAAACGAATATTGGGTCTTGTGATATGTTCACTTATTTGTCTTAAATGTGCTTCAAGGAGCATCTGTCATGTTTTCACATTTTCCAGGCGATATAAACAAAAATGTTTGCTTTTTTTTTCTGGGAGGCGCATAACCCCGTTAAAAGCGGAGCTGCGCTATGTGCGGTTTAGGGACCGCGTAAAAATTACATGCACTCTATAAAAACGTAGAAAACTGCAAGTGCAACCAATGATTAAGGGATATTGGCAAATCCCACTTACACAACTCTACTACAGTTTAAGTTTAAGAGCAAGTGGAAGCAAGGGATAGTATTTTTAATATTATGCACCTGTGGGCTGCTCTGATGCTTTTGGTTCATTCTCCTCACCGTTATTTCTTTCTCAATCTGTAGGCAGGTTGAGCTCCACAGTGACTGATGACAAAATCATTTGCAGGTGTTATTAGTTTAATAGTTATCACAGGTTTAATTTTGTTTAGGTTATTTATTAAATGAATTTAAACGATACATTTTATACTGTGGTGACATGTTGCTCTGATGGAGAGAGACATTTCACAAGAGGAATTATAGGGGGGGGGGGTGGATTTGTTGTTTAATTGATTATTGTGCCAATGATTGATTAAAATTACAATAAATTAATATAACATTTAACTGGGGAAAGAGCTCTTGTAACATGCTTCTGGCATAGAGAGAGGCATATCACAAGAGGAATTATGAGGAAATGTGCAATGGAGTTGTTGTTTAATTGATTATTGTGAGAAAAAAAAAAGATTTTGTGTACACTTTGGCTGTAGTAGAGCTGTGTAAGTGGCATCTGCCAATATCCCTTAATCACTGACTGTACTTGCAGTTTTATAAAATTTTTATGCAGTCCCTAAGCCGTACATAGAGCAGCTCCACTTTTGATGGAGTTATGCACATCCCCGAATAATTGTTTTGTTTATATCAACTTGAGAATGTTGAAACATGACCGTTTCCTTGCATGTAGAGGAGCAGCAAAAGCTGAATATCCAACAAACATCGAACGGCAAATGAACTTTACCGCAGTGCCATTACCTGTGAGTTTGGAAGCTCCGCCCTTCTTCCTACTTATCTACACCAAAAGGCGAACGGCATGGTGAGAGAGATTTTCTTGTAATTTTTATGTGCAATGCCGCCTAGGACCCCAGCGATAGGCACGCTTGCCCTAAGGTTTGCACCCTCATCCTATTAAATTTTAATAGCACATGCACAGACACGTGCTGTAAAATACTCAGTGCAAAATAAGGTGGCGTGGTTGCCAACTCTCGCGAAACAAAGGCGTTGAATAGCAGAAGCAGTAGGCGTACAAACTGGAGTGTAAATAATATACAGTGGAACCTCAGATTGCGAGTAACGCGGTTTGCGAGTGTTCTGCAAGACGAGCAAAGATTTTTAATAAATTCTGACTTGAAAAACTAACAAGTCTTGGTTTATGAGTACCGAGTATCATGTAGCACGCATGCGCTTTTTGCGACCCCCAGTTAGAATATTTGCATGATTCGCAAGAAACCTGCTTCCTAGGACTCGTATTGTTGTGTCAAATTCATCATACAAACACTATACAAAAAAATAAAACATGGTTTCTGTAACATTCATTGAAGTGCACTTATGCACACAGAAAAATAAACTGCACAGCAAAAATGTTATATTATGGCTGGAATAAAGAGGCTCACATCGGAGCGCGCTGTCGTGTTGGAAAAGCCAGTGTTTATTTAGCGAGTAGCCTTTATATTTGTGTTTGTTGCATTTCTAGGGTAGTATGTCTGCATTTTTATGGATCAGTCTGGTCCAAACGCTACCGTTTGTAAAGTGAAAGTGAGCGGCGCGGGTTCACGCCAAAGAACAGATTTATTTCAGCCATAAATTCACAACTACATTCCAACTATTATTTCCAGCCGTGGTCAAATAATGGATGAAATAATTAATCAAAAAAGATGATTATTATTATAAAGCGCCTGAAGCACTTATGTGCATATAAGAATAATTACTTGTGTGTGTGTATATATATATATATATATATATATATATATATATATATATATATATATATTTTTTTTTTTTTTTTTTCTTCTGTTCATTCATGTCTTCTGAAGGTGCTCAATGTTGACACATTTTTACATTTTAACGAAGATATGTTGACATTCATGGATCACGACATTCACATAGTTAACACTATCAGATAGCCTATTATCAGGAAATGAAATTAATTTTAAGACTATTTCAACCGCCATGTGTTTCATTGTTTTGTCCCTGTTAAGACATTACAAAAACTACATATCAAACATTTTTGTTTGTTATATAGACATGAGACTAATTGCGCCCTTCCGCTGGAAAAAAAAAAACGTGCATTCTTAATGGCCACATCTCTGTAAGGACGTTATGCTTGTTTTTGTCACCTGCAAATGTACTAGCCTACATTATAAAAACATAACATATGCTTAAAAGAAATCTTTTGCTTTTTTCCAATCTTTCTTATATTATTCCATACTAGGAGCACTTTGTTGTGGGCATTCTCAAGTAATATGAGGAGACCGAGCATGACATGACTTTTCTCCTGTGGGAGGTGGAGGGTGGGGCTGCAGATCCATTACAGCTCTGAGGATCAGGATCTCTATGGTGCAGTTCTGTGTAGGTCCACATGGGGGTGTGTGGGAGGGTGTTACAGTGCTGATTACAGGAGGTTGTGTAGACGGTGTCAAGGAGTGAATTTAGGGAAAGGGAAACCATAAATGTAAAAAACAAAATTGCAAAAAAACATTTTTTTTCGTCAAGCAACCATGTTTTTAAAAATAAGCCCAAAAAGCATGACCAGCAACCCATAATAATTTTAAGCGATTTCTAAGAAAGGAAGCCCAACGTCGTGTAATATATCAGAACTGGCAACTATGTGAGGAACAGCACGGAGGAGTTTATTACCGAAACAAAACTGTTAAATATTTTTTCCTGATTAAAATGACACATAGTCTGGGGGAAAAAAAAAGAAAAAAAAATTGGGGAAGTCTAGCTTCCATGGAAAACATCACTGATAAACTACACTCAGAGTGTCTTTCTGAAGTCTCACTGCGTTAGTTACTGGATGTGTTGCTGCTGTACTTAAAACCTGTTTCCTCTTTCAATAATTCTATGCATGCAACAAACCACAAGTAAGAAACGGTCACACTGAAGCAACACTTGAACAGGAAGGCCTTAAAGGGACTTCTACACAGTCATGTGACTACCAGACTCACACTTGAAGTTTACTGAACATTTTATTAGTATATGTATGATGATTTTAACATGATTTCACTGATCTGCAGGAATTACTGATCTGCATCATCAGACGTTACAGCTGTTCACTATAGAGAAAGAAAAGCAGACTGAGGTTAGTTACCAGTATTGTGTTCACAGAAGTAATAAACATTTGTTAATACATTTTGTCAGGAGTATTTCAAACAAATCATGCTGATAAAAAAATGGTGCATGAACAGTACAGTCTCTGTTGAGCAAGATGATAATTAATTAATACTGTTTATTTCAACACTGTTGAATTGTTGAATGTTTTTCTATTATACTGAATGTTCACTGAGCATCCAGTGCAACACTTCCAGGCTGTTCAAGCTGCAAGGCATTTCTATAATAATCCACTTCTCATGTTTCACTATGGTATTGTGTCGCTTCACATCTCGGCCACAGGAAGCTACTGCAGTTTGGTCACATCCTGTACTGGCAGCCAGCAACTAATAGCCTTCCTGTGCCTATAAGCAAACCATTAATAGTAACAAATAAAGCTGCATCCACCAAAGCGAGACACAGAGCTGCTCCAAAGCACTCAGGAGAAATGAGCTACACCTGACCTCCTGCTACTTAAAGCTGGAAAACATGGTGTGAGCTTTAATAATGTATTTGATGTGTTGATTCACACTAAATATTTTAATCAGACTTCCTGTATGTCCTGAAGTGACCTCTTTGCTCACACTGTATGTTCAAGCAACCAGGGATGATCTGAGTGCTTACACTAAACATTAGAACAGCACTCCTGAATGCAAATAAAAGTTTATTCAGCTGTCTTGCAGTGAGTATCAGAGGTGTGTGTGTGCATTAAGGGGGTTACACCAAACTATGCAGTATTTCCTAATCAATATGCCTAATGAGCGGAGCCGGCCAGCATTACCTGCCAGAACAAAAGTGGTCTACTACACACAAGAAACAACAAACTCATATGACATTCAACACAATTTTTTTAATTTATTTGATATTTCTAGTAATTTCATATTTCAGCAATTCAATGCTCCCCTCCATCTACCCTGCTGAAAAAAACAGCATAGACCAGATAGATGGTGACCAGCTTGACCAGCATATGTTGTGTTTTGGTGCTGGTATGCTGGTGACCAGCATACATGTTGCAAATAAGTTTTGATAAAAAATTATTAACAAAAACAAAACATGAGACCAACCTCTCAGGGACACTTGCACACAGTTACTTTCACACCACAGGAGTGTAATTGAGTGAGCTTGGCCCTCACTCTTTATTTAGGGGTCTGCAGGTTTATGGGCCCTGAAGTAGTTCTGACATGTCCTGACATTTGTGTATTTTTCTTACTTATAAACATATAAATGTAACCCTACTTATAAACATACACACGTGGACATTGACCCTTCGGTCAATGAAAGAAAAACTCATAATGGTCACAGAAATAACTTTAATCTGACAAAAGTAATAATAAATAAAAATTCTATGAATGTTAACCAATGAAAGTCAGACATTGCTTTTCAACCATGCTTCAACGGAATTATTAAAAAAAATAAACTCATGGAACAGGCTTGGACAAAAATGATGGTACCCCTAGAAAATACTGAAAATAATGTGACCAAAGGGACATTTTAATTCAAGGTGTGTCCACTAATTAGCATCACAGGTGTCTACAATCTTGTAATCAATCAGTGGGCCTATATAAAGGGCTCCAGGTTGTCACTGTGTTGTTTGGTGACATGGTATGTACCACACTCAACATGGACCAGAGGAAGTGAAGGAAAGAGTTGTCTCAGGAGATTCGAAAGAAAATTATAGACAAGTATGTTAAAGGTAAAGGCTATAAGACCATTTCCAAGCAGTTAGATGTTCCTGTGACTACAGTTGCACATATTATTCAGAAATTTAAGATCCATGGGACTGTAGCCAACCTCCCTGGACGTGGCCACAGGAGGAAAATTCATGACAAATCAAAGAGACGGATAATCCCAATGGTAACAAAAGAGCCCAGAAAGACTTTTAAAGAGATCCAAGGTCAACTTCATGCTCAAGGAACATCAGTGTCAGATCGTACCATGCGTCAAAGTGGACTACATGGGAGACGACCAAGGAGGACACCATTGTTTAAAACAAATCATAAAAAAAGCCAGACTGGAATATGCCAAACTACATGTTGACAAGCCGCAAAGCTTCTGGGAGAATGTCCTATGGACAGATGAGACAAAAATGGAACTTTTTGCCAAGACAAATCAGCTCTATGTTCACAGACAGAAAAATGATTCATATCAAGAAAAGAACACTGTCCCTACTGTGAAACATGGAGGAGGCTCTGTTGTGTTCTGGGGCTGCTTTGCTGCATCTGGCACAGGGTGTCTTGAATCTGTGCAGGGTACAATGAAATCTCAAGACTATCGTTTGATTGCAGTGATTGCCTCAAAAGGTTGTGCAACAAACTATTAAGTTAGGGGTACCATAATTTTTGTCCAGGACTGTTCCATGAGTTCATTTTTTTTAATAATTAAGTTGACACACGGTTGAAAAGCAATGTCTGACTTTCATTGGTTAACATTCATAGAATTCTTATTTATTATGACTTTTGTCAGATTAAAGTTATTTCTGTGACCATTGAGAGTTTTTGTTTCATTGACGGAAGGGTACCAACAATTTTGTACATGTGTGTATAAATGTCACCTCTTTCACCTAGTGCAAGGTAAATGTCCAGGATTGAGGGAAAAGTGACACAGATGATCTTATACACATTTCTGGCATACTGTAAATATGTGCAAACAGACATTCAGGGTAAAACAGTGGGAACCACTTAAAAAAATACAAGAGATCCGTCCCAAATCCAGACCCCAGTCGTGGTCGAGGTTCCCATGACATAGTGATGGTCCGTCTGTATCTTGCCTGCTTGTTTGCATTTGGTCTCTGTAAAACAGGTGGCTGATCATTTTCATGGTCACAACGGTTTATAAAAAAGGAAAAAGAAACATAAGCTTGATGATAAAATTACTGTCAATTATCAATAACTATTGACCATGCATAAAGACAACACAAACTTTTGCAATGTTATACAAGATTTATACTTTATACTTTACGATTTACATTTACACCTTAATATCACAAACATCTGTAAGCTACATAAGGCAGTATTTTAGGCAACGAGCTAAAGTGTTTGTGCTAAATAACATTATAGATAGCAGTGTCATAAGTTAAACAAAAACTGCACCAAATAGCTACGTTAACTAACATTAACTTAACAATAACTTAATTAACATGAAGCTATCCAAAACGGGGTGAAATATATTATAAACATTTACACCACAGCTGATACTGACAACCATCTGTAATCTACATAATGTAAGGCATTAGCTTAGCCACCTGTGAGGTACTGTACATACGGCAGTATGTTAGCATGATTTAACAATGTTACCTACATGCTAACCAAACCATGTAAGTGACATTAAATGACAATGTTTTACATAAACTGGCAAAAGCTTGTGAGAAAATGAGGAAAACTTAAATAATATTAGTTTGACTGTTTCCCTGTGAACAGCGTGTGGGCGTGTCCTGTCTCAGGTGATTATCAGTGAATGAATTGTGGCAGAAAGACTGTATCTCTCCTTAGATTCATATGGATTACATAAACTGAGAATATTTACTTTTGATTAAGGTTGCTACATTTAAAAGTAGACACTTTAAGATTTCTATATATATACACAGCGTGGGCCATTTATATGGATACACCATAATAAAATGGGAATGGTTGGTGATATTAACGTCCTGTTTGTGGCACATTAGTATATGTGAGGGGGCAAACTTTTCAAGATGGGTGGTGACCATGGTGGCCATTTTGAAGTCGGCCATCTTGGATCCAACTTTGGTTACCATAAAAAATGCAAGTGGTCCCACCGCCAAAACAGCTGACGCCGTGATACTGATGCTGGTATGCTGGTAACCCTGTTGATGCTGGTGACCAATTTTCAGTTTTTGATAGAAATCAGAAGTGATTTCTATTGATTACTTTTTTAAAATATGCATTTATTGCCAGTGCATTTATATAAAAGGTTTGTGTTGTGTATTTAGACAACCCACAGATATTTAATAAATGTAAAATAATGTACTGTATTTACATGTTTTTGGTAAATTTATTATTTTTGTCTCCTTTATGTAAATGCGTTTAAAGAGAACACTACACAGTCCATGTTTTTACCTCACACACTATTTTCAGTACTAGCTATTAGAACACAAGATAATGAGCTAAAATGGTAACCAATTTTAACTACCAAAACCTTGCTGGTGGCCCAGCATATAAATCATGCTGGCCTATGCTGGATTTTTCAGCAGGCATGCTGGTCTTCTATACTACTCAGGTTCACCAGGCATGCTGGTCTTCTATTCTACTCAGGTTCACCAGCTAAACCAGCACCAGACCAGCACTAACCAGTATTAACCAGAATAGACCAGCATGTAAATCATGCTTATGTTTAATCATTATTTTTATTATTATTATTTTTTTTAGAATAGCAAACATGTTGTTTCCAGCAGTGTTCAGTGGGGTTTAAGTTATCTATGCAGGACACTAGTTCTTCCACACACAGATTGACAAATCATGACCTCAAATCATGATGTTTGTGCACAGGGGCATTATTGGGCTGGAACAGGTTCGAGTCTCTTAAAGGGAAATTCTAATGTTACCACGTACAAAAACTTTATATAGTGCTTCCAGCATTGTGGCAAGAGCTTGGAGAAGAAGCACTTTTGGGGATGATAGTGGGACCTTTATACTGTACATAGTTTTGAAAAAGTATTTAACCCTGATTATTTTTTTTATTATTTTTTTTTTTTGTACTGCATATTAGTCACATGTGGTAATTCCTTTTCACATGGCGCCGGGCAGGTTTATTAGGTTTTTTTTTCCCCTTAATAAATTAAATCATCATTTAAAAATTTGATTTTGTAATTATTTGTGTTATCTTTGTGTAACATAACATTTTCATTATCCCAATCACTTAAGTGTGAGCAATATGCAAAATAAAAAAAAAAAAAATTGAAAGTTTGGAGGGGCAAATACTTTTTAACGGCACTATAGACTAAAGATGTTTTGGTCTTCTCCTATGCAGGATAAGATGCTGGGGTGTTCCTACAGTACCGCAGACGATGGTGAAGGTCGTGGTGGTGATGCTAGGACACGATGAGAAACAGGTATAGAGTGATTTTGCTTGGGCAAAAGTGTTATAAAATGCAGAGGTGCATTAATTCAGGTAATTTAGGTAATTATGTAACAACAACAAGAGTCAGTTGGTATTTTATGACACGGAGGTAAGCTCTTATGGAACACTTCTTGCAAGAACAGTATTGTCAAGTACATTTACAAAACCCATCAAGCACCATGATTAAACCGGCTCAACATTAACTGTTCGAGGGAGATTATTGCACATGCTGGATGCCTTCAGCATTGCGTTTCAATGTAGGAAGAAATAAAAATCAGGAACAACCATGGAGTTAGAAAGTGATCCCAAACTTTTGAGAGGTTTTATACATATACTGTTTATTTTTACAGCATTTAACAGAAGCTATTATTCACAGTGAATAAAAAAACGCTTTATAATTTCCATCAAAAACATGTTCTCATCCTCCCCATCCACAACAAACCCTGTGCCCTTTACACTTTTCAGTTCCTAACACTGTGCAAAAGAAAGATGCAAAACCAGCACTGCTACTTCTGATGCGCTGCTCAACACATACCGTCAACTGCTACTGTATCTCTAGCTGAAGTGAGAGCTTCTCTGTGTAGGACCACATCAGTTACACTCAGTTACAGCCAAAAGTAACGTCACTCACCAAACTGACATCTTCATAGAATTAGCAAACATACATGATGCCTCCTTTACTGCCCGACTGGGAGTATGTGGTGGGGGGGAAGAACGATGCAGTTTTGAATTTTGAAAAGCGCTATATAAATAAAATTGAATTGAATTGAATTGAATTGTGATTCTTTTGTATGCCGATTCATTTATCCCCACATTGACGCCAACATGTATTTGTTTATTTTTATTTTTACATTTATGATAGAGATGCAACAGTCAGTCAGCTTGTGACTGGAACTGCCTGGTTTTCAGATTGATCAGACATGACCAATCATGTTGGAGGTAATCGATTCTGTGTCGAGTGCACAAGTTTAAGAAGTCGCGAATGGTAAAAAGCCTCTGATTGACCTTTTTATCTTTTCAAATTAGTCTCGAAACTCACTCATTACACATGTTTACACCAGTCTCAAAACCCCACATGCACTAATTAGTGTCAATACACGTGCGTTAGAAGTGTTAGAAACTGCTTACGGCCGCATGCTCAGAATTGCTCAACACATGGTCAAGACTTTGGAGGCATTTGAGGCGGTAAAACGTCAATGTTTTCTTATACTCCTACAGACAGTGCACTCCATCCCATCTCATGTGGTAGGAGTGACATATTTGGTTTGTTTGGAAATAATAAATTATATGCATGAAATAATTATGGAGGATGACATGGATAAAGTTCTTATTTAAAGTTTAATGTTTAAATCCTGAACTTGGTTTTTAAATGAAAAAACGAATGTTATAAGCAATGGGCTACATTTATTTACTCATGTTCAGTTCAGTTGTGAAGCTCTTGAATAAAGCAAAGGTATAAAACATTTGAGTTATGACAAATTGTTTAAGATTCAAGGTCTTAAAATTGAAAACAGGAAAACATGATCAGGAAATAAAAAATATGTACAATGTGTCTGTGTGTGTCATTTTAAATGAACTGCTCTTGAATCCTCTTTTGCTGAAGTACATTTTCCTAGCCAAATAGAATCCAGAAACTGACTTTTACTGTATCTTAACTGCATTTAAGTTTACATTAAATATGCTTTTCAACCCTTCATGACCGGAAGGAGCATCAGAGACCCATTTGCATATCTCAAATTAAGTGCTATTAAAATCATAACTAATAAATATAACCCAGAAATTATTTTTGGATACAAATTTTATTTTATTTTATTTTATTTACAAAGATTATTATTATTGATAGTGAAACTTCACACATGGTCCTGTAACACTAAAAAGCGTGTCCGTTCACAAATCTACACACGTGGACAAAATTGTTGGTACCCTTCGGTCAATGAAAGAAAAACTCACAATGGTCACAGAAATAACTTTAATCTGACAAAAGTAATAATAAATAAGAATTCTATGAATGTTAACCAATGAAAGTCAGACATTGCTTTTCAACCATGCTTCAACGGAATTATAAAAAAATGAACTCATAGGGAACAGGCGTGGACAAAAATGATGGTACCCCTAACTTAATAGTTTGTTGCACAACCTTTTGAGGCAATCACTGCAATCAAATGATTCCTGTAACTGTCAATGAGACTTCTGCACCTCTCTGCAGGTTATTTTGGCCCACTCCTCATGAGCAAGCTGCTCCAGTTGTTTCCGGTTTGAAGGGTGCCTTTTCCAGACAGCATGTTTCAGCTCCTTCCAAAGATGCTCAATAGGATTGAGGTCAGGGCTCATAGAAGGCCACTTTAGAATAGTCCAATGTTTTCCTCTTAGCCATTCTTGGGTGTTTTTAGCTGTGTGTTTTGGGTCATTGTCCTGTTGCAAGACCCATGACCTGCGACTGAGACCCAGCTTTCTGACACTGGCCAGCACATTTCTCTCTAGAATCCCTTGATAGTCTTGAGATTTCATTGTACCCTGCACAGATTCAAGACACCCTGTGCCAGATGCAGCAAAGCAGCCCCAGAACATAACAGAGCCTCCTCCATGTTTCACAGTAGGGACAGTGTTCTTTTCTTCATATGCTTCATTTTTCCGTCTGTGAACATAGAGCTGATGTGCCTTGGCAAAAAGTTCCATTTTTGTCTCATCTGTCCATAGGACATTCTCCCAGAAGCTTTGTGGCTTGTCAACATGTAGTTTGGCATATTCCAGTCTGGCTTTTTTATGATTTGTTTTCAACAATGGTGTCCTCCTTGGTCGTCTCCCATGTAGTCCACTTGGGCTCAAACAACGACGGATGGTGCGATCTGACACTGATGTTCGTTGAGCATGAAGTTCACCTTGGATCCCTTTAGAAGTCTTTCTGGGCTCTTTTGTTACCATTGGGATTATCTGTCTCTTTGATTTGTCATGAATTTTCCTTGTGCGGCCACGTCCATGGAGGTTGGCTACAGTCCCATGGATCTTAAATTTCTGAATAATATGTGCAACTGTAGTCACAGGAACATCTAGCTGCTTGGAAATGGTCTTATAGCCTTTACCTTTAACATGCTTGTCTATAATTTTCTTTCGAATCTCCTGAGACAACTCTTTCCTTCGCTTCCTCTGGACCATGTTGAGTGTGGTACATACCATGTCACCAAACAACACAGTGACGACCTGGAGCCCTATATATAGGCCCACTGGCTGATTACAAGATTGTAGACACCTTTGATGCTAATTAGTGGACACACCTTGAATTAACATGTCCCTTTGGTCACATTATTTTCAGTATTTTCTAGGGGTACCATCATTTTTGTCCAGGCCTGTTCCATGAGTTTATTTTTTAAAATAATTCTGTTGAAGCATGGTTGAAAAGCAATGTCTGACTTTCATTGGCTAACATTCATAGAATTTTTTTAAATGATTACTTTTGTCAGATTAAAGTTATTTCTGTGATCATTATGAGTTTTTCTTTCATTGACCAAAGGGTACCAACAATTTTGTCCACGTGTGTATAGGTTCTACGTGTGCATCGACATCATCACTTTGGTGCATGCCATAGAGATCTAGGTTGTGTGCATGTTCTTACCGTGTGCATGTTATTGCAGTGATGTCATAAACACGTGGTCTCCTCATGCTTCCGGTGGCACCTTCTAATCTATACTGTTTTATTCTTAGCTCTCTTTATGACTACAGTCTTGTGGACTCTCTCTCTCTCTCTCTCTCTCTTTCTATTTATCACTCACATTCACCCTCACACACACTTGCATAAATCAAATAAATCTATCCTCACATAAACAACGTAGTATAGACCCAAGGGTGCTTAAAAAAAGTACATGGCCTGAGATTCTAGGTCAGTTATAATCTGCTCCTGCGTCTGTGCCTTCCTCCTAGTTTAGTCCTTATAATGACACTTGTCTATTTAGGAAAAATAAAAACTTTTTTCCTTTTTTTCTTATTTATTGTACTTTTAATCAACTTCTCTAGTTACTTTTATTATATATATTTATTTGTGAAGATGAAGGTGTAAGGATTGCAGTGATACAGGGGTTAAACAATGAAACTGAAACACTGGCCAATTTAGTGTTGGAGATTTCATGGCTAAATCTGACCAGCCTGGAAATCTTCATTGATTGCACATTCCACCAGTAAGAGCACAGTGTGAAGGTTTAATTAGCAGAGTAATAGCACCGTTTTGCTTCAAATATTGCAATGCATACAACATTATAGGTGACATATCAGAGTTAAAAAGAGGACAAATTGTTGGCGCCGCTCTCGCTAGCGCGTCTGTGACCAAGACAGCAAGTCTTTGTGATGCATCAAGAGCCACAGTATCCAGGGTAATGTCAGCATACCACCAAGAAGGACGAACCACATCCAACAGGAGTAACAGTGGATGCAAGAGGAAGCTGTCTGAAGGGGATGTCCGGGTGATAACTCGTATTGTATCCAAAACCATAAAACCACAGCTGCCCAGCTCACTGCAGAAGTAAATGTGCACATCAACTCTCCTGTTTCCACCAAAACTGTTCGTCAGGAGCTCCACGGGGTCAATGTACATGTCTGGCTGCTATAGCCAAACCTTTGGACACTCGTGCCAATGCCAAACGCCGGTTTCAATGGTGCCAGCAGCGAAAATCTTGGGCTGTGGACAATGTGAAAGATGTATTGTTCTCTGATGAGTCCACCTTAACTGTCTTTCCCACATCCGGGAGAGTTACAGTGTTGAGAAGCCCCAAAGAAGTGTACCACCCAGACTGTTGCATGCCCAGAGTGCAGCATTGGGGTGGATCAGAGATGGTTTGGGCTGCAATATCATGGCAATCCCTAGGCCCAATACTTGTGCTAGATGGGCGCGTCACTGTGGACTACCGAACCGTTTTGTCAAATTACGAACGGTGTCAAAGTACGCGCGCGCGCACACAAGACGGAGAAAATGGATCATTACCCTCTAATGAGACTTGCTTTTGCTTTATACGCTCGCACACGTGCATATAAATAATAAACATTATAATAAACAGTACACGCACACTGTACACACACGCTTACAAACACAAAATAAAAGATGTTTTACGTGCACACGTGGTCATAGTGTTATAGTAAACAGTACACGGGTGCACGGATGTTGATTATACCAGTAAGAGACGAGCACTAAGACCCAGCAGGGGAGACGATTACCCACAATTCTGCAGTGCGAGAAAAACCATTGGCTCAGTTGTGATCATGTGACGCTCTGCGTCAAAACAAGAAACGCATGCATCATACATGGTACTCGTAATCTAAGACTTGCTCGTTTTTCAAGTCAAAATTTATTAAAAATTAAAACCGCGTTACTCGCAATCAGAGGTTCCACTGTATCCTGAAGGCAGTTCCGTGTATCAGGATGATAATGCACCAATACACACAGCAAGACTGATGACAGAGTGGTTTGATGAACATGAAAGTGAAGTTAGCCTTCTCCCATGGCCTGCACAGTCACCAGATCTAAATATTATTGAGCCACTTTGGGGTGTTTTGGAGGAGCGAGTCAGGAAATGTTTTCCTCCACCAGCATCACATAGTGACCTGGCCACTATTCTACTATTCTGCAAGAAGAACGGCTCAAATTTATTCTGGCCACTGTGCAGAACTTGTATCTGTCATTCCCAAGACGAATTGATGCTGTATTGTCTGCTAAAGGAGGCCCTACACCATAATAATGAATTATTGTGGTCTAAAACCAGGCATTTCAGTTTCATTGACCCCCCCTATATGACACATGAAAATACAGGTAAAAATACCACTCTGACGGAGCTCTTCTATTGCAGGTCTTCCAATTGTCATTATTGACAAACAAAACAATTGGAGAAAAGGGTTTTTCATTAGCAACGATTTATTTTGTGCATACTTTGAGTTGTTTATTCATGTTAACAGCCTCAGTGTTCGGTTATTAAAAGTTAAAACACAAAACATTTTCACACAATACACATACACAAAAAATACAAATACATTTTCCTAGCTTTATCCAGCTTCGGGATGCAATACAAGCTACAGTACAAATGCCTAAGAGGAGGGTAGATTAAATTTTTCCCTATTATTATTATTATTATTATTATTAAACTCTATATTACATATTTTAATTCACATATTACTCAGTGTATGTGTATATATATATATATATATTATTCCTGATTTTATTTTTCTCTTCCTAATTTAGTCATGTCCAATTCCTCCCCATCACTAGGAGCTCCCACATTAAGGCTATATCGACCGTTTAGTCTGGAACACTATCACATGGTTCCTCTAAACCATGTGACGTCACAGACCACATTCTGAAAAAAACTACTCACTGACGCACCGTTAGGGGCAGGCATAACACACTTGGAGGACAGCGCTATCTGCCCCTTCTGCTTGCCTGAGCTCACAGACGCCCCTGATTGGCCCTGGAGCCGTAATTAATGTGAGTGCATTAAGTGCCTCCCATCCCACCCCGCTGAGAGAGCTCAGCCACTTTACCACTGTGCCATTCGGGGGCCAGTAAACATTATTTTTATTATTTATTTTGAGCTTTTAGCTATTTGTGCACCAAATCTCCGCCCATCACTGCATGTATTAGTACAAAGGGAGGAGTTTCACAGTGATGGCTGGATAGAGTTACTGAGATGTTCTCCATGTCACTGCTGAAGGGCTTTGATTTTAATGATGCTATTGTGTCAGCTTCCAGAGCAGTGTGTTCTGCGGTCACAATTGCTGTGGATCAGATTCAGCGCATGAAGTGCAGAAAATAACTGGACCAGATACAACATCATGACTAGAAATAGACAACTTAAAGAGGGAGAGATGAATATGTCCTCGTCCTTTTTACTTTTTATGGAGAGATCTGGAGAATCTTTTTTTCTTTTTTTTTTAAGATTCTGTTATGAGCAGAACGTCATCACTTGATTAACATGATGTACTATTACCACCATGCACTTGATTTTCCTTTAGCCACACACTGGGTACCCCTCTCTTTCCACAGCAATTTGTAAATGTTGTTTTTTATTTATTTTTAAGTTATTTTTTTTTCATTCTTTCAAACTAATAGGAAAAACAACAAAACAGTAAAATCCTTACAGTTATAAAGTAGATATTAAATGAATATATTGCTCCCTTTTGTATACCCATGTGTGAGGCAGAATGGTCATGTGTGATGTACATCCTTGTATGTTATAGCTATATGTCACATACTGATGTGTGAAAGAGAGCAGTGGTTAACACTGGTCTTAGATCAGTGGCTCTTCTGTCTTGCAACCTCACAGTAAAGCTGCAGAAAAGCTTCTGAAAAAATAAATCTGTAAATAATTCCAGATCTACTGCAGAAACATGTAGACGAGTCCATATGACAGAAATCAACAGCGCTGTAAATATGGGTTTATCTTAAAAGCAACAGGTGAAAAACCTAACAGTTTTTTTCTTTTTTTATCATGAGGAGCAAAAATATGATTTTGTGCAATATACAGCATTGTAAAACAACAGTTATTTTGTTCTTTATTTAATTGCTGGACTTTTGGAAAGTGCAGCTTAAAATGTCTTCACACTTTGACCACATGTAGACAGTTTTGACCCTTTTCTGATGTGTAACTTCCTTTACTGGCAGCAGCACATTTAATTAAGAGGGACTAAGTGGACAATAAGGAGGAAGTGCCATTGTGCTCACACAGAGACGCAGTAATTTAGTGTTTTAGTGAATCTTTTATAGTTTAGAGATGGTTAAGCGTTCTTCTAAGCAAAGGGAAATTATGGTTGATGTCTATGATAGTGCAGATGGTGTTAGAGGACACAAACCCAACACTGATGCCAGGGACACAAAGCGAGACCCAGACACAGCTCCACACACGGGTAAGTGTTTAGTTTAACAACGCAAAAAGAGTTTCTATGTGTAGATGCAGTAATTCACGCTTTTATAGATCAGTGTAATCGAAACGTAATGAGAACCAGTTGTGGGCTTTAAGCAATGTTCCCAGATTTGGAGTCCCTGCAGACATTTCTGTACAAAGGAGTTGGTATGGTTAGGATTAGCGTCATATATTAAAAGCAAGCTTGTACTCTGTAACTGTCAGTGGTGAAGCTGTAACTTTAGTTTTCTTACACAGAAAACACTTTGGGTTGTGTTGTCACATTGCAGTGCTAACAGTGAATCCTCACCGCACCAGAATGGATCATGACACCGTGGTTGTGATAATTCCACTGTAATATAATCAGGATGCCCAAATATGAGCCAAGCTAGTTATTTATTTTAAATAGGAAATTAAACAAAACTACACAGTATGAGTTAATCAATATCAACAATATAAGAGTAAAATATGTGTGGTATAAGATATTAAATGTAAATAAAAAACAATTCTCAAACCAAATAGTACAAAGAGTAAGCAGTGGAGAGAGACACACATCAGCTCTTAAACCAACCACACTGTAAACCCCAAAAAAGTTGGCAAAACAAAAAAAAATTGAGGTAATCAGTTATATTATTTTTTTAAAGTAATGATGTTTCCAATTTTAAGTGAACAGAACTATGAGTTTTTGAGTTTGTTGTACTCATTCATATTAATCATTATTTGCTTTCATTATTGGGTAGCCTAACTAATACTATAATATTTGTTAGTTATTGCAAATTCAATAAATTGTTGTTGGTCGTTCGCCTGCTCCAATGGGTCGCCACAGCGGTTTATCACAAGTTTTTACACCAGATGCTGTTCTGAACATCATTATCATCTGGGCTTGGGACAGGCACTTCATCCAGTGGCTGGGAATCGAA
This sequence comes from Clarias magur, assembly GCA_013621035.1. Taxonomy (NCBI): domain Eukaryota; kingdom Metazoa; phylum Chordata; class Actinopteri; order Siluriformes; family Clariidae; genus Clarias; species Clarias magur. The sequence continues at coordinate 165,690 of QNUK01000485.1, read as the reverse complement.
CCCGGCTCTTTCGCATGGCAGGCGAAACACCTACCACTGAGCCACCAGTGCTCTGGTACTTTAAGGTGCCCAGATTTGTAAAGATTATACTCACAGCATTATGTGAAGACAGACCAATCCCGATTAAAACAGTTCAATGTGGGCAGTTACATGTGCATTGATGACGTCAGACACAAAATCGCTAGGCTGAAAGATTTTAAGTTGGTGGAACTTTAAGGTGACAGTTACTGTGGCTTAAAATGTCAAATTTGTTCAGCTTGAAAAGTGTCATTTCTACAAATTCATAAATACCAAAAGGTTCTGAATACTCAACAAGGTCTGTTAATTTTAACTAATTGTAAATATTTAAGTTAACAGTACTCAACACCTACAAGAGAAGCACACATACGTCCACACACACAGACAGACTGGGCATGTTCAACGCCGTCCCTTCCTTGTAAGGTCAAGCCAGTGGGGACACCAGCTCACAAACCTTATGACTCTCAAACACATCAAAATATTTTAGGAGCTAAAATAATGAATAAAAAATTTTCAGAAATTCTGGTACATAAAAATCAGCTTAAGACTTAAGATGACAAGACCCAGAACAGGTCAGAATTAGTCAGCATGACTCTGTGCAATATATATTCTAATATATTTAAAAATGCTGAATCTCTAAATCACATGTCTGCATAAACAATGAGCATCTCAACAGTCTCTGATTCAGGCATCTGATAAAACAGTGGCCTCCAACTGTTTTTAGCACCACAGACCAGTTTTATGTAAAATACTTTTGACCAAGTGTAATAAAATGCAAAATAAATACAACATATACTGTAATAAAATCAGTGTGTGCCCTGAGCTTGGCTCCCATCTAGGAGTGATAAAACAAAAAAAGATACAAAGATAGCTTGTTGGAGATGGAAGCAGATTTTATTCAGTGGTTTTGTGGCGATCTCAAGATATTGTTTTTAAACCAGAACGTCAGTAGAGCCGAAGTTGTCTCAAACATACTTGCATACGTTCGCATCTATTATACAGAGCAGTCTTGGAGCTTGTGAAATACCAGTTGTGATAAAGACGTTATTTAGGTACAGTATGTCACAAAAGGGAGTACACCCCTCACATCTCAAATATTTAGTTATATCTTTTCATAGGACAAAAACTGCATAAATGACTCTTTGACACAGTGAAAAGTAGTCAGTGTAAAGTTTATATAGTAGTGTAAATTTATTGTCCCCTCAAAATAATTAAAAATACAGCCAATAATAGCTGAACCCCTGGCAACAAAAGTGAGTACACCCCTAAGTGAAAATGTGAAATGTCAATATTTTGTGTGGCCACAATCATTTTCCAGCACGGTTTGAATTCTCTTGGCCATGGAGTTCACCAGAGCTTCACAGGTTGCCACCGGAATCCTCTTCCACTTCTCCATCACAACATCACGGAAGTGATGGACATTTCCTCCACCTTCCCAGAGTTGTTCTATGAGGTTTTTTTTGACATATTGTAGGACGCTTGGCATTTTCTTTTAAATGCAGGTTTCTTTGTGTTAGCAGTTTCAGAGTTTGCTGTATCAGCTGTCTCATTGATGGGTATTTTCCCTTTTCAAAGAAGGTTTGCCGAGGTGTTTGTTTTTACTGATTTTAAACAGTTTTAGCTTTTAATACCGTCTTAATTTTATCAGGCATCAAAAACTGCAGCAACACGTCTACTATTTCATGTGACAGAAATCACCAGTGCTGTTAACATATTCCTTTATATTAAAATCAGCATGTGAAAGCCTAATAGTTGTAATGTGTAATCATGTTATGAGAAACAATAACAATAAATTTGTGCAATGTATACATTATTGTAGCACAGGAATGTTATATTTGTATTTATATACTTCTGGACTTTAATGATCATGTAGTGTATGAGTGAAGTGCAACTCAAATTCTTCGCTCTGTATCCATTATCAGTGGTTTGTAACTTCCGTTACTGACAGAAGCACATTTTATTCAGAGTACACTAGGAATAGGTGAAGATGCAGCATGACAGGATAACAAGGCCGAAAGGGTTTCTATGTGCAGAGATGTAATTCAAGCTGTTTTTGAAGCAATGTTTCATCAGGAAATCAGGAAACAGGAAATGAAACATGCAACAAAAGTCACTAAACTGTATGAGTAAAGAGAGGATGGGTACAGAGGTTACAGCCTGCAGTAGTGTGTGAGTCAATTCTAGGCTTCATGCAGGAAAATGCAACCAGTCTTGCTATTTGTTTTCTATGAGGCTTTCAGGTTTTAGGTTGTTCCTGTTTCCTCCACTAGATGGAGCCACTGAGAGCTTATGCAATTAATCATCTAATTAATGACACACCTGGTTCTCATCACCTGCATTATTATCTGGGTTTGTGTACGGCCATCTCTCCAGTTTCAGGATCTTATACAGTGAGTGTGTAGTGTAGTGGTGGCAAAATAAATTCTCAATTTGGCGCCAAGACTTCCCAAAAGTTTCATTTCATTAAGATTCATTTATGAGCTCATTGTACTGCCATCTAGTGGACACATTTTGTATAGCACATACCTAGTACAGTAACATCACAACTGCAAGTGAAGAACATAAAGGAAAAGTGAAGAAGAAATAGGGAAGTCCCCATGTTTCTTTCCTTCTTTTTTAATTATAAACATTAATATGAATATTAAAGCTTCTGTTTGGGATCTTTGAACCAAATGGGTACATTTTCCAGTTAGTGTTAAAGATTCAATACACAAATCTGTGATTTAAACACACAACATAGAAAATTTACTTCAGCATCCTGATAACCTCAATTTTATCCCCAGTTACCCTATTTCTTTTTTTAGAATTTTAGATATTTAGATTACGTTAAATTTAGTTTATCTAAAGAAAATGTTTTTCATACATACAGTCTAAACATGTTAGCGTTTATATCCTGCATGCTGCATGTAGTGCAATATCAAGCTCTTCAATCCAGATGGCTTACATCTTAAGTCATCCGTATTTTTTCTTGCGTATTTTGAAAAGCACATTATTCAGATAAAGTAGTGCACGTCCCATAGACATGTTTTAGGGGGTTCCTTGCATAGAGTTTCATCGTACACATCTGGAGTTATAAGGAGTTCTGTATTTTGGGTTTCAGTATTTATTATACTTCACCATCAGCACTCTAAAAATAATTGTGGCCTTGGAAATAATCACAATAATAAAACAACTATTAATTTAGTCTTAGATTTACACAAAATTATTGTTTGACTAACACATAATATTTTTAACGCTTAATTTTTTATGCATTTCAATCAAAATATTTGAGAATTGTGTAATTATACTGATTAGTTTCAAGAGCTACAATCATTATACATTCCATGTGTTATCAATATTGTTTGTTACTTTATGTAATATTCTTCATGTAACTTTCATTTGAGTAAACGGTCCCATGTAAAGTGAGGGTGCTCATGGGAAATCTACACCATCGAAAACAAGAAGTAAAGACACACTGCTGCGAGAACAGGCAAGAAGCACTTGGAACACTCCTTATAAATCCTGAGTATGATGACGTGGCCTAACTACGCAAACACCAGCCAGCCAACTAACAAAGAGAATTTCTGTTTTATTTTATATATAAATTAATTACTAGACTTTTCCGCATATGTTTAAGTTCACTGTGTTCTTTGTGCAGTACTTGTAGTACTTTTGTACCTTAAGTAAAATTTACTCTCTGCAGTTTTACTGCTAGTGCATTCATGTTTTTCAAACAAGTGACTACTGCTGCGTCCTCAGTGTTTAAATGCACATAAGCAGCAAACGGGTGGGCGGAGCCTCAGGACTGACCACATGAGCCGGGGGGAGAGAGAGGGAGAGGAGTGAGGGAGAATCACAGCGGGGCTGCAAAGATCCTGTACTGCTGCCACATGCCTCTGTCTCTAAACAATACTAGAGCTGGACATTGTCCTTTCATTCAACTGTTACAAACTTGTTTGGTCTGCGTTTCTTCTGTTTGACTGAGTTAAACAAGTAGACTCACAATTCAGTGTGAGTTTTGGGTCATTGTCCTTTTGTAAGACCCATGACCTGCGACTGAGACCCAGCTTTCTGACACTGGCCAGCACATTTCTCTCTAGAATCCCTTGATAGTCTTGAGATTTCATTGTACCCTGCACAGATTCAAGACACCCTGTGGTAGATGCAGCAAAGCAGCCCCAGAACATAACAGAGCCTCCTCCATGTTTCACAGTAGGGACAGTGTTCTTTTCTTGATATGCTTCATTTTTCCGTCTGTGAACATAGAGCTGATGTGCCTTGGCAAAAAGTTCCATTTTTGTCTCACCTGTCCACATTCTCCCAGAAGCTTTGTGGCTTGTCAACATGTAGTTTGGCATATTCCAGTCTGGCTTTTTTATGATTTGTTTTTTAACAATGGTGTCCTCCTTGGTCGTCTCCCATGTAGTCCACTTTGGCTCAAACAACGACGGATGGTGCGATCTGACACTGATGTTCCTTGAGCATGAAGTTCACCTTGGATCTCTTTAGAAGTCTTTCTGGGCTCTTTTGTTACCATTCGGATTATCCGTCTCTTTGATTTGTCATAAATTTTCCTCGTGCGGCCACGTCCAGGGAGGTTGGCTACAGTCCCATGGATCTTAAATTTCTGAATAATATGTGCAACTGTAGTCACAGGAACATCTAGCTGCTTGGAAATGGTCTAATAGCCTTTACCTTTAACATGCTTGTCTATAATTTTCTTTCGAATCTCCTGAGACAACTCTTTCCTTCGCTTCCTCTGGTCCATGTTGAGTGTGGTACATACCATGTCACCAAACAACACAGTGACGACCTGGAGCCCTATATATAGGCCCACTGACTGATTACAAGATTGTAGACACCTGTGTTGCTAATTAGTGGACACACCTTGAATTAACATGTCCCTTTGGTCACATTATTTTCAGTATTTTCTAGGGGTACCATCATTTTTGTCCAGGCTTGTTCCATGAGTTAATTTTTTTAAATAAGTCCGTTGAAGCATGGTTGAAAAGCAATGTCTGACTTTCATTGGTTAACATTCATAGAATTTTTTTAAATGATTACTTTTGTCAGATTAAAGTTATTTATGTGACCATTGTGAGGTTTTCTTTCATTGACCGAAGGGTACCAACAATTTTGTCCACGAATATATGGTGAGGACCATATATTCTGTACAACAGAAAGTTTCTGGTGCACGCAACAAGGTTTCTTGTTTCTTTGTTCTTTCTCAACATATGGGGCTTATTTCATATATCATGGACTTTTTTTGTGCAACAGAAACATGCTTGTGTGTCGGTGAGTCCTTTATTTGAGAATTTTAATACTCCAACAATTTCAAAATGGTGAGGAGAAGTAGCGATTGCTTTAAGGCACTTCTTAACTGTAAGCAGCTAGTATTGGATCATTATTCCATTTGTCACTGAATATGTCTGTGTCCCATAGAGAATATGTAATTTTTATCCGTTAATATGCTCCGTGATGTACAGCCCACCTGGATTTAATACAGACTTTTTTTGGTTGGAATGATACCTGGTATCCCTACACAGTCACAAGTTCAATGTCTTGATAATAATCTACAAAGCCTTGAATAATCTAGCACTGCTGTATATTTGTGACCTTTGTGAACTTGTGACCATACAGTGGTCACCATACAGCACATCTCACAGGTCTGTGATCAGCTGTTACTCAATGCATCTAAATCCAGGTTAAAGAATCTAGTCTAGTCCTTTCCCTGCAATTGTGTGCCCCCACTGTTTCCCCTCCGATATTACTACACAATGGCTTTTTTTTTCTCCGGTTTAGTATAAAGAAAATCTATGAGGCACCGTATACGGCTTAAATCAAACTTCACTCATGCACACACACATGAAACACTGGCATACACAAAGTATATGAAACAGTCACACATACATATTACTAACTGCTCAAACAACTTCATATGAAATGCGGTCTCATAGGTATGTGTGAATGGAAAGTTTTTGTGCGTGTTTGAGCAGTTGGTAGTCGTACATAAAAAATGGTCAAAGTCATAAAAAATGATTGGCCAGATTAATACTGCTGTAATGATGAAGAGCTAAAGATGACCGAGCTTGTAACATCCTGTCACTGCACAGCCAAACTACTCCTGATACGCCGACGCGCAAACTACTCCTGATATGTTGACGAAAATAAAGGCAGATGTTATATTAGTTTGTCTTTTTTTAAACCACATTTTAATCTTGTCTTTTTTCGTCAACGATATTGCATGCTGATTTCGTCACTGTACATTGATATCCGTGACATCTCGTCATCACCTTGTCTTAGTCATAGGAAAAAAGGTTTTTTTTTAATTAACCCTACTCAGTAGCAGCCGCTATGCTTTGGAATTTACAAGAGGCTCTCTTTTTAAATCACAAGACTTTTTCACACTCTTTGACTTTTAATGCAGTGTGAGGACCAGGTGAATCTGGTCTTTTCCCTTTTCCCTGATTTTTATTATTTTATTTTTATCCCGCTTCAGGTTTGTGTGTTGAGTTTGCATGTTCTCCCTGTGCTTGGTGTGTTTCCTTAGGGTAGTCTGGTTTCCTCCCACAGACCCAAGACATGCCGAGTAGTTTAATTGCCATTTTCAAAATTGCCTTTGTCCAGACGATCCTTGACCCTGTACAGGATAAGTGCTACAGATGATGAGTGAGTGAGTGTGTTGTTTTTAAGCTAAATTATTTTTATGTAATGAATAAATGATATGTTTATTTCACTTGCAAATCTCAGGTCTCTTGTACACAAAGTTTGTGAAGTTATTTCTCTGCTTCAGCACAGTGTTTTCACTACAGAATCCCACATGTCTTTGTTAAGTATATACTGTAACACGGTGTACTCACAACATCCAAATCACATAATGTCCTGTTTCACAGAGCACATTGAGGATGTTAAGTGAAGCATACGTATCATTTATTATTACTGAAGTGACTGCAGTAACAGTATAAGAATGTACAGTTTTTGCCTTCAATGTTCTCCAAAAACCCATTGAACACATTTAAATTATTCAGAGCTACTGTGTTAGACCAGAAACATCTTCACTGATAGAAGGAAATGATGCGATTGGATCGTCACAACACATGAAAATTAGCTTCGCTCAAAACGTGTCACGGACTAACCGGAGATGAAGCAGAAGACTTAGCAGTTAGCCCTGTAGCGTGGATGGTAAACCCAAACGCGGAAGTAGCGCGAGTAGGCAGGATAACCACGCTAGTTATTCTTAGAACTCTCCCGAAGCGAGAGCAAGAGTTTACACAAATTAACCCGCGTTCTAAATACACACACCCAATCAGAAGCGATAACCCAAGAAAGTGAGTACTCACGTTTGGACGAGCGAGGCGTCGGCGATAGCATGGGCATAACTCAATGACTGAGCGATGTGATGCGTCATCTTGTTTCCTTTTATGCTTCCTGAAACCCGACCGTATTACTTCCGGGTCCTAGTGCCGGTCGTGTTATGAGTGTGCATGACAGTACCCCCCGTCCAGGACCGACTCTCGACGGTCCTGGGGTGGAGGATACCCGATGACGGTAGTCCCGGATGAGTTCGGGGTCTAAGACAAACCGAGCCGGAATCCAAGATCTCTCCTCGGGACCGTAACCTTCCCAATCCACCAGGTACTGGAGCCCTCTGCCCCGAGGACATGAGTCAAGGATCCGGCGAACGGTGTAGGCGGGACCACCCTCAATCATACGGGGAGGAGGAGCAGGGGGGGTGGGTGGAACCATAGGTGAGGTGATGAAGGGTTTGAGCTGGGAGGTGTGGAATACCGGATGGATCCGGAGCGCCGCAGGCAGCTGGAGCCGGTAGGTGACAGGGTTAATCCGGAGGTTGATGCGGTATGGTCCGATGAATCTGGGTGACAGTTTCCTTGACTCAGTCTGCAGGTGTAGGTTTTTTGTCGATAGCCATACCTTATCACCTACTTGGTACATTCGTCCCGGTGGGTGTCGACGGCGATGTTGCAGGGTGTAACGGCGGTTGGCCTTTTGAATGGCGTGGTTTGCTTGTCTCCAAAGCCGTCGACACCGGCGAACCAACTGTTGGGCCGACGGCACCTCCACCTCCCGTTCTTGATGGTCGAACATCGGAGGTTGGAAGCCGTAGCATACCTCAAATGGGCTTAGGTTGGTGGCAGAAGATAGGTGGAGGTTGTGGGACAGTTCAGCCCAAATGAGGTAGCGGGCCCAGGAGCACTGGCGATCAGCAATGAAGCATCTCAGGTAGCGCTCCAGTTGTTGGTTGGTTCGCTCCGTCTGACCGTTAGTCTGTGGATGGTAACCGGAGGACAGACTGCAGGTGGAATTGATCAGACGGCAGAAGGCCTTCCAGAACCGGGACGTGAACTGGGGCCCCCTGTCCGAGACGATGTCCTTTTGGAACCCATGCAGGCGGACTACGTGCTCTAATATCAGCTCGGCTGTCCTTTTAGCTGACGGGAGACCGGAGAGGGCCACCAGGTGAACAGCTTTGGAAAACCGGTCGACGATGGTGAGGATGGTGTCTCTTCCTTCGGAAACCGGCAGGCCCGTGATGAAGTCAACGGCAATGTGTGTCCAGGGTCGGCGGGGAACCGGGAGTGGTTGAAGTTCCCCGGGCGATGGTCTGCTGCTGTCCTTGGACCTGGCACACACTGGGCACGCCTGGACGAACTCGTCTACGTCTTTTTTCATACTGGGCCACCAGAAAGCACGTTGTACAAACAGTAGGGTCCGCCGTTTCCCGGGGTGTCCTGAAAGGGGGGAGGAGTGTCCCCACTGGAGTACTTCGGCCCTGATGGCATTGGGGACATGGAGTCGGCCAGGCGGCACACCTGCTGGTTCGGTCTCCGTAGCTTGTGCCTGGCGAACCCTCGTTTCCAGGTTCCACCTGAGCGGTGCGAGGATCTTGGTGGGTGGCAGTACAAGCGCGGGGTCCGCCCGGGGGACGTCTTCCTCGTGTTGTCGGGAGAGGGCGTCGGCTTTGGTGTTCTTGGACCCCGGGCGGTATGACAGGTGGAAATTGTAATTTTCAAAGAATAGTGCCCATCGCGCCTGTCTGGGGTTCAGCTGTTTTAACGTGCGGATTGTAATAAGGTTTTGGTGGTCGGTCCAGACGATGAACGGCTCTCTGGCGCCCTGGAGCCAGTGTCGCCATTCCTCCAAGGGCCACTTTATGGCCAGCAGCTCGCGGTCCCCTACTCCGTATCGCTGCTGAGTGGCGTCAAATTTCTTGGAGAAAAAACTGCAGGGGTGCAGTTTTTGGTCTGGACCTCGCTGGGAGAGAACAGCCCCGGCGCCCACATCCGAAGCATCCACCTCCACAACGAATGGTTTGTCAGCATCCGGGTGAAGGAGGATGGGAGCAGTGGTGAAGCGGCGACAGAGCCCATGGAAGGCAGAGACGGCAGTTGGGGTGAGGTTGAAGGGGTGAGATGATGGGCGGGTCAGAGCGGTTAGTGGCGCTGCAACGGTACTGTAGTCCCGGATAAAGCGGCGATAAAAGTTGGCAAACCCGAGAAATCTTTGGAGCTGTTTAAGAGTCTTGGGTAGGGGCCAATGACTCACAACTTCCAGTTTCTGCGGGTCCATGGCCACACCCTGGGGCGAGATGACAAAACCCAGGAACGTGGTGGAGCGCTCGTGGAAAGCGCCCTTCTCCAACTTACAGTACAGCTGGTGGGCGAGCAATCTCTTTAGAACCGCTCTGACATGCTGGATATGCTCGTTGTCAGTTCGGGAGTAGATGAGGATGTCGTCAAGGTAGACGAACACCCAACGGCCTAACATGTCTCTGAGAACGTCATTAATGAACTGTTGGAAAGCGGCAGGTGCGTTGCAGAGACCAAACGGGATGACCAGACTTTCGTAGAGTCCTGTAGGGGTGATGAAGGCCGTCTTCCACTCATCGCCCTCTCTGATGCGCACCAAGTTGTAGGCGCTCCGGAGGTCCAACTTAGTGAAGATGGTGGCACCAGAGAGGGCATCCAGGGCAGAGTTGGTAAGAGGCAGTGGATGTCGGTTTTTTATGGTAATATTGTTGAGCCCCCGGTAATCGACACAGGGACGTAGACTACCATCGCGTTTTTTCAAGAAAAAGAACCCCGCAGCGGCAGGTGAGGAGGAGGGCCGGATGGTACCATGGCGAAGTCCGCTGGAAACATACTCCTCCATCGCCTGCGTCTCGGTGTTGGACAATGAATAGAGATGGCCGCGGGGTGGTGTCGCACCTGGCTGATGATCGATCGCCAGGTCGTATGAGCGATGAGGAGGTAGATGGGTAGCGCGTCTTTTGCAAAAGACTTCAGCCAGGTCCCGGTAGTCTAGCGGGATTTTGTCTGTGTCGACATCGGGGGCCTCGGACTCCCTAGAGCACGTCCCAGCCTCGGCCCGTAGGCAAAGTTCAGTGCAGGTCGGCCCCCATTGTAGGATCCGGCTTTGGGTCCAGGATATGAGCGGGTCATGTTGCAGCAGCCAAGGGTGTCCGAGGATGATGGGTGGTGACGAAATGGGGGTGGTGTGAAACTGGATCTGTTCTCGATGCTGGTTGATGATGAGGGTGATAGGTTGGGTTTGAAAGGAGATGGGGCTGGAGGAAAGAGGCCGACCGTCGACTGATGTAATGGTTACGGGCTGGGATAACGCCTCGATTTTTATCCCCAGTTTTTTGGCATAGGAAGAGTCAATGAAGTTACCTGCTGCCCCGGAGTCGACGAACGCGGTACTTCCGACCCGTTTGTGGCCAAACTGGAGATATACTTTAACCGTGCGACGGGAATCATTGGTCGTGGTGGTGGAGAGGGACATGGGACCCGGTGAGTTCCTCCCATTTCTCACCGGGGCTGCGCGTTTCCCGGCCGCAGAGGACAGATGGCCCGATAATGTGCAGAGGATCCACAATACGCGCAGAGCCCCTCTCTGAAGCGGCGTTCCCGTTCTGCAGCGGTTAAGGACGCGCGCCCTAATTGCATGGGTTCCCCGGCTCCTGTGTCAACCACGGCGGGAGGGGGAGTACCGACGGTCCTGGTGGGTGCTGCGGTGAATGAGGCGTGGACTTCTGGAACTGGAGAGCGGGAGAGGAAGGGCGTGGTGTGAGGTAGTGCTGTCATGGTGGATGGCAGGGTACGGGGAGCTGGCTTGGGGCGAACGAGCAGCCGTTGGTCGATCCGGAGGGCGAGTTGAATTAAACCCTCCAAGGTCGCTGGAAGCTCTCGTCCAGCGAGCTCGTCTTTTATCCGGGCAGCCAGTCCCTCATAGTAGGCCGTCCGGAGTGCGGAGTCTCCCCAGTCGGTCTGTACGGCGAGAGTGCGAAACTCCGCGGTGTAACGGCTCACGGACGACCCTCCCTGCTTTAGATGGTATAACTTAGAGTCGGTCTCCACCTCAGCAGCCGGATGCTCAAAGGTGAGTTTAAGCTGGCGGGTGAACTCGGTGTAGGAGTAGGCGACATCTGAGTCTGAACGAAGAACCGCCGTGGCCCACTCAGCTGCCTGCCCGGATAGCAACGAAACGAGAAGAGCAATGCGCAGTCGGTCTGTGGAGTATCTGGTGGAATTAAACTCAAACACAAGATCCAATGCAGTTAGAAAAACACTGCACTTCCCATCCGTGCCATTCCATTTATCCGGTAAAAGAAGAAAACATCAGAAGGTGAAGAGGGAGTTGGCGGGCGCAGCAGCTGCGATGGCGTGGCCACAGCCGGCTGACTGACGCCCAGTGAGAATTCCCTGTCGCGCTCCTGCCGCGCAGGCGCGCAACGCCCTGGTCCGGCGGCGATGCGACTTCACCACGGAGCTGATCGATCAGCTTAGCATGCCGGTCAACCACATCGCAGAGGTGAGCAAACTCCGCTGGGTTTACTGCCGATGCTCAGTCAGAAGACTACCATGAAGCAGAAGAGCAGTTAACCCGTGGATGGTAAAAGTAGTAGCGCGAGTAAGGGGTACCACGCTAGTTATTCTTAGAACTCTCCCGAAGCGAGAGCAAGAGTTTACACAAATAAACCCGCGTTCTAAATACACACACCCAATCAGAAGCGATAACCCAAGAAAGTGAGTACTCACGTTTGGACGAGCGAGGCGTCGGCGATAGCATGGGCATAACTCAATGACTGAGCGATGTGATGCGTCATCTTGTTTCCTTTTATGCTTCCTGAAACCCGACCGTATTACTTCCGGGTCCTAGTGCCGGTCGTGTTATGAGTGTGCATGACAAAACGTGGAAATTGAATGCTTCTAAAATAAAGTTATAATAGCAGTTTTCAAATTAAATAGTTTGTCATAGACTGCATTGTTTTTCAGAGAAAAATAATTTGGCGAAAGTAATAAAAGACTGAGAAATGTTGTTTAGCGTGTTCTGCTGTCAAACTGTTCATATCATTCCATCAAGTGAGAAACAATCAGTTTAAGTGTTTACACATCTAATATTTACTTACTGAATGGATTATCAGGGTTTACACCCCCCTCTCATTACAGTTAAAAGCTCAGACTGATCAGCTGGATTGGGTCAGACTGTTCTGACTGAAGTGATTAACATGATGTAGTTTTATTTAGATCAGGACATTATTATGATTATTAATATGGAATATGAATATTTAACATAGATAACTGCAAATATGACCATGTACATGTGTTCAGGGCCGCTGTCTGTCAGTGATTTTACTCTGGTTAAACACATTTAAAAAAATGAAAATAAACAAGTCTCTGTGATCACTTATCATTAGGAGGAGACACTGCATGGAGCAGGTGGTCCAGACTGATTGCAGTGTGTCTGGTGCTGCTGTGTGTTCTCCTGCTGTCTGCCATCTCAGTGCTGGGGATCAAATACCACATCCTGAAGACAGAAAACCCGTTAGAGCAGTTACAGAGGGAGAGAGAGGAACTTGAGAAGTTTTTAAAACTGGGTGAGTAACACTTTACTGCAGAACTGTCACATGATTATTAATGACCATAATTGTAACCATTCATAATTACATTTAATGTTGAACATCATTAAACAAGTCTGTTCCTGTTATCACTTCTCCATACTGTAGCAGCGAGTCTGTAGGAGTCTGTGCTTCTGTTGTTGTTGTTGTTGTTTTGTTGTTGGTGTCATGACACTAGGAAATCAGAAAGCACACATTTATCTATAGAGGAAAAAAATACTGACTTACAAATATACTGTAAAAATAATAATATTAAGGCAAAAATAATGTTGTCGTTCTTCTCCTTTTTAAAAAAAAAAAAAATCTTTCTGATTTCAGGATGGACTTATTCCAGCTCCAGTGTTTACAACATCACTAATGAGCAGAAGAACTGGACTGAGAGCAGACAGAACTGCAGTGAGAGAGGAGCAGACCTGGTGATCATAAACAGCAGAGAGGAACAGGTGTGTGTGTGTGTGTGTGTGTGTGTGTGTGTGTGTGTGTGTGTGTGTGTGTGTGTGTGTAAGAGAGAGAGAGAGACTCTTATTTATTCTTATATTTTTACTACAAACATTGACAGGAATTCGTCAATAAACTGCGGGGTAGTGGACAAGCTTGGATTGGTCTGAGTGGCAGAGACACAGAGGGCGAGTGGAAGTGGGTGGACAATACAACACTGATCACTGGGTAAGAAATCACTGAACTAATAATGTGCTTATGATACAGTTACTGACTCTTCATTAGTCTGAGAAACACAACAGATCCTCTGATTCTCTCCTTCAGGTTTTGGGGAAGTAAAGAACCCGACAGTAAAGCAGGAGATGAGGATTGTGTTATAACTGGTGTAACATCTGATCCTGTGAACAACTGGGGTGATGATCCCTGTAGTAAACAGTATAATTGGATCTGTGAGAAGAAAATCTTTAACTGAATTGTTGTATGTGAATGAAAAGCAGTAAATTGAATGTACATGTGTATCTGTGTAGGTCAGTGTGTGTGTGTGTGTGTGTGTGTGTGTGTGTGTGTGTGTGTGTAAAATCCTCATTACTGTTAATAACTCTGTAACCATCTTGGTGTCACCTGTTTATCTTTCAGAGATTATTTTTCATTCAGGTTTGTTTAGGAAACGTTACAGATTCTACAGTAGTGACGTGTACAAACACCAGAGCTGTGGGCTTTCATTTGGGATTTAACTGCATGTGGATGAGTTTGCAGTCATGTGTGTGCCAACATGGCACCAGATTAACTTAATCACATCTAATTTAGGTGTTGCACCAAAATAAATAAATAAATGCATATAAATAAAGATAACTAACGCTTTCTGTTTTACAGTCTCCCCTGTGAAGTCGCGGTTCAGATTTCACACCCTCAGTCGTTCTCAGATTTTTCATTAGAATTGAACTAATAATTGTTCAAGGAAACTTCCGGAAATATCATCCACAATTATTTATGGCTTTTTTTTTGTGACAATATATAATTTCCTTGTGCTTTAACTCTAAACTATTAAGAACAATTTAATTTACAAATATTGTAACAAATATTGACATAAGTTCAGCTAAATTTCCATATAAAATATAATACTATATAATTTTTTAGTACTGTAGAGAGAACACAAAGCAGCAGTAGAGGAATTATTAGGTGTATTACTGTATTTACTCTACAGTACAGTGGATTACGAACATAATTCGTTCTGGAAATGGGCTTGTATTTCAAAACACTCGTAAACTGAAGTGAATGTTCCCGTAAGAAATATTAGAAACTCATAATAAAAATATATATATAATAATACATATTTTTTTTATAAATAAAATAATAAAAATAATAATAGACAAAATATAAAGTAAAAAAAAAAACCTGCTATTACCTTTAAAAAAAGTAAAAATAAATCTCAGACTCAGAAGAGGAGATGATCTGTGGGTTGTGTGTGACGCTGGTGATGGTGAGGTTATAAATCAGTACAGTATGCAGGTGTAGAAGAGTGAAAACTAACAGTACTGAGTGTGTTGACATGGTGTTCAGTTAGAGTGTGAAGGAGCACAGGACAGACTTTATGATCACAGCAGCAGGTCTTGTGTACAGATCTACAGTATCCAGGGGAGATTATCCTCATCATCCTCATCATGAACCTGATTTTTTTTTTTATTTAGAAAGTACAACACTTGGATATCTATATCTGTAGATGCTGCACAGAAATCATTAGAGTATTTTTATTTAATATTTTGGGAACCCTCCATTTATATGTGGTCATTGGTTAAATGTTCACTAAATAAATAAATAAATAAATCGTCTATTACAGCCATGAGTTACATTTGAAAGTGTGAATGGCAGCTCATAAGCCTGAAGTTTGTGCTTTGCGTTCTTCTCATTCCCAGTGTCTCTTGCAGGGTGTCGGGCAGGAGTGTAATGGATAACACTGTAATTCAGGGTCTTCTAAATACAGGATTCTGGGAAAGAATCTGCTGCGTGAGCGTACTGCTTAGGCATGCTCCCAGTCCTTGCGCAGGGGCCTTCAGATGTACACTTTGTAGTGGACTTAGTATGGGCTGCCCCAGTGAATTCATGACTGAATTTATCACATTGAGTTGCAGCTATTAAGACTAGATTTTCATGCTCCATGCTGAAAAAAACTGAAGCTCAGATCCGTGAATTAATACCTTTATATTTATATAGGTGTGGCTCTCAGTGATACCTCTCATGTTTATTATTTTTTCTTCTTTCAGGATAAGGAACTTATGAATCAGCTTCATCGAGGGCATCCTGTCTTAAAGCGTTGACGGGTCCTTGAACTGTATCCAGTGGCAGGTGTTTGGGCATCGGGTGTGAATCCATTGAGCTTCCAATGCCCATGAACCCATAATTTTTTTTTTTTTTTACTTTACAGCATTGATTCCGTTATTGTGTGCGTTATCAAGTGTCATTAGAGAGGTTCCTTGTTAAAGACATTTTCTGATAAAGCAGTGTTTTTCTGTGCGTGTGTGTATGTGCGTGTGTGTATGTGCGTGTGTGTGTGTGTGTGTGTGTGTGTGTGTGTGTGTGTGTAAAAGTCATCCCACACAGCCCCCTCAAATAAGAGTGAAGGGAGGGCTACTGTGTAAGATAAGAGGGAGGAAGTCATTCCTCCTTTCATCTTACTTTAGCTTCACATACACACACACACACACACACACACACACAGCATGTGCGCGCACAAACACACTAACACTGTTATGTCAGGATTTTTTTTTTTCAATGTGCAGGTTAATTTGTTTTATTTTTACTTTATATTTTGTATTAATTATTTTTATTTGAAAGATTTTGGGTTGTGGAACAAATAGTCGAGGTTTCTATTATTTCTTATGGTTGAAATTTGCTTTGATATATGAGCGTTTTATTGTACAAGCATGCTTCCGGAACAAATTATGCTGACAATCCAAGGTTCCACTGTACTTCAACTAAACAGTTAAAGTGCATGTAAAGCATTGCTGAAAATCGCATTGGAGTAACATCTTATTCTATTCACACTGTGTAGGGTACAAACTTATACAGTATACATTATGCACTAATAATGCATTTGGCATCAAGTAATTATTTTAGTATCATTGCTGTTTTTCTGCTAACTAAAGCATGCTGCCTTGGTGATTATTAGTGACAGCTTTATTTCAGTTTAAACAACATACTGTATAATATTCATGAATACATTAATACCATATGTTCGGTAGTTTAAGCAGAGGTTCTTAAATGTTTTACAGCAAGGACTCCTTCAACTGTAAAACAAACACCTCTGCATATAGTGCAACTCCCAAAATTAGAACAGCATGGAAAATGTCCTTTTATGTCATTCAAAAAGTAAATCTCGTATTTTAGATTCATTACGCATGAAGCTCAAGACCTTTTTGTTTTAATTTTGATGATTACTGCTTATACCTC
The DNA here is from genome assembly GCA_013621035.1 of Clarias magur. Taxonomy (NCBI): domain Eukaryota; kingdom Metazoa; phylum Chordata; class Actinopteri; order Siluriformes; family Clariidae; genus Clarias; species Clarias magur. Next base: position 148,889 of record QNUK01000485.1, on the reverse strand, counting down.
ATGAAAATCCAGTATGTCAAAATATTAGAATATTTCAATTCGAGTTTGATGAAATTACTATTTTATACTTTGCATCTCTCTGTCTAGTTTAGTGTCCTAAGCCTCCTTGGATAGGCTCTAGGCCCCCCGCAATCCTGAATACAGTACACACAACTCTCTTCATGGGGAAGACTGCTGACCTGACAAGACATCCAGAAGACGATGATCATATTCCACAATGAGTGTAAGTCCCATAAGGTCTATAACACTAACACTATTTTGCTAACCATGATGTTGCTTTAGGCTGCCGCCGGTGGTGTAGTGGTTAGCGCTGCCGCCTTGCACCTCCAGGGTCCAGGCTCGATTCCTGTCTCTATGTGCATGGAGTTTGCATGTTCTACCCGTGCTTGGTGGGTTTCCTCCGGGTACTCCGGTTTCCTCCCACAGTCCAAAGGCCTGATGGGTAGGCTAATTGGTGTTACCAAATTGCCCGTAGTATGTGAATGAGTGTAGTGTGTGTGTGCCCTTTGATGGATTGGCACCCTATCCAGGGTGTACCCGCCTTGTGTCCTAAGCCTCCTTGGATAGGCTCTAGGCCCCCCGCGATCCTGAATACAGGATAACGTGGTATAGAAGATAAGTGAGAGTAAGTGAGATGTTGCTTGATTGGCCAGCAATCTCACCTGAACTGAGGTTTCATGGGGAAGATGCTTCAACATATTCATAGACAGGAAAAAACATACCATTACACAGGAAAAAAAATGTACAAATACACAGGAAAATACATACAAATGGGAAAAACATATATGGGGGAAAAAGTACAAAGACATGGGAAAACATACCATTACACAGGAAAAAACATAGAATTAAACAGGAAAAACATACAACTACACGAGAAAAAATATACCACACGACATACACTTAAAAAGGAAAAATCATACCATTAAACAAGAAACAATTATTACACAGGAAAAATCTTAGACACAGAAAAGAACATACACTTACGCAGGAGAGATGATTTGCCCTCTCCTGGACAAATCCAACAGAGCAAAGCATCTCTCTCATGTGTCGAAATCTCTCTTTCTCCTGTATTTTCTTAAAGCTAATACACAAGGCACTATGGGATTGAGGCCAACAAGTAGACAGTGAACACCAAACCGTGCCGGTCATCAGCTTCAGGACTTATCATGATGGAATATACAGTAAATTATAGTATGATAACATTAGAATTTCACTAAATTTGCAACTGGACACACTTATCAGGTACTGTTTAATATATAAAATGAATTTGATATTACTGTTAAGGCACTAATGATAACTTTTTAGCAGTGCTAATGCTATTGGAGTGTTTGGGGAAAATGCTGAGCCGAGTGTGAATCGCAGTCATTAAAAGGGATAGCAGTCTCATTTAGACCATTAAACATTGATGTAAACCAACTGCTCGATGGAATCTCTGTAATATAAATCCAAATATGGATTTATAAGCCAGCTAATATCACTATGCTAGCCTAGCTAATATTGCTATGTAAAACTAGCTTGCTTATTAATTCATATTTGGACACATATACCTGAGGTAAACAATTATCTCCATTGTTTCTGTAAAATACAGACAGACAAAGTAACATTTATAAAGCAATTCTTTATGACCATTGCAATAACTTTTTTGTCTAAATGTAAGAGGGAGATAGCATGATAAGATATACTCATTGGATTGCAATCCTCCATGAATTGTTTGCATATGACAACACGTCCACGGTTACGTGGCATGATGAAGCAGATGGAGTCATATTAGTAGATAGCAAGCAGAACAGGTAACACACAAAACTTCTGTGGCAAAGTTAATAGTTAACTATTTCCATATTTTAGACGTGTTATCAATTGTGCACAGAATCCACCGTTATCCTCTAGCTTTAAAACACAACTTGCATGATCTAAGATTATACAGAAAAAAAACTTTACTGATTTGGCAAAGAGCAGTTGCAAGCCGGTTCCAAAGGCCAGGACAACTTTTTGGATATCGGACAATGTGGCATGTACTTAGACAAAAACACAGCTTATGCTATGCATATGCAGCTATGCATATCACTTGCTTGAGGTCAAATTACATATGCAACATGTATGGTTAAAACAAACTCAAAACATATGGTTTTGCATTGAACAGTTGCATCGATGGATTTTCCAGGCGAATATTGTGGCTAGAGTGTGGACCGACAATCCAGCTGTGATTGCCAAGTACTTTCTGGATTGCATCGGTGCCATTGGCGTGGTTCCTATGAGAATTAGGACTGGCCATGGGAAAGAAAACAGTATCTTAGCCACTATACAATGTACACATTGCCGCGAACAAACTGACACTTATGCAGGAGCAAGGTCACATGTATGGCAGCAGTACAAGCAACGAGAGGATTGAGTCCTGGTGGTCAGTTCTTAGAAAGAGAAGGTTGGTGTAAACTTTGTTCTGTTACATTTAAGGAGCATTGTCTTTTATCTATATGAAAGAGATGTTTTGTCTGTACATTGGTTAGAACCCACTCTTTCAATGATATGATATCTTTATAATTCTTTTTGTGAATTATAGTGTGATAACGTTAGAACTTTGACTTTGGACATTTTATACATTTTCTTACTCACTGAAAATATTTTCTATAATTGTAAATATTGGAATCTGGTATCCGAGATCCGCAGTCCATTCGTATCTGCGGAAATTCATAACTCAAATGTTTGTAAGTACTGTAGGGAACTTACTGTACAAATGTATGCAGGAGCCGTCATAAATTATACATAATAGTGCATGTGTTTTGTTGGATTCTTTCTTGATCAAGTGTGTTATCACCTGAATGTTCTGCATCTGGAGATTGTGCAAGCTTCAGTAGACAGAGGCCAACCCTGCGAGGACCCAGAGGCATACAGAGAAGGACCTGCTCCAGCTGGATTTTGCTTCACGATCGTTTGGAGCTACCCATGCTGCTCCTGTGCTCTCAGTGATCCAGAACCCATCTGCCCTCTGCACCGGCTGACTCATCCCTGAGCTGAACTGGACTTCATGTTAATTTAAATATTTTCTGCTATATCGAACTTTCAGCTGCATAACACACACAATGTTATATAATTTCTGCTATCCGCTATCACCCTGTTCCCTGTTGAGTCTGGTTCCTCTCAAGGTTTCTTCCTATTGCCATCTCAGGAAGTTTTTCCTTGCCACTGTCGCTGTCACCCTTGGCTTGTTCATCAGGGACAATCTTCCACATACACCATACATTTTCTTTTCATTTTTTTAAGCTGCTTTGAGACAATGACCATTGTTTAAAGCGCTATAAAAAATAAAATTGAAATTCTCATGAATATAAATAGTGAGACACTATTTTGTGCATGATTACACTCAATGCAGATACTTTAATTTTCTCTGTCCTCCTAGAATATATAGAAACCTGAGCCATGCAGGGTAAAGTGTATGTTTAGTGTTAGACAAAATGCCTGGCAACTGCAGGGGTGTCCTGCATGTACGTACAAAACCAATACCCCTTGAAAATATCACTCCATTTTTTTTAAGTTGGCAGCTATGCCACGTTTATTTTAGGAATAAAAATTTGTCATTGTAAATTTATCATCAGACTTTATTATGAAAAGGAACAGAAATTATCAAACCACAGATATTTTTGATTAAAACATTTCTATTTCGCATCAGATTTTAATGTGTAATATATTTTTTAATTGTGTTTAATCATTATTCTTTTCCTTAAAATATTACTTTGTACATTTTGTCATTACTTCCATCTACATTTAATATGAGGATGTTTGGTTGGTGAATGCTGCTGAACAAGAAAGGATAATGATCCAATAACGGTGCCTACAGATGTGGCCATTAAGAATGCCCGTCTCGACGAAAGGGATCTCACGAGCTGCCAGGGCAGTGAAGATCACAGGCACATCACATACATTACCTGTAGGGGGCAGTCATGTTTCAATCGCAGGTATTGCGTCTCTACTGAAGCCGATAATGTGTTAATCTCTCTGAGGCTCCCATTGACATCAAGCAACAGAGCTCATAAACATGTCAAGCTCAAACAGTAAATACTGATATGTATTCATTCTTCATTTTCTTCTCTCCTTCTTTTGTATCAATAATGATTCTTCTTTGACTTCCCTTTCTTAATCTATTATTATTATTATTATTATTATTAGTAGTAGTAGTAGTAGTAGTAGTAGTAGTAATAGGAGTAGGAGAATAAACAAACCTGGCAGTTTGTCTTGAATAGATAAATTGAGTTCATGAAAGTCTTGGGAAGTGGCGGACTGGCCATTTGGACTGGCCCAGTCAGTACGCAAATATATGAAAAATGACAGAAACCATAATATTGCATCTCTTTTCTATGCAGATAGATGAGTGCATTGATTGTACCAGCGCAACCATGTCTGTGTGCCCCTGGTGGGTATGTCCATAGAAACTACATTATAACACTCAGAGATAACTTTTTGTTTGGGTTAGTGACTGATGTACCTAACTTTTTTCAGCAGAGACTTTGTTTCACTAAATAATCCATGACTTTTCATAATTATATAAGACCTATTGACACCTGCTTCCCAGGACTTGTATTGACATGTCAGCTGTTCACACCTATATAGGCAGATTCCTCACACAAACACGCTTCTTTTGTGAGAAACAAAAAAATAAAGCATGGTTTCTGTAATATTCATTGAAGTACAATTCTTATGCCCACAAAAAATAAATTAGACAGCAAAAATATGTTTTATTATGACTTGAATAAAGCAGCGCACATCGCTCTGTCGTGTTGTAAAAGCCACCATTTATTTCCTGAGTAGTGTATAAATTGGTAGTTGCTGCAGTTCTGGGGAAGTATGCCAGTATTTTTATCTATAATCTGTGCACGCATTGATCAGCTTTTTGATCAAAACGCTGCCTTTTGTAAAGTGAAAGTGAGTGCCGTGGGTTCACACACACCAGTGAGCAGCTTGTTTTCAGTCATAAATTCACATTTTACGGATTATTTCCAGCTGTGGTCAAATAATGGATGAAATAATTATTCAATGCTGGAAATAGCAAAAAAGGCATGATGATTACTATTATAAAAAACCTGAAGCACTTCATGCGAATTCATGTGACAAGTCATTGTCTCGGGTAGATTTTTATGTTTATATAAGAATATTAACTTGAAAATAAAGTTTTTTTTGTTTCTTCTGATGGTGCTCAATGTCAAAACATTTTTACGTTTTAACGTAGATATGTTGTTTTTGACATCAATTGACGACATTCACTACATTCGCACAGTCAATGCCATCGGGAAATTTTATTAATTTAAAAACAATTTAAATGAGGAATTGCCATGTCTTTCATTGTTTTGTCCCTGTTAAGTCATTACTAAAACTAAATTAGGCAGCACAGTGGTGAAGTGAGTGAGTGTATGAATGTGTGTGTGCTCCTTGTGCCCCAAGGCACCCGCGATCCTGAATACAGGATGAAGCGGTATACATGATGAGTGAGTGAGTGATATAACAAAATTTTAAGTATGAATTTTAAAGCATGACCATGCACCATCTGGTGGATATTCTGTGAAGCACAACACATTTATTTAAATTATAAAATGGTGCTTGTAGGATTTAGCAAACAGTTTGCATGCTTCCACAGAAAAAAAAAACACTGCATTCATAATGGCCACATCTGTAATTAGTTTCCCAGGTGATGTTGTATCCTCCAGCAGTTGGGGGCCTAGAGAGAGCTGATTGGCTGAGCTCTCTCAGAGGGGAGGGATGGGAGGACATTATTATGCAAGTGGAAGGAACGGATAGCACAGTTCTCTGAGTGTGTTATGTCAACCCAAACAACATCAGATTACTAGTACTGACTTCAGCCTCACTCCATGAAAAACTGAAAGTCAAAGCCAAGTGGAACAATCATGTTAGCATATCAATGTCCTTGAAATGACATTGATATGGTTAATACATTTTCAGCAACTCTTAAATGGGCAGTGTGAACCAGCCATTAATTCTGTCACAGTGTCATTTTACATCAACCACGAGCAATTCACCAAATAAGGAATGATGCACAGTAAGTGTGTAAACTCTCTGGAGGCTAAATTAGTTATTTTTAAGTTTTTGCTAGACTGACAATAAGAGTAAGATAAGAGTAAAACCATAACATGGATGGTGCAGCATTGGCTAGGAGACATATTGATGGATTATTAGGGGGTGTTTGTGTGTGCTGGGCCAGTGGAATCTTAGAAAGGAAACCATACAGTGAGTTTCAGTTTCCTTTTTATGACGGTGTTAATTGGGGGAGTGAGCAGAATAGGGTTAATAATAACCATAAGAAAAATATAATAACATATAAAACTTAAACTGTAGTATGGAAGTGATCATCACTTAGTTATAGAAGTCTAGTTATAGTATAAAGGGAGGAGATGATCAAGCTCCTGATCTCCAGCCTCAGGACATCAACACTGACAGATTATGAACAGTCACACACACACACACACACACACACACACACACACACACACACACAAGTGAAGAGAAATGAGATTGGATGCTCAAGCAGTGACGCACATCACACACAGATACTAAAGTGAGCATGTACAGAGATGAGTTTATGAAAATGTTACCTGGTTTAATGGCGGGGTCTAATTGGTCTTTAACTTCCTATCATGGGGACAGAGCACAGAAATATACCAACAACACACACACACACACACACAGTCAGTATGAGCTGCAGGAGAGGCAGAACAGACCTGAGCAAAATAGCCTGGATCCGTGGCCCCATTCCAGGACCTGCGAGCGTAGTCGCGAAGAGACGATTCAGGGGGACGTTGCTTGGTCCGGGTTCCTGGGCCAGAGCCTGCTTGACTTTGGTTTTTATGTTTAGCTCCAAGGCAGCAACGAGACAACGAGATGGCAGAATGGGGTTGCATGGCGTGGGATCCTGTGGGGGAGAGAACTGACGCGAGAGGGCGTCAGGCTTAGTGTTCTTTGAACCTGTGTGGTAGGAAAGGGTGAAATTGAACCTAGAGAAGAACAATGACCACCGAGCTTGACGAGCATTGAGTCTCTTGGTGGTACGAAGGTACTCTAGGTTCCTGTGATTGGCCCACACTATGAAGGGGAGCTCAGCCCCCTCCAGCCAATGTCTCCACTCCTCCAGCGCTAACTTGATGGCTAGGAGCTCTCGGCTACATCATAGTTCCTCTCCGGCGGAGGCAGATGGCGGGAGTAGAATGAGTAGGGTTGAAGCTTGTTGTCTTGTGGGGATCTTTGGGAGAGAATTCCCCAAACACCAGTGTTGGAGGCGTCCACTTCTACCACAAACTGGCGAGATGGGTCGGGTATGGTGAGAATGGGGGCTGAGGTGAACCGTCTCCGAACGGAACCACCAAACATTCATAGTGCCCAGTAGGGGTGTTGAAGGCTGTTTTCCCACTCATCGCCCTCCCAGATGCGGACGAGGTGATAAGCATTTTGTAGGTCGAGTTTGGTGAAGATGTCAGCTCCCTAGAGAAGTTCAAAGGTGGTGGCTATGAGTGATAAAGGATAGTTCTTCCTGACAGTTACTTCATTAAGTCCTCTGTAATCAATGCACAGACGAAGATAACCGTCTTTTTTCTTGATGAAGAAAAACCCCGCCCCAGCAGGTGAGGTGGATGGATGGATAATTCCGGCAGTAAGGGACTCGGTGACATACTTATTCATGCCCTCTCTTTCTTGGCGTGCCAGAGAATAAAGTCTGCCTTTCGGTGGAGAGGTGCCCAGGACGAGATCAATAGGACAGTCATATGCTCGGTGAGGTGGAAGTGACATGGCTCGGGTCTTGTTAAATCCCTGTCTGAGATCATGGTATTCACTGGGAACATTAGGGATGTCTGGGGTCATGGACATGAAGGGCTCCAACCCGAGATGACGTGCTTGTTCCAGTCAATCTTGGGACCATGGAGGGCTAACCAGGAAAGTCCAAGGACCAAGGCTGCGTGTGAATTGGCGAGATCCATGAGCTCGTGGAGGTCCGTGGGAAGTTCATGAAAGATGAGATCATCCTTGACAGCCTTGGAAAACCCCTCCATCTGCTAAGGCTCTGTCGTTCCACCCACTAGGGGCGGCCAGGGTACAGAGCTTGTAGTCTCACTAACCTAATTCTGGCCTCCCTGCCGACGTAGGAATGGTCAAAAACCCTTTTCATTTCCTTGGAGAAGTCCTTAAAGTTCTCGCAGCATGGGTTGTGAGCTTGGGTAGATGGGTAGAGAGCCGTGCTCCACTCCCTGGCTCTACTGGCATTGAGAGAGGAATGACCTACAAGTTCCTGGTTCTCCCCCGTAAGTGGGAGGAGCTGGTAGGCGTGGCTCTCGCAGGGTTCCAGGGCTTGAGATCTGAGCTGTAGGCACCCAGAGGCGCTGTATTTGGGTGGTGACCTCCGCGAGTGTCTGTCTGGTGGTGACGAACTCCTCCTGATGCTTACCAAGGAGAGGGCCTTGATTCTCCAGCTCCTGTCTCATCCTGTCCAATCCTGCTGGATCCATAGTGTGGCCAGATTATTTTATCAGAAGCGAAGATCGTTGGCTGTGCAGATGGATCCAGGTGCAGGTGATGCAGCAGTCTGTAAGTCTCCATAGATCTCCTGTTCTGCTGCAGTAGTGAGAGTGGGAGCATAAGAGCTAAGTAGTGAGATCCGTATTGTTGTAGACGTGCTGAGACGTGAGACTGAGCCATAGTCGCGAAGGCGGAAACGTTAGATCAGAGCTGTTAATTCTGTCAGCAAGAGCGTTGAGCCAAAACGCGAAGCCGTAGACGGGGGACGAAAGCGAGAGTTCAAAGCCGTTAAATCCGTCAGTGAGGCAATTAATCCAAAAACGTGAGACGAGAATCAGGAAAACAAGAAAACAAAGCCGAAAAACAAAAAAAAAAGAGTCGAAAAAAGTGAAACCATGAATATTGAGGTGAAAACACACACACACAGGGGTGGATCTACCATTTGCCACGCCAGCACTAGTGTCCTATTGTTCTAAAAATAAAAGAAATTCCTCGACCAATTTACAGCAGCGACTCTGTATTTTGATGACATAGTGTGACGAGCATCCCAATCATCTATCAGCATCGCTGATAAAAATTAATTGTTCAATAAAACCATCCTCCGGGGTTTGTTCACTTGTATTTCCGTTGTTGCTCTTTATTCCCCGCCACAATACCCATAGATAAAAGAACAAAGACTCGTCTTTCTATTAAAGCATAGTCCGAACAAACGACACTCATGAACTTCTTTGTTTTAATTAATCAAAGACATTTATCACACACAAATGACTCAATTGTCAATCTGGCCAGTTTTTTTATATCTTCGTGTATATTAATGACTAACAGCTTAACTGTTAACTATTTTCAAAAGTATATTGTTCAGTTCAGTAGCTTGAATCTTCAAGATTCAAGATTCAACCTTTGATAACTGGCGTCACGCATTTGGCCGTGTCCAGTCCATCGATATGCTAAATTTGAGAAACAAATCCAGGTACTGAATTACTTTTAATACTTAACAAATTAATGTTGAATTAAGGTAAAAAAAAAAAATGTTTTAACAAGTGTTGCCTCTATTTGCTTGCTAGTTATATGACAACTAAATAGCAAGTTTTTTTAATCAGCTCTATTTAACGTTAACCTTATTACCTTGTTAGCCTTGTTAGTCAAAATTGTTCAGTGTAGTGTATGGTTGGAAAGCAATAAAGTCTAAACTTCATACTTGTTGCATCTCCCAGGATACTATGAAAAGAAAGGCTGACATCCAGAGTTTTTTAAACCAAAAAGAAAAGGAAAATCAGAATCAGATACTGTGGGAGTGGAAGGTGCAGATAAGATAGAAAATGGTACAAAAGAAGTTGTGGAAGACAGAGGAGGGGATGGAGTGTTGGAAGAAAGAAAAATATAAAGCTTTCAGGGTTTTTTATGAGTTAAAAGCGATTGTGTTTGTTTTCTCTTTGTTTCTATATATTGTATATAGTATATTATAAGTATTATAATATATAAACTGATGACAAAGAGCTAGAAAGAAGTGAAGAAGCAGAAGATATCCAGCATGAAGTGAGTGAAGAGGTGGAAGAAAAAAGGTTAAGAGAGGAAGAGAGCTCAGATATTGAAAGAGAGGAGAGAAAGCTTGAAACACCAGCACCCTGTTTGTCAGGTGACCATGGTATGTTGTTCATTGTGCTTTTCAAATATTTTTTACATAAATAAAAAATAAGCACAATCTATTTGATTTATTTAACCTATAATCATTTAAAGAACCATAGCTCAATATATGCATAGCTTTGCTTATCTTGGGTACATTCAGTGTTCTTTAATATATATTGTCAAGTCATGCGGTGGTGCGCACAGACGCAGCAGCCCGGTGCTCTCTTTGTTGGCATCGTTTTTTCATTTTGTTAGTGCTACTAGTGTTTCGGCATACTGTTACTATATCGAGGCTCTTCGGTACAGTCGGGATTAACTCTTCAGCGTTAGTGGTGCTGTACATCACCTCAATGTTTTCATCCCTCCCGAGATTGCTAGATCACCTCCGAGGATTCCGGCAGCAGCAAACCGGAGGAGGAGACATTGCGAGCGGAGGCGGAAGAGAGGCAAGCGGGCAGGCGTGAAGGTTAGGCTAACACCGTCCCAGATGCGGCTATTGGGCTGACCGGATTCACCGTGCACCGAGCTGACAGGGTGGCAGGTTCTGGTAAGAAGACCGGCGGAGGACTGTGCATCTATATTAACAACTCCTGGTGCACACAGACCATGGTAATGGACAGACTTTGTTGTCCGGACGTGGAATTCATGCTGCTAAAATGTAGACCTAGAATGTAGACATCTGTGCTGTGTACATACCACCTGACGCTAATGCTAAGCTAGCACTAGCACAGTTACATGATGGCATAAACAACAGCCTGGCTGCGCATCCGGACAGTATCTTTATAGTGGTGGGCGATTTCAATCATGCTGACTTGAAGAGCATCCTTCACAAATTTCATCGCAGCGTGAAATGTGCAACCAGGGGAGATAAAACATTGGATCAGGTATACACTAATGTAGCAGATGCATATAAGGTTCAGGTTTATTCCCATCTTGGCCTGTCTGACCATCTGTCACTTTTGCTACATCCAAAGTATACCACAAGGAATAAAACTGCTGGATTCAGTGTAAGTACTGTAAGATCATGGCCTGAGGATGCTATCCCTAGGCTTCAGGACTGCTTCTCCTCCACAAACTGGGACATATTCAATAACCACGGACCCATTACACGTCAGTCTCTGCATGAATACACTTCATCAGTCTTAGACTATATCAATTACTGTGTGGATAATGTGACATTCTGGAAGCAAGTGTGTGTGTCTCCCAATAAGAAACCTTGGATGACACATGAGGTTCAACTGCTGATTAAAGCCAAGGATATAGCGTTTAAATCTGGTGAAAGGACAGCGTATTGTACTGCCAGGACGGCACTTAGGAGGGGCATAAAATCAGCCAAAATTCAATACAAGCAGCGGATTGAGGCTCATTTTTACAATTCCAACAACTCCCGGCAGGTATGGGAGGGAATTAGGGTCATAACGGACTATAGGAGAACAACAACTTTCTCTTTTAACAGCTGTGACACCCTAGCGAAGGAGTTGAATAACTTTTATGCCCACTTTGACAGAGGCAATGGAGATTCACCCCTACCCCATCCTCCCTCTAATGATGCTGCACCAGTCCTGAGAAGTCACGAGGTTAGGCAGTGTTTTGGTAACATCAATCCCAGGAAGGCTGCCGGACCTGATGGAGTGCCGGGTCGGGTGCTCAAGTATTGCGCAGCTGAACTGGTGGAGGTCTTCACGACCATCTTTAATCTGTCACTGCCCACATAATGGGTACCAGCATGTTTTAAAAGAACTACAATAATTCTCATCCCCAAAAACCCTAACATTACCTGTTTAAATGATTATAGACCAGTTGCACTCACACCCATACCAGCAAAGTGTTTGGAGAGGTTGGTGATTAAGCACATCAAGGATGTTATACCACCCACACTAGACCATTACCAGTTTGCATACAGAGCCAACAAATCCACAGAGGATGCAGTGGCTATTGTGCTCCATCACATGTTGGAACATCTGGAACACAAAAATACATATGCTAGGCTTCTCTTTGTGGACTTTAGTTCAATACCATTTTGCCAAATAAGCTCCAAATTAAGGTCTGTGAGCTCGGACTAAGCACTGTATTGTGTAACTGAACTATGGACTTTTTAACAAATCGTTTACAGTGTGTGGATAAAAGCATATAATCCACAGTGCTCATCAACACCGGGGTCCCCCAGGGATGTGTACTTAGTCCGTTACACTATACACGCATGACTGCTGCGCCGCCCTTCCTTTTAATTACATCATTAAATTTACTGATGACATCACAGTGTTAGGCCTGATCACTGACAATGATGAGTCCTCATACTGAAGGGAGGTGGAACATATGGCAGCTTGGTGTGACGCCCACAACCTGGCTCTCAACATCAAGAAAACCAGGGAAATGATTGTGGATTTTTGTAAGGGCACAAATACCATCCACCTACCACTTACTATTGGAAATGGGACGGTCGAGAGGGTTATCAGCTTTAAATTTCTTGGCATAACTGTGACAGAGGACCTAACGTGGGGCAATAACATCAACTCTGCCATAGGGAAGGGCCCCTTAACGTTAGGCAGAGAAAAATGCTATTTTAACATGTAATTATTTAACTGTCATGCACACTCATAACACGACCGGCACTAGGACCCGGAAGTAATACGGTCGGGTTTCAGGAAGCATAAAAGGAAACAAGATGACGCATCACATCGCTCAGTCATTGAGTTATGCCCGTGCTATCGCCGTCGCCTCGCTCGTCCAAACGTGAGTACTCACTTTCTTGGGTTATCGCTTCTGATTGGGTGTGTGTATTTAGAACGCGGGTTTATTTGTGTAAACTCTTGCTCTCGCTTCGGGAGAGTTCTAAGAATAACTTGCGTGGTTATCCTGCCTACTCGCGCTACTTCCGCGTTTGGGTTTACCATCCACGCTACAGGGCTAACTGCTAAGTCTTCTGCTTCATCTCCGGTTAGTCCGTGACAGAATGACTGAGCCACCGGCAGTAAACCCAGCGGAGTTTGCTCACCTCTGCGATGTGGTTGACCGGCATGCTAAGCTGATCGATCAGCTCCGTGGTGAAGTCGCATCGCTCCGCACGGAGCTCCAGGGCGTCGCGGCCTTGCGCCGCGAGGTGGCGGAGCTGCGACAGGAGAATGCGACCCTCCGCGGGGCGGCCGCTCAGCCGGCTGTGGCCACGCCCATCGCAGCGGCTGCTGCGCCGCCAACTCCCTCTCCACCTTCTGATGTTTTTCTATCTTTACCGGATAAATGGAATGGCACGGATGGGAAGTGCAGTGTTTTTCTAACTGCGTTGGATCTTGTGTTTGAGTTTAATTCCACCAGATACTCCACAGACCGACCGCGCATTGCTCTTCTCGTCTCGTTGCTATCCGGGCAGGCAGCTGAGTGGGCCACGGCGGTTCTTCGTTCGGATTCAGATGTCGCCTACTCCTACACCGAGTTCACCCGCCAGCTCAAGCTCACCTTTGAACATCCAGCTGCTGAGGTGGGGACCGACTCCAAGTTGTATCATCTAAAGCAGGGAGGGTCGTCCGTGAGCCGTTACACCGCGGAGTTTCGTACTCTCGCCGTACAGACCGACTGGGGAGACTCCGCACTCCGGACGGCCTACCACGAGGGACTGGCTGCGCGGATAAAAGACGAGCTCGCCGGACGAGAGCTTCCAGCTACCTTGGAGGGTTTAATTCAACTCGCCCTCCGGATCGACCAACGGCTGCTCGTTCGCCCCAAGCCAGCTCCCCGTACCCTGCCACCCACCATGACTGCACTACCACACACCACGCCCTTCCTCTCCCGCTCACCAGTTCCAGAAGTTCACGCCCCATTCACTGCAGCACCCACCAGGACCGTCGGTACTCCACCTCCCGCCGTGGTTGACACAGGAGTCGGGGAACCCATGCAATTAGGGCGCGCCTCCTTGACCGCTGCAGAATGGGAACGCCGATTCAGAGAGGGGCTCTGCGCGTATTGTGGATCTTCTGCACATCATCGGGCCATCTGTCCTCTGCGGCCGGGAAACGCGCAGCCCCGGTGAGAAATGGGAGGAACTCACCGGGTCCCATGTCCCTCTCCACCACCATGACCAATGATTCCCGTCTCACGGTTAAAGTATATCTCCAGTTTGGCCAAAAACGGGTCGGAAGTACCGCGTTCGTCGACTCCGGGGCAGCAGGTAACTTCATTGACTCTTCCTATGCCAAAAAATTGGGGATAAAGATCGAGGCGTTATCCCAGCCTGTAACCATTACATCAGTCGATGGTCGGCCTCTCTCCTCCAGCCCCATATCCTTTCAAACCCAACCTATCACCCTCATCATTAACCAACATCAAGAATAGATCCAGTTTCACACCACCACTATCTCCTCACCACCTATCATCCTCGGACACCCTTGGCTGCTGCAGCACGACCCGCTCATATCCTGGACCCAAAGCCGGACCCTCCAATGGGGGCCGACCTGCACTGAGCTTTGCCTACGGGCCGAGGCTGGGACGTGCTCTAGGGAGTCCGAGGCCCCCGATGTCGACACAGATAAAATCCCGCTAGACTACCGGGACCTGGCTGAAGTCTTTTGTAAGAGACGTGCGACCCATCTACCACCACATCGCTCATACGACCTGGCGATCGATCTTCAGCCAGGTGCGACACCACCCCGCGGCCATCTCTATTCATTGTCCAACACCGAGACGCAGGCGATGGAGGAGTATGTTTCCAGTGGACTTCGCCATGGTACCATCCGCCCCTCCTCCTCACCTGCCGCTGCGGGGTTCTTTTTCGTGAAGAAACGCGATGGTAGTCTACGTCCCTGTGTCGATTATCGGGGGCTCAACAATATTACCATAAAGAACCGGCATCCATTGCCTCTTACCAACTCTGCCCTGGACGCCCTCTCTGGTGCCACCATCTTCACTAAGTTGGACCTCCGGAGCGCCTACAACTTGGTGCGCATCAGAGAGGGCGATGAGTGGAAGACGGCCTTCATCACCCCCACAGGACATTACGAAAGTCTGGTCATCCCATTTGGTCTCTGCAACGCACCTGCCGCTTTCCAACAGTTCATAAATGACGTTCTCAGAGACATGTTAGGCCGTTGGGTGTTCGTCTACCTGGACGACATCCCCATCTACTCCCGAACACTCAACGAGCACATCCAGCATGTCAGAGCGGTTCTAAAGAGATTGCTCGCCCACCAGCTGTACTGTAAGTTGGAGAAGTGCGCTTTCCACGAGCGCTCCACCACGTTCCTGGGTTTTGTCATCTCGCCTCAGGGTGTGGCCATGGACCCGCAGAAATTGGAAGTTGTGAGTCATTGGCCCCTACCCAAGACTCTTAAACAGCTCCAGAGATTTCTCGGGTTTGCCAATTTTTATCGCCGCTTTATCCGGGACTACAGTACCGTTGCAGCGCCACTAACCGCTCTGACCCGCCCATCATCTCACCCTTTCAATCTCACCCCAACTGCTGTCTCCGCCTTCCATGAGCTCTGTCGCCGCTTCACCACTGCTCCCATCCTCCTTCACCCGGATGCTGATAAACCATTCGTTGTGGAGGTGGACGCTTCGGATGTGGGCGCCGGGGCTGTTCTCTCCCAGCGAGGTCCAGACCAAAAACTGCATCCCTGCAGTTTTTTCTCCAAGAAATTTGACGCCACTCAGCAGCGATACGGAGTAGGGGACCGCGAGCTGCTGGCCATAAAGTGGGCCTTGGAGGAATGGCGACACTGGCTCCAGGGCGCCAGAGAGCCGTTCATCGTCTGGACCGACCACCAAAACCTCATTACAATCCGCACGTTAAAACAGCTGAACCCCAGACAGGCGCGATGGGCACTATTCTTCGAAAATTACAATTTCCACCTGTCATACCGCCCGGGGTCCAAGAACACCAAAGCCGACGCCCTCTCCCGACAACACGAGGAAGACGTCCCCCGGGCGGACCCCGCGCCTGTACTACCAGCCACCAAGATCCTCGCACCGCTCAGGTGGGACCTGGAGACGAGGGTTCGCCAGGCACAAGCTACGGAGACCGCACCAGCAGGTGTGCCGCCTGGCCGACTCTACGTCCCCAACGCCATCAGGGCCGAAGTGCTTCAGTGGGGACACTCCTCCCCCCTTTCAGGACACCCCGGGAGACGGCGGACCCTACTGTTTGTACAACGTGCTTTCTGGTGGCCCAGTATGAAGAAGGACGTAGATGAGTTCGTCCAGGCGTGCCCAGTGTGTGCCAGGTCCAAGGACAGCAACAGACCATCACCCGGGGAACTTCAACCACTCCCGGTTCCCCGCCGACCCTGGACACACATTGCCGTTGACTTCATCACGGGCCTGCCGGTTTCGGAAGGAAAGGACACCATCCTCACCATCGTCGACCGGTTCTCCAAAGCTGTTCACCTGGTGGCCCTCTCCGGACTCCCGTCAGCTAAAAGGACAGCTGAGCTGATATTAGAGCACGTAGTCCGCCTGCATGGGTTCCCAAAGGACATCGTCTCGGACAGGGGGCCCCAGTTCACGTCCCGGTTCTGGAAGGCCTTCTGCCGTCTGATCAATTCCACCTGCAGTCTGTCCTCCGGTTACCACCCACAGACTAACGGTCAGACGGAGCGAACCAACCAACAACTGGAGCGCTACCTGAGATGCTTTATTGCTGATCGCCAGTGCTCCTGGGCCCGCTACCTCATTTGGGCTGAACTGTCACACAACCTCCACCTATCTTCTGCCACCAACCTAAGCCCATTTGAGGTATGCTACGGCTTCCAACCTCCGATGTTCGATCATCAGGAACCGGAGGTGGAAGTGCCGTCGGCCCAACAGTTGGTTCGCCGGTGTCGACGGCTTTGGAGACAAGCAAACCACGCCATTCAAAAGGCCAATCGCCGCTACACCCTGCAACATCGCCGTCGACACCCACCGGGACGAATGTACCAAGTAGGTGATAAGGTATGGCTCTCAACAAAAAACCTACACCTGCAGACTGAGTCAAGGAAACTGTCACCCAGATTCATCGGACCATACCGCATCAACCTCCGGATTAACCCTGTCACCTACCGGCTCCAGCTGCCTGCGGCGCTCCGGATCCATCCGGTATTCCACACCTCCCAGCTCAAACCCTTCACCACCTCACCTATGGTTCCACCCACCCACCCTGCTCCTCCTCCCCGTATGATTGAGGGTGGTCCCGCCTACACCGTTCGCCGGATCCTTGACTCACGTCCTCGGTGCAGAGGGCTCCAGTACCTGGTGGATTGGGAAGGTTACGGCCCCGAGGAGAGATCTTGGATTCCGGCTCGGTTCGTCTTAGACCCCGAACTCATCCGGGACTACCGTCGTCGGGTATCCTCCACCCCAGGACCGTCGAGAGTCGGTCCTGGACGGGGGGTACTGTCATGCACACTCATAACACGACCGGCACTAGGACCCGGAAGTAATACGGTCGGGTTTCAGGAAGCATAAAAGGAAACAAGATGACGCCTCACATTGCTCAGTCATTGAGTTATGCCCATGCTATCGCCTGTCGCCTCGCTCGTCCAAACGTGAGTACTCAGTTTCTTGGGGTTATCTGCTTCTGATTGGGGTGTTTTGTGAATTTGAGAACGCGGGTTTATTTGTGTAAACTCTTGCTCTCGCTTCGGGAGAGTTCTAAGAATAACTTGCGTGGTTATCCTGCCTACTCGCGCTACTTCCGCGTTTGGGTTTACCATCCACGCTACAGGGCTAACTGCTAAGTCTTCTGCTTCATCTCCGGTTAGTCCGTGACATTAACATAATAATCATTTATTTTAATAATGAAATAAAGGCATTTAGTCACAATATTCCACTGTATTTCTTAATATAATTTATTTACAATAAATAAAAATCTAAAATGTATTACGTTCATTTTTGTTTGACAAACGAGTGTCTATGTAGGCACGTAAATTTTTGAAAAGCATGTGATTTGAGGCTGAGTTCTAATTGGATTTTTTCAAATCATCCTTGGGGCGCAGCACTGTACGCCGCGAACCCTCCCACTTTTGTTTTTAGTGAATCAATATTGTTTTAGCGAATCAATATTTCGGCTCATGTGATTGGAACATTCTCAACGAGTCTTATTAACGGTCAGCAGGTTGTTACTACATGTATTGAATAGTGATTGACGTGGAAGCCAGATAAATATGAGAGAAAATTCTGTTGTTTCTTTGCTAAAATACCCCTTCGCAAGGCGATCGGACGAAGAAAGAAAAAAACAGTTAAAAAGCTTAGACCAGATCGAACTGATCTTCTAATAAAGCAGCAGTCAAGTGATCACGGCCGAACTTACACTCTATACTTTTTCATCACTTCTTATGGCAAGCGGAGCTGGCTGACTGCATGCGATGTCATGCCTTTATTTTATACTAATAGTAATGATGCTTAATCACCTGATAAATCCCTATTTACAGATGATTATTAAAAGTTTATTAAAAGTTTAACAGTTAATTTTGTTTGCCCCCACAGCGAACAGATGGAGCAACCTGCTTATTCAACTACACAACTTTAAAACTTTACAGGTAGTCACTGATTAATGAGGCCTGTTCTGAGACTATGTGCTATAAAACAAGAAATGGTAGCAGCACCTTCCCGAGTGGGATGGACTCGACACCCACTCACCCCACAGTGAGGGCTCTAATGCCGGAATAGGGGATGGCTACCTCCGCCTGCGGCACCTAGACTTTCACGCTCTTTAATCCACTCTAAAATCTGGAGACCAATATTTTCTCTGTCAAAGTGCGAACTAATACACACCTATCACAAATAAAGTTATCACTAACGATGGTTACAATAGTCCAACCTAGAGGTGATAAAAGCATGAACTAGTTTTTCTGCATCATTTAGTGACAATATGTTTCTTATCTTGGCAATATTTCTAAGGTGAAAGAAAGCTATCCTGGTAATATTATCTACATGTGCTTCAAACGAAAGGCTGGAATCTATAATCACACCAAGGTCTTTTACTGTTGCATTTGATGGAACAGAAAGGCCATCTAAAGTTACAGTGTGATCAGAAAGCTTACTTCTAGCTACTTGTGGTCTTATAACCAGAACTTCTGTCTTATCAGAATTAAGCAGAAGAAAATTAATTAACATCCAATCTCTTATATCCTGCACACACTGCTCAATTTTAGCAAACTGTTTTTTCTCATCTGGTTTTGCTGAGACATATAATTGTGTGTCATCAGCATAACAATGAAAACTAATACCATGTTTACGAATTATGTTGCCCAGAGGAAGTATGTAAAGGGAAAAAAGCAGTGGGCCTAAAACTGAACCCTGTGGAACACCAAACTCATGAGGAATGAGGAATGGTCACCATCTAAATCTACAAAATGATAACGATCAGTCAAATAAGATCTGAGCCACAATAGGGCAGTTCCCTTAATTCCTACTACCTTTTCTAATCTGTGAAGGAGAATACTATGATCAATGGTGTCAAAAGCTGCACTGAGGTCCAGTAACACAAGTATAGTGACGTAACCCTGATCAGAGGCCCATAGGAGGTCGTTTACTACTTTAACAAGTGCTGTCTCTGTGCTGTGATGAGGCCTAAATCCTGACTGATACAGTTCATTTATGCTATTTCTGTGTACAGGGTGGGCCATTTATATGGATACACCTTAATAAAATGGGAATGGTTGGTGATATTAACGTCCTGTTTGTGGCACATTAGTATACATCAGGGGGCAAACTTTTCAAGATGGGTGGTGACCATGGTGGCCATTTTGAAGTCGGCCATCTTGGATCCAACTTTTGTTTTTTTCAATAGAAAGAGGGTCATGTGACACATCAAACTTATTGGGAAAAACAATGGTGTGCTTGGTTTTAACGTAACTTTATTCTTTCATGAGTTATTTACAAATTTCTCTTTGTTCACAGCCATTGACATGTCGAAGAGGTTAACACGTGATGAGCGGATCGAAATTGTGTTGATATCTGGTGAACGCAGTGTAGGAATGAACAGGATGCAGAGTGGGCTATCAGTCTATTGCACCCCAGGGGTCCCCTTTTAGTAAACTACATGACTCCAGCTCCTCCTTTTATCTGTCTTCTGCGACAATAAAGTCCCTCTCTTATCTGGAAGCAGGACTCGTAAGAGGCCCTGGAGAAGAGGGCCTGCCACACCTGGAAGCTGTAAAAGCCCAAAGACCTCGACCTCCAACCTGTAAATTGGCCATCTGATAAACAAGGGAGACATCTTTACACCTCTGAATGGGGGAAACACCCTCCCTAACCTAAGTTTACTGATACCCCCTTAGACCTCCAGAGAGGCCTTTAAGCGAACAAAGGGACACATGGCCGAGACTCGGCTGCCGATCTGCTCTAAAGTATACTAATGGGACAAACTGACACCTATATATATGTATCATATTATATCATATCACCTGTATTATCATGTAATATCTATATGAATCTCTGTTTACTCTATCTGTCATAGAACACGTAACCAGCAGTTATAAAGTCTTTTTAAGTAGATGAAGGCATGAATGAATGTGTGAGACATGCGATGTGTGGTATCTACGGAAAGCTTATCCTATTCAAGGAATGCTTATGTACATGGATTACTAGTAACATGAACAGAGCATGTGTAAAGTTAATTCATAAAGGTATTAAAAGTTTCCAACCGGATAAGTACCACGTGATGGCCATATAACCTGGCCTAATGTATGCACAAGGGGAGGAAACACGTGAGGCGGGGATAATCCCGCAACCCCCTCTGATTGGAGCAATCACTCGTGGGATGGACCGATAACAAAGGGTTAAAACGCCACGGTCCGAGCACATCGTGGGTCTTCCAGCGTCTTCCAACATCATCCAACGACTGACCATCTGAAGGAAGCAAGCTCGCCACTCGGGCTTCGGCCCTTGTGAGCGCTACGACGTCTTCCAACGTCACGTCATCCAATGACTGACCATCCGCACATTTGAAGCAAGCTCTCTCTCTCTCGTCGCTCGTCCACCGTCGACTCTCGCATTGCGTCTGACCGGCAAGCTAACAGCTCATCTGCTCTACACGGCGTCACGAAACTTCGTGCCAGAACTTCAAATACGCCACAAAGGCTCCGCTAGAAGAAGCGTCAGAGCTCCGCCGTCAGTAACCGAGCAACCAGCGCATCAGCGAAGGGCTTGCCAGAGAGACTTCATCACAGCGCTAGAGCACCAATCAGCAACGCCGTGATTCCCTAACACCGAACACGAATCACAGAGGAAGACCGCAGCGCAATGCAAGTAAACAAACAAAAGCTTCATACCTTGCTGAAATTGGTGCTCACGTCATAACAAACCGTAAGATTAAACGCAAGGCTCTGCTCTTGTGACTTTCAGGTCTAGTGAACATTACTAGGAAATTACGTCAACTTCATCCTTTGAACTGTATTGTGTGTGTGTGTGTGTGTGTGTGTGTGTGTGTGTGTGCATGTGTGTATTTAATAGCTTAGTTTCATGTATCATAGTATAGTCAAATAAATTCTTGTTTCTTGATAAAGATCTGTTGTCCTGGTCCAGTAATTTTAAGTCTAAACATTTGCCCAGATCCTAAGTTACCTTGCTCATAATTGTCAAATACTAGATTTTGTTATCATCAGTGGCCACGTGATAAGCAGAACTGGTAAAGTTACACTACATCATACTAAACGCTGGTCGGGTAGTTGATAAAGTGTACGCTATAAATTTCAATTCAGTTTTAATAAAATTGACCCGAATCCTTAAAGATTCGTTTCACCTCTGAACCAGAGCTGAAGTCCTACATAAATGGTGGAGAATAACGCGGGCATTGTTTGACTTAAAATTTCATAAAACCAAAGCATTGTTACTGTATCTTTGCTATTTGAGTGGAAATAGTTTAGAGACAGAGAAACGGAGTTGTTTAACTGCATACAGTATGGTTATCGCAGCACGTTGGCGTATGAATGAATGAATGAAATACGACGCAAGTTGTGTTGAAACCGAAACTAAAGTAGAAGTGAATGTTTAAGTCGCTACAAAAAGCGCATTGAGAGAAGAGCAAGTTCTTTCTCTTATAAGATCTTCAAAGCGAGCGAGAAGTGCATGGTCCACTTTCAAACTCAGCTATAAAGGTTAACTATTGTCTGCTGAGACGGACCAAGTCGCTATAGAAAAGCGCACCAAGAGAGGAGTAAGCGTGTTCCTTGCCCCTTCTCTTTAAAAGAGGCCTCCCATAGTGAATCTGTCTGTCTGTGAATCGGTCTTCAAAGCAAGCGAGAAGTGCATGTTCCACTTTCAAATTCATCTATGTCCCGTTACCGAGCGTAGAGTAGCTAACTAAAGTCTCGATACCTCTTGATTCGCGGAAACTAGTGAATTTGACGCGGTGCTCAGAGAGAGCGTCCAAGCGTGTTTCAGTAAGTTGCGATCAAGGAAATTGTGTGGTTAAAAGCCATGTGTATTTGTGTCTTATGTTATATGTCGTATCTGACAAAGGGCTGAGATCCGCAGAGATCTCAGCAACATTATGGTGTTAAGTGTGTTAACAGCCAAATTGTTTGCCTCACTCTAACAAGTGAAGTGGAAGTCGTTCAGCTACAGAGTTAATAGTGTTTTTCGGGTTGTTCAGTGTAAAACGCGCTGCCGTTTTCACTGACCACCCATAACTGTTAAGCAGTGTACGTAACCATAGCGACGACTGTGACCCGGACTCTAAACAACCTTTTCCGGAATAATTTTTCAGTGCGTATGCGCGATCACCGTGCCAACGCCACCAAAAATCAGCTGTAAACAAAGCCTAGCATAAGCTACGCTAGTTAGCAAACCTAGCGCGTTTACACTATAGCCTATGTGCATGTAGCATCCATGCTAGTAGCATCGAAGGCTTGGAGTTAGCACTTAGCATCTTTCAGTTGTGAATGCCCTGTTTGAAAGTTGTTAAAGTGACCTAACCGAATATCTTTGTCCTAGTATTGCACTGTGAGCACGCAGCAGGCATCAGCAATCGTGCAGTGGAGAAGGAGTCAACAAAACTAACTGGGCGTTGGCTTGGGCGCACCCCCCGGTGGCTATTGATGGGTAGCCCCTAGGTTTAGCCCATTTGCTCGTCTGTCCAGTTAGTCGTTGACATGCCTTCCCCCAAAACCTGCATGGTTGTGCGAAAAGCCACAGGCTGTTTGAGCGGTTCACAACAATACGGTGGGATGGAGTGTTTGGTAAGACCTTACAGGAGTTCACCTGGTGCGCTCAGACGGAGGACCCCACCACTGAGCTCCGACTGAATCAACCCAGCTCATCACTGAGCCTAATGGATAAGCGTATCAGCCCATCCAGTTAGCGAAACCCCAAAGGGAACTTAGGGTCTTCTCAATACTTAGGTCAGTTGTTTTCCCCTAAAACAGCAAACCCAAGTACCTAGATGTATTGAACCAGTAGTACCACCACTCGGTCAACCCTATTAAGTATCTTAACTCGGGGAGAAAACCCACACTATCTTCTTCTCTTTTTCTCAGTTTCCTCTTCTAGCTTGACTATTGCTGCTATTATAGGATTGTACCTGTGAAAGTCACAAAGCAGAGAACTTTAGAAACGAAACATATTTTGAAATGTGAATTCTTAGGTTCAAAGTCTTCGACTCTTCCTGTACATTCCCTTGTCATACCGAGATCCTACCAATCCACGACTAAAGCAGGTCAATTAGAAAACCATCCATAAAATTGAAGGCGCATCTAGAAGCGTTTGTTTGTGTATGGTTGTCAACCCTACTAGCTGAGTAAACCAGTACTGTCATTGTTATTGTCTTCTTTCACCTAGAGGAAATTTGTAATACCAATCGCCATAGTGGTACAGAGAAATCCCCATTTCAAAACCCCGTTATTCAGGAGCACCCCTTTAATAATAAAACAAAAGGGGGAATTAAATTTAAATTTGGTATTGAACAGCATCTGCTGTCAGAAATGCAGATTCGGTTTGTTTTTTTGTTTTCTCTGATTAACATCAGTTGTAACCTTTCCCTACAAAAAAAAGAGAACCTCCTCTTATAGGAAAATGGAAGCTTATCGGTACCACTCTATCCCTTGCTCTGTGCGTTCTTCTTTTCTGCCTCTGTTCTCTAACTGTGTTCTAGCTCTTCCCACAGAGACTCCCAGTTAATAGCATGCCCGCCAGAGGACTACAGTCACAGAGAACCACACTTAGCCTCACTCACACATCTGTTTGCCCTATTTTGTTTTTGTTTTGTTTGTTTCTTATTCCTCAATTATAACATCTGTGTCAGTAGTGGTTCTAGAACCCCGTCAAAACATGTCTCACACCGCAGACCATGTCAGTCGCGGCGAAGATCTGAAGACATCGCTAAGTGTTGCAACCGACAGCCTCCTACCTAAGGCCGCCGAAACACTAAAGCACCAGACACAGAACCAGCTGGATGACAACTTAACGACCTCTATAAGGCAAGTCCCCAAGTCAGTGCTAAAATCCCAATGAACTGTCCAAAATCACCAGCTCCTTACGTCACACACTCATCGTCCCTCAAGCTGAGCAACGGACATGCCGCCGCCCTCCACCAGAAGCTCACACGTGTACAATGACGCATCAGGCAGCTGGAACTGGAAGCCCAGGAGCGACAGAAAGGGGGTGACGAGGTAGAGCAAGACAAAGTGGAAATCACCAGGCTGCAAGAAACCCTGGCAACTACTATGCATGAAGGGGAACAAGGCAAGGCAGACTACGCTGATCTCTCCGAAAGGCTATGGTACGCAGAACGCTGCTAGAAATGCCAGGGCTGCCCCCAGGGAGAAAAACGGCAGAATTAAAGCCCTCAAAACTCACCTGGACAAGGCAAGTAATGAGATCAGCTTCCTCCATGCGACAGCTGGACCATAGTAAAGAAGAGTCCTACAGCGTCACAGAGGAACTCAAGCCCGCCTGCGAATGGTGCTATGAGGAAACGATATGCACCCATCGCATTCCTGCTGAGCAAGACCAGGTCCCCTATTTTTGGACCGACACGTAGTGGAAGAAGTGACGGGGCGGGGTCGACGCATCCCCCAGCACCCTCCAAAGAACCCTACCTCACGGCCAAACACTGAGAACCTGCTCTCTCCAGCCACATGACATCACACGGCATAGACATATTCACGCCACATATGCCAGGCAGCCAAGACATCCACGTTTATCTATGAGACATCGATCTCTTTCTAGAACTGAGACTCCACATCACTGACTAAGGTAGATTCTATCTGTTCCGAACAACATCCAGCTCTGAAGTGCGCGGCTTCCTACACTGGCAGCCTGCTCACACGAAGACTGACTACTACCTGCTCCGAGAAGCACTCATCACAGAAGTTGCTGACTCCGAGTTAGAACAAAGACTAGTGGCTGCTCTGAAAATGAGACAAGGTCGTCGCGAACCTTCGCAAGCCCACTACAGCCGACTCATATAAGCACACTTTGGCAACCGAAATGAACCTGACATGGAAGAAGACTTTAACTTTAAGACTCTCTTCTTAAGAAATCTCCATCCAGGAGTTAATCACCACCTCGGTGTTCTCGCCTGTCCACGAACAAGGGACGTCCAGCAGCTGCGAGATCTAGCACAAAAGGCCTACAGCAAACAGAAGGCGGCTTCCGAAAACATGCTAAATTACCCGCGGTTCTCGATTTCAGCACTCAGAGTCCCGGGTTAGCACTAGAAGGAGCCCGAGGCCAAGACCAAGCCAAACCACCACCCAAAGAGTGGAACCGGTCCTCGTCCAACGGGAACTCCCAAGGGAAGAGACAGAGGAACCATTACAGATCTCAAGCCAACCGAGGGCAACGTGAACTACCACAAGAACAGAGAACATCATCACGCCCCAGTACTCGAGAACTGATGGAAATGATGATGAAAGAATTTTTCCAATGAGAAAAGAAGAGCGGAAGTGGGAAAAGAAAGACAAGCCAGAGTCGTCCTGACTAGCCGACAGAATAAAAGGCAATGACCACCGTACCCAAAGAAATACCCAGCAAATTACCGAAGACAGTGTTGGAGCACGACTCTCCCAGTGCATTGTAACCCCAATAACCCCAAGCACAAAGGGACACCGCCACCGAGTCAAATGACCAGACATCCACACAGAGCTCCGAACCAGACGTATGTTCGAGCCACAGCCCAGACCCCTTCCTCTGTTCACTACAGGTGTACGACCCACTCTCTGGTCCCCGTCGATTCACTACCGAAATCAATGTCCAAGGTATACCTGTACCCGACATAGTACTAGCCCTGTGGGCAGAAAACTCGGCCATCAGTCAGAAACTCTTCTGGGCCTTGAAACGGAGACACCCCAGTTTGACACACGTCCCACAACACAGTCGCCTGTCCATCAGCCGAGGGTCAAACACCATGGCTACGTCCAAAATCATCTGTGCAGTGGATATGGCATGGAATAACAGGCAACTGAGTCATTATTTCCTCGTCGTTTTTACCACACAATATCTATGTGGGAGCAGACGTCATGGTTAGACTCAACGCCTGCGTGGATACGCTGAACGATGTCATCTGGGCCCCCCCATTACTTCAACTGACAAGGTCCACCTCTCACAAGAATCTGCGTTCAGGAACTCGAAACTCGCCAATGACAAATTCCTCGCGATCTACGCCATCTCAACACAGCCAGAAAAGGGACTACCAGTAGAAGAGAATACTACAGCTGAGGAGCCTTCACGAGACACCGCAGCGGAAGAACAATATGTCGGATTCAACGCACAGATACAACAAATCCTGAACGATGCGACGCCCTCCACAGTGAAGCGGATCGCCAAGGACTCAAAGAGGTGCTGTGCAAATATAAGAACTCCTTTGCAAAGGATACCCTGGATTGCGGCCTGACCAACATCCATACGGTGCGCATCCCAACCTATCCAAATGCGCCACCCACGTTTGTACGACAATACAAGATTCCCATAGCGTCATATGAGCCGGTGCAAGAAATCATCGACTCAATGTTAGAAAAGGGGGTCATCCGCCCGTGCAACAGCACATACTCTGCCCCGATATGGCTAGTCCTAAAGCCTAATGGCAAATGGCGTCCTACTGTTGATTACTGAAAATTAAATCAGCAGACACCTCTGTCACGTTGGCCCCTGACTCAGCTGGACCAAGAGCTCCCCAAAATCAAGGGCGCGACGATCCTCTCAACACTGGATGTCGCCTCTGGATTCTGGACAATTCCGGTCCACCCTGATGACCAACACAAGCTGGCATTTACCTTCGGCAGCCGACAGTACACCTTCATGCGGTGCCCCTTTGGCTATGCCAACTCACCGGCAGAGTTCAACATTTTCCTAAATAAAGCGTGCCCTGACGCCCGAGGTAATCTGATCTACGTGGATGACGGGCTGCTCAAGAGCTGCAATGTAGCAGACCACCTTGCAGAAATCGATCATGTGCTGACAGAAGCAGGAGCAAAGATCGCCCTTCACAAGGGTCAGTGGTGCAAGACCAAGGTGAACTATGTGGGCCTACTCGTGGGACGAGAGGGCCTCGAACCCCAGTCCAGCCGTACCCAGGCCATCCAAAACATCAAAACACCCACTAATGTCTCCGAACTGCGGAGCTTCCTGCGAGTGTGTAACTATTCACGACAATTCGTGGAGAACTACGCAGACCTCGCCCAACCACTGACCACCCTCCTGAAAAAAGATGAACCCTTCGTGCGGACAGAAGCACAAGACACAGCTATGAGGGAACTCAAGCAGCATTTGTGTTCTGCCCCATGCCTGGCATACCCAGACCCAGAGAAGGAATTCTACCTGGATGCTGGATTTTCTAACCACTGCCTCAGCGCAGACCTCTACCAGCTTCACGACAAAGATAAACAGGTGATTGCCTATGCCAGCAAAATGCTGCTTCCTCCAGAATGCAAATACTCGCACTGTGAGATGGTTCTTCTCTGCACAGTATGGGCGATCCAGCGCTTTTCAAACTACATCGGCGCACAGAAGGTCATCATCGAGACATGTCACCAACCGCTCACCTTCCTCAATAGTCAGAGAATCAGGGATGGCATAGTGACTAATGCACGTATAGCTACATGGCTGATGGCACTCCAAGGACGAGAGGTGGAAGCAAGACACAGCCAAAACCATAAATCAGCTCTGGGGAACAGGCTAGCTGCCTGCCAGCACCATGATACGATGCACCATGCGCCGGCCATCACGGTGCCAAAGCCACCTATGAAGTGCTGAAACAGGTCGTATACTGGCCTGGTATGCAGCAAGATGTCGCAGAGTATGTAAAGGGGTGCTTGGTGTGCTGCCAATTCCAACCAGCAAGCCCCAACCACCGTGCACCACTGCAATGAAAGGGACTGAGCTTTCCATGGTCAGACCTACAAATCGATTGGGTGGGACCCCTACTGTGAACAACACGCGGCAACAAGTACTTCCTCACTGTGGTTTGTGAGTTCACTAAGTGGGTAGAGTGCCTTCCAGCTCCCAACGACACAGCAGAAACCACTGCTTGCTTATTGATGAACCACATCTTCTCGAGATTCGGACTACCTTTAAAGGTGAATTCTGACCGAGGACCCCATTTCACTGCTGAGGTCATGCAGGAAGTGTGGAAACTCCTGGGCATACAAGCTAAGCTGTATAAGTCATCATCCCATCTCGTCAGGACAAGTCAAACGGGTTAACCAAACAGTGACCAGCATGCTGAAAAAGTATGTGGCCGTCAATCAGAACGATTGGGACATGAAGCTTCCCCTGGTATTGATGGCCATCAAGGCTACCCCTCACCAGTCTACCGGAGTATCCCCGTTTGGACTAATAATGGGACGGGAAATGACACTGCCACTGCACATGCTCTACCAACCTGGTGACGCAAACCTCGTCACGGCCTACACCGTCCACCAGGACCTGAAAGAGTTGCATCGGCACTTATGAACGACGTTCACCTTTGCACAACAACAACTTCAGAAAAGTGCAGAAGGCCAACGAGTATAGTACAACCAAAAGGCCTCTCACCAGGAATTCGACATCAGAGACAAAGTGTGGTACTACAGCTTTGCCTAGGCAGAACGCCCCCCCCATCGTCTGTCCAAGAAATTTCTTCCTCACTGGAACGGACCCCACGAGATCATAGACAAACTCTCACCTGTCGCCTACCGAATCAGGATCAAACAAGGGCGCAACGAACCAGCCCTTCGATGGGTACATCGAAATCTAATAAAGAGACATGCTGATCCTGAAAAGAAAGAAAAAGGGAGCCTCACTAGCCCACTAGCCCACCACACTGACATGATTACTACCCTGCTAGAGAATTAGGATTACACATATCCTCTCTTTAACACCACTTTTAACACAATCTCCTCTACCGCACTGCTAGGTCTAACTTTTAGTGTCGCTCCATACATGCGACACAGGGTTTGCTGTCTTAACGTCTTTCAGTATCCCTGTGACCCCTTTCCATTTGTGTTTTTCTGTCTCCTTGCATTCTTCTTTTCTCTCTCTCTTTCATCAGGGAACTACCTTAACCAAGCTTGAATCCGGCTCCCGAAATTAGGTTGACTCCCTTCACCAAAAGTGAATATGAATCATCATAAAACCGTTGTCAATAAATAAAACACAACCCAATCCTAGACAAAGCACCCCTACGTGGTAGTAAGTGTTTCAAGCCTGACAATACGAAATAACAAGGTTAGGCTGTCAGATCCCTGGGCCGATCTCTTCTTCCCTGATGTTCTATGTTTACATATCTGTTCGAGCACATGGTGTTTGTTTTTGTTCGCCCACTAGCTGTCCGCGTTTGTCACGATAATCCCTTCCACTTCCTCCCTAGTTTAGTAAGATGATTTCACTCACCTGTTCCACTCGTTTCCGTCGTGATTGTTTGCGTTATTTATTCCCTTTTGTCTGTTGTCTGGTGTCGGTTCGTTATTTCCGTGTTGGCAGCCGTTTGCTTGCTTCCTGTCTGGTCAAGTCCAGTCCTTGCAAACCTCCAAGTTTTGGCTCCTGGTTAATGCTTCCCGTTTATTTTTTCTCCCTCATTTTTTCTCCTTTTTCTCTCGTTGTTTTAATCCCCCTTTGTCTTCCAGGCCGGTCCGGCTTTTGTTTTTGTCTGCGCTATCCGGCGGCGTCCCGCCCCTATCGCCCTTCGTTCGCCGTGGCAGGAACTACAACTGCACTTTGGAAGTGAAAGCCATTTTTTTCCCTCTACTGAGTAGTTTTTGTTTTTTGTTTTTGTTTTTTTTGGGACTAAGGCGCTCCTGTGTTTTTCCTGCTACAAGGGATATTTTGTTGTTTATTTTTTGCCTTGGATGTTCTGTGGACAATTACTCTATTTTTGACTATCAATAAATCATTGGAATTGATCTGCACCTGTGTCCGTTCTGATTACCCTGACAGAACGAACCAACCAAGATGGATGCAGCAGGTACGGATCCCATCAGGTCGGCTGTGGCCCAACAGGGGGTGCTTCTGGGCCAACATGAGAGCCGACTGACCAGCACCGCGAGAGAGGTCGAGTTCCTCACCAACCAAGTGGCAGACCTCACTGCCCGCATCCAAGTACTCCAGCGAGAAGGCGCCCAAGGAGGTTCGGCCCACCCTTCCTCCTGTCCAGAGCACGAACTCCGTTGCAACAATCCACCCCCCTATGATGGGGACCCCAATTCATGCCGAGTGTTCTTGACACAGTGCTCAGTTGTATTTGCCCTCCAGCCATGCATGTTTGCGGCAGAGGAGACAAAGGTGGCATTCGTTATGACTCTCCTAACGGGCAAGGCGCGAGAGTGGGGAACCTCAGTCTGGGAATCTGGAGCCCCAAATTGTCTCTCATTTGACGAGCTTCGGCAGGAGATGATCAGGCTCTTTGACCGGTCTGCCAGAGGGCAAGAGGCAGCGGACCAGCTCCCACGGCTTCGCCAGGGAGGCCGTTCAGTCACGGAGTTTGCCATACAGTTTAAGACTCTAGCAGCCTCCTGTGACTGGAATGAGGGAGCCTGTCGGGCCATGTTCCGGGCCGGGTTGGAGGAAGACATACAGGATGAACTGGCCACTCATGACTTACCTCGTGACTTCGAAGAGCTCATAAACCTGGCCCTGTGCATCGAGGTTCGCCTCCGTCGTCGGCACAGGCGCCAGCTGATCCGCCTCTCTGGCGAGGTGGAGGGCTCCCACTCACCTTCAGCAACGTCCGATCTACCAGATCCCGAGCCCATGCAGCTGGGACGTCTTCGTCTTTCACCCCAGGAGAGACAACAGCGTCTGACCCGGGGCCTGTGCTTCTACTGTGGAAAACCAGGCCACTTTGCAGCAGTCTGTCCGGCAAAAGCCAAAGATCACCGGTGAAGCGGGGGATCCTGGTGAGCACGATACCTTTTTTACAATCCCCCTCCTCACGAATCCTTTTACCTGTACTGGTCCAATACAGGGGAACTTCAGAGTCCTGTTCGGCGTTGGTCGATTCAGGGGCTGAAGGGAACTTCATGGACAGCTCGATAGCCGCACGGTGGGGTATCCCAGCCATCCCACTCCCTGAACCTATCCCTGCCCGATCCCTAGATGGGACTTTGATTACTACAGTTTTCTATCAAACCCCAAGACTTAGCCTGGTAGTCTCAGGCAATCACCGTGAGGTCACCACGCTGTACCTTCTGGACTCTCCTTGCACTCCCATACTTTTGGGGCACTCCTGGTTGGTACAGCATGGCCCTCATGTGGATTGGTCCGGAAATTCTGTGTTATCCTGGAGCCAAAACTGTCTTGCTTCATGTCTTGATTCTGCCCCTTTTTCTGGTTCTGTTTGTCCTGTGTTGCAGGTGGAGGAGGCTGATCTGTCCGGGGTGCCGGCGGGGTACCATGATCTGCGTCTGGTGTTCAGCAAGTCCCGGGCCATGTCCTTGCCTCCTCATCGTCCTTATGATTGCGCTATAGAGCTCCTCCCAGGCACTTCTCCGCCCAAGGGTCACTTATATTCCCTTTCAGGTCCAGAGAGAGAGGCCATGGACAAGTATATTAACGAATCCCTCAAAGCCGGCCTCATCAGTCCCTCCTCCTCTCCTGCGGGTGCGGAGTTCTTCTTCGTCAAGAAGAGGGACGGCTCCTTGCGTCCCTGCATTGATTATCGTGGACTGAATGACATCACTGTTAAGAACAGGTACCCCCTGCCGCTTATGTCTTCAGCTTTCGAACTCTTGCAGGGAGCCAAGGTCTTCTCCAAGCTTGACCTGCGCAACGCCTTCCACCTTATCCACATCCCAGAGGGAGATGAGTGGAAGACAGCTTTCAACACACCCACGGGACACTTTGAATACCGGGTCCTTCCGTTTGGTCTGACCAATGCCCCCGCTGTCTTCCAAGCCCTGGTCAATGATGTGCTGAGGGACATGGTAAACCGATTTGTCTTTGTGTACCTTGATGATGTCTTGATATTCTCTCCCTCTTTGCAGGTACACACTCAGCATGTCCGCCAGGTGTTGCAACGACTACTAGAAAATCAGCTATTTGTAAAAGCGGAGAAGTGCGTCTTCCATGCAAGGTCAGTTTCGTTTCTGGGGTTTGTTATTTCGGCAGGTGAGATCGGAGCTGACCCTGCTAAAATAAGGCCTGTAGCTGAGTGGCCAACTCCTGACTCTCAGAAGGCTCTGCAGCGGTTCCTGGGGTCGCCAATTTTTATCGGCGCTTCATCCGGAACTTTGGCCAAATTGCTGCACCCTTAACAGCACTCACCTCTCCTAAAGTACTGTTTAGATGGAGTAATGAGGCCCAGGAGGCCTTTGATAAATAAGTCCCGGTTTATCTCTGCTCCTGTTTTGTCTACTCCAGATCCTGAACAGCAGTTTATTGTTGAGGTGGATGCTTCGGATGTCGGAGTAGGTGCAGTCCTGTCACAACGCTCTCTCCGGGATGGGAAAGTACATCCTTGTGCCTTCTTCTCCCACCGCCTAAGCCCCACGGAGCGGAACTACGACATAGGTAATCAGGAGTTGTTGGCTGTCAGACTAGCCTTGGGTGAGTGGCGTCACTGGCTTGAGGGCGCAGTCCAACCGTTCGTGGTCTGGACCGACCACAAGAATCTAGAATACATCAATTCAGCCAAGAGGCTTAATTCTAGACAGGCTCGCTGGTCCCTTTTCTTCAGTCGTTTTCATTTTTCTCTCTCTTACAGACCTGGGTCCAAGAACACGAAGCCTGACTCCCTCTCCCGTCTGTTTGAGACCCCTGAGAGGGGGGTTCCAATTGACACCATCCTGCCCAAAGGCGTAGTGGTGGCCTCCCTCTCATGGAATGTCGAGAGAGAGGTCCAGGAGGCCCAGCACAATTTCCGCATACCCAGAGGGGTTCCAGTGGGCAAGTTGTTTGTTCCTGTGGTGCTGCGTCCTAAAGTCATCCAGTGGGGTCACTCGTCTAGACTAGTGTGTCACCCAGGAGTTTGGAGGTCGCTGGCTTCCATCCGCCAGCGATTTTGGTGGCCTTCCATGACCAGGGATGTCAGGCAGTTCGTGGCAGCCTGCTCAGTTTGCGCCCATAGACCTCGACCTCCAACCTGTAAATTGGCCATCTGGTAAACAAGGGAGACATCTTTACACCTCTGAGTGGGGGAAATGAATGAATGAATGTGTGAGACATGCGATGTGTGGTATGCGATGGTGATGGCCATATAACCTGGCCTAATGTATGCACAAAGGGAGGAAACACGTGAGGCGGGGATAATCCCGCAACCCCCTCTGATTGGAGCAATCACTCGTGGGATGGACTGATAACAAAGGGTTAAAACGCCACGGTCCGAGCACATCGTGGGTCTTCCAGCGTCTTCCAACATCATCCAACGACTGACCATCTGAAGGAAGCAAGCTCGCCACTCGGGCTTCGGCCCTTGTGAGCGCTACGACGTCTTCCAACGTCATGTCTTCCAACGTCACGTCATCCAACGTCTGACCGGCAAGCTAACAGCTCATCTGCTCTCCACAGCGTCACGAAACTTCGTGCCAAAACTTCAAATACGCCACAAAGGCTCCGCTAGAAGAAGCGTCAGAGCTCCGCCGTCAGTAACCGAGCAACCAGCGCATCAGCGAAGGGCTTCCCAGAGAGACTTCATCACAGCGCTAGAGCACCAATCAGCAACGCCGTGATTCCCTAACAACGAACACGAATCACAGAGGAAGACCGCAGCGCAACGCAAGTAAACAAACAAAAGCTTTATACCTTGCTGAAATTGGTGCTCACGTCATAACAAACCGTAAGATTAAACCCAAGGCTCTGCTCTTGTGACTTTCAGGTCTAGTGAACATTACTAGGAAATTACGTCAACTTCATCCTTTGAACTGTATTGTGTGTGTGTGTGTATATGTGTGTATTTAATAGCTTAGTTTCATGTATCATAGTATAGTCAAATAAATTATTGTTTCTTGATAAAGATCTGTTGTCCTGGTCCAGTAATTTTAAGTCTAAACATTTGCCCAGATCCTAAGTTACCTTGCTCATAATTGTCAAATACTAGAATTACTAGATTTTGTTATCATCAAGTTACACTAAATCATACTAAACGCTGGTCGGGTAGTTGATAAAGTGTACACTATAAATTTCAATTCAGTTTTAATAAAATTGACCCGAATCCTTAAAGATTTGTTTCACCTCTGAACCAGAGCTGAAGTCCTACAGTAGTAATAGGGTCATTGCAGCAGATTTCAATGCAAGACACCCTACGAGGCCACCCATCTCCCATGCTACAGTTAGCAAACTGCTTGCTAAGTTTTGTGAAACTGGTTCAGTGTTGAATTTGCCAAAATGTGGACGCCTGAAAACTGTCACTAATGAACAAACATCAGTGGCTGTTCTAGCTTCATTCAGCAAGAGCCCACAGTGTAGCACTCGCCACATGTCACTGGAGAGTGGCATTAGTCGAACATCCCTTCGGCAGATATTAGCTACTCACAAATGGCACCCTTACAAACTCCAGCTACTGCAGCATCTCAACGAGGTTGACCCAGATCGGCGCACACAATTTGCAGAATGGGCAAAACAAAAATCGGAACAGGACCCTCAGTTCACGCAGAAGATTTTGTTCAGTGATGAGGCAAACTTTTATGTGAAAGGTGAAGTTAACAAACAAAACCACCGCTATGGGTCTGACACTAACCCACATTGGATAGATCCCTCCAAGACTGTTGGAACAAAAAAAAGGTTTGGTATGGTGTGGTATATGGGGTACAAAGATAGTGGGGCCTAGATAATGGAAACCTCAAGGCCACTGGATATTCGAAAATGCTATATGATGATGTGTTTCCCCCTTTATGCATCGAAGCTGGAACGTTCCCTGAGTTTTTATGACCACATTATGGGTGTCAGGTCCGAGCATTCCTAGATGAACAGTTTCCTGAAAAGTGGATTGGTCATCGTTGGCCAGTTGAATGGCCCCCAAGGTCTCCCGATCTGACCCCCTTAGACTTTTATCTTTGGGGTCATCTGAAGGCAATTGTCTATGGTGTGAAGATACGAGATGTGCAGCACCTGAAACTACCGATACTGGAAGCCTGTGCTGACATTTCTCCTGCGGTGTTGCTATCAGTGTGTGAAGAGTGGGAGAAGAGGGTTGCATTGACAATCCATCACAATGGGCAGCTCATTGAACACATTTTATAAGTGGTCAAAAACTTGTAAATAACTTTTTCTTGTGAAATTCCCAATAAGTTTGATGTGTCACATGAACCTCTTCCTACTGAAAAAACAAAAGTTGGATCCAAGCCGACTTCAAAATGGCCACCATGGTCACCACCCATCTTGAAAAGTTTGCCCCCTCACATATACTAATGTGCCACAAACAGGACGTTAATATCACCAACCATTCCCATTTAATTAAGGTGTATCCATATAAATGGCCCACCCTGTAGATGTGAACGTAGCTGCTGTGATACTACTTTTTCCAGAATCTTGGAGATCAAGGGAAGGTTTGATATCGGCCTGTAATTAGAAAGCTGACAGGAGTCAGGGTCAGGTTTCTTGATTAGCGGTTTAATAACGGCTAATTTAAAGGATTTAGGGACATACCCACTACTGAGTGAACAGTTAATTACTTTCAACAGGGGTTTTATTATTGCTGGTACTATCTGTTTGAGAAAATGTGTCGGTATAGGATATAATGTACAGGTTGATGATTTTGAAGAAGAGATGAGTGAAATTAGTTCCCTCGCTTCAAGGGGAGTAAAGTGTTCTAAGTTCTGATGTGATGTGGTTAGTTCATCTGTATTACTTAAATTGTCTGGTTTCAAAGCCTGAATTTTTTGCCTAATATTTGTGATTTTGTTATTGAAAAAGTTCATGAAATCCTCACTACTGCATGATGTTGTTGTGGAGATTTCTGCAGTGGTCCTGTTTTTAGTTGATTTAGCTACGGTATTAAATAAAAATCTCGGGTTGTTTTTGTTATTTTCTATAAGAGTGGAGAGATACATTGATCTAGCATCACTGAGAGCTTTTTTATAGTTCAGGATGCTCTCCTTCCAACCTATTTTGAATACTAACAATTTAGTTTGGCGCCATTTACGTTCAAATTTTCGAGCGGTTTGTTTTAAAGCACGTATGTGGTCATTATACCAAGGAGCGAGTTTCTTATCTCTAATCATTTTCCTTTTAACGGGAGCTACATTATCCAAACTATAACGAAGTGCTGACTTTAGATGTTCATTCAAAAAAAAATTATATGTATTTTATTACCGCCCAACCGATAATTGGAAATGAATTGGTAAGACGTCAATTAGTGTATAAAACAGAGTTCAATCACATTTCTACACTTCATTCCCACACCTAAACATGCAGGTGTCTGTAAGCTGTTCCAGTGTCACAAATTGACCTGTTTGGTTTGCACAGCACTCAGACACAGCACACACAGACCATGTCTTACCTCACTCCTCCGTAATCCCCAGGCTGTGGTGATGCGGATGCACACGCATGCCATTTGCCTACTGGTTCACATACAAGCAAACATATCCACTCCATTTCCATTCCCCCAACAGTAGTCTACGCTATGCATAACAACACATTCACACACATGTTTAAAGCTGTTTGTTGTTTTCCTTTGGTTTTGTCTTGTGTTTTATATTGTTTGTACATTTACCGGTGTTCAGTGTGTGTTAGCGTTTGTTTAGTCGATCTTTTGCGTTGCTTTCCGACCATCGGTTGGCCAACCCGAGTGCCACCTAGCGGCCTGGCGACATAGTGCCAGAGTTGCAACGTGCCGGCGCAGAGCAACCGGAAGCCGACTCATCCATTGTTTGTTGTACTGGGGAGGTATGAATTCTGTGTTTAGTTTGTAATGTTTAGTTTTGTTGTTTGTGTATATGTTAACTTAAAAGTCCAGAGTGACTAAACACAGTAGCATAAAGTGGATGCCGGATTATATGTATTTTATGTGTGTTTGTAAAAAGATGTGTACACTTACCATTTCATACTTCCCTTTTCAGTGTGTTTTACTTGGTTTGTTCTGAGGGGGCAAGGTTTGAACCATGAAAGGAAGCTCCAAATCAGTATGCGGTGTCAGTTTACCTGGCGAGCGAGCGTGCAACTGTGGTGCCGTGAGCAATATTTAAATACTTTGCGTGTACATATAGTTATATGTTTTTTTTTGTTTGTTTGTTTTTGTATAGGTTTTTTTTTTTGTTTTTATTTGTTATATAGTTTTGGTTTGTTGTTTTTCCCAATGGGATTCTTACACCACTGTAAATAAATTATCACTTTTTCATTTAACACCACTGCGAGTAATGCCATCATTTCTGGATTATTTTTTAAATAAATTTTCATCAGAAAATTTAAATCCAAACTCTCCTCAGAGGAAGGAAGAGTAGAAACATTGGAGACTGGAGAAGTGGGGTTGAAGCTGATGATATCCCAGACAGATGGGTAAAACGGGGAAGAAGGACTACCATCAGCGACCTTACCAGGTGGCGAATGAAAAACAACCAATGCGCTTATCAGGCGATGATTGTACCGATTTGGCTAGGGTAAAGTGTAAGCACCTGTCCTCAGAAAAATTCTCGTTTGAGATGTGCACTGCCTACAGGCTAAGATTGGAACAAAAGTGCTAATATTAATTTTTTTTTTATTAATATTCAGCCTACAAAATGCATGGCGCCATGCTGACAATGTGATCTCTCAGTGGTGTAAAACATCTGGAGACCTGACCTGGTCAAAAGAGGAAACCAAGGTGGCTTTCACCAACCCCAACCTACAATGGTGCAAACCAACAAGCCATTGAATGATGAAGAAACAGTTCACAACATCAGCAACTAAGGAAAGAAACGGTTACACTTCTCCAACTCAGATGGTGTAAATCTGCATGCAACCCCTTTCCACAAGATATAAGTAGTTACAAATCATCACTCAAATGATGTAAATCAGCAAGCAACTCCCTTGAATGAGGAAGAAGCCAGTTTCACAACCCCCTGGCCACCAGAATATGTTTCCTGCTTCAAATCATGACTCAAGAACCAATAACATACCTTCAGGGACACGTAGTATTTTAATTAGTTAAAGTATGCCAGTAGGGCAAATATAAAATTATATACTGTATGTCTGTGCATATAGAATGTATTTAGAAGAGGTTACTACATTACTAGAAGAACTCCATTTACTTTCACCCTCTGAACTGTTTGTGTGTATGTGTGTTTTAAGTAGAGTAGTTTTATGTATCATAGATTAGTTCAATAATTTTTTGTTTCTTTACAAAGAACTGTTGTCTTGGTCATATATTTTAAAGTTTAAACATTTGCCCAGATCTTACGTTAGCATGCTCATAATTGGTAAATACCAGGATGATAGAAAAATAAGAATAAAATACTTATGTATCTTGAAATGGAAGATTTTTTCAAAAAACTTTCTCTGACGAAAAATTAAGCCATCAGCATTAGTGGTTGATATTCTGGTTAAGAAAAGAGAAACAAACCAAACTTTCATCGAAAAAGAATAAAGGAAAATGTAATTTTTTGGAGACCCAATGAAACCAACCCAGATGTGGCAGGATGTGTATTTAACACTAAGACAGTCCGACTACACCACACTGTAAAAAATTGCTGTTAAAAAACACACACAATCTGATAGTAATGTGCTGTAGAAAACAATGTATTCTGAGAAAAATTTAGCACTTTTTAACAGTAGTCTTCTGTAATTTGTTAATACGGCAAACTTCTGTATTTCTGTGATGCTTTGTGCCCGAAGTCTGCTAGGATAGGCTCCAGGTGCCCCATTACCCTGAATACAGGATTAAGCGGTATAGATGATGAGTGAGTGAGTGGGAGTGAACTTTTGTATTTTGTAATGCATTGTGGTCTAGTCCTATTTGCGAATGTTTTAAACAATGGTACAATTCAGTATTTTTTGGAAACTGATTGGAGTGTATAAGTGGTAAGCTGATGAAATGTCATTACTGTTCTATCAAAGTAATTTGTTTTGTGCTATTATCTTAAACATACCTTTTAGAAGCAGCAATTTAAAAGATAATTTTCAGTCAAGTTTATGTGACCTTGCTGCAAACGTCATTACTTATTTATAAAGCTTTTATTCTGAAGAGGATGCACGAGGAAGTTCTTTGTCTTCAACTTTTTGATGATTATCAGCATCTGCACCAACAAACTGAATGGTAATTTAAACTTTTTTCTTTATTTTCTTGACAGTATTTTATTCATAAATGTTGTACGTTAGTGTGTATGGTTTACCATCATTATTCAATTCAATTCAATTCAATTTTATTTATATAGCGCTTTTAACAATTGACATTGTCGCAAAGCAGCTTTACACAATAAAAAGAAGTAAGTTTTTATGCAATGTGTATGAATCAAAATGATAAGATTGTCCCTGATGAGCAAGCCGAGGGCGACGGTGGCAAGGAAAAACTCCCTGAGATGGTAATAGGAAGAAACCTTGAGAGCAACCAGACTCAACAGGGAACCCATCCTCATCTGGGTGATAACGGATAGCAGAGAATGATCAGCATAATAATGTGTACTGGAAGTTCAGTGTAACAGGAGATGTGTTAAAATTTAAATTAAAAGGAGTCCAGTTTGTTCCGGAGGCTCAGGTAGACTGTAGGAGATTCCAGTCCTGAGCTATCGAACAACTGAAGTCACAGGTCCCCAGAGCATCAATCGATGATAGGACAGTCTTCATGGAAACCATCCCCAGCCACCAAGCGCATCCAGGCAGACCACACGGGGCATCATGTGACGGGATCTCCAACCAGAAGCAGGACTCCAGGACGGGTTAGACGGCTCCAGAGGGCAGAGGGGTCTGGATCACTGGCAACTCAGGAGCGAACATGTATAGCTCGACAGAGAGACAGAGAGAGGGAAAGGAGAGAGGGAGAGAGAGAGAGAGCAGAAAAGGAGAGAACAGAAAATAAGGAGAGATGGCAGTTAGGTATGGTCACAGTCAACATGTATAAGGTGAATGTATATTAGTGCAAAGTGCAAGCAGGGACTCCGGCAGGACTAACTATAACAGCATAACTAAAAGGGAGAGCCAGAAGGAAACACAAACATGAGGGCTCCCTGAGATGTAAAGCAACCAATCACCTCACCGTCAACAAACCTGAGTGAACAATGAGAGTGGGGAGGACAGCATCTAAACATACCAGTTCACCAGAATACTCTACGTCCATGAGTCCCCCAGATCTGCTCCTTTACCTAAGGTTAATCTATTTACAAAAATGCTTGGCTAAATAAATAAGTTTTTAGCCTAGACTTAAACACTGAGACTGTGTCTGAGTCCCGAACATTAACAGGAAGACTATTCCATAACTTTGGGGCTTTGTAAGAAAAAGCTCTGCCCCCTGCTGTAGTTTTAATAATACGTGGTACTGACAGGCAGCCTGCATCCTTTGATCGAAGTAGGCGTGGCGGATCGTAAGACACTAACAGTTCACTCAAATACTGTGGCGCGAGACCATTTAGTGCTTTAAATGTCAAAAGTAGTATCTTGAAATCGATGCGAAATTTCACAGGGAGCCAATGCAGTGTAGATAAGATAGGGGTGATGTGCTCATATCTTCTGGTTCTAGTGAGGACTCTCGCTGCTGCATTCTGTACTAACTGAAGCTTGTTTATACACCTAGTTGAACAACCAGACAGTAAGGCGTTACAATAGTCCAACCTAGAGGTGATAAAAGCATGAACTAGTTTTTCTGCATCATTTAGTGACAATATGTTTCTTATCTTGGCAATATTTCTAAGGTGAAAGAAAGCTATCCTGGTAATATTATCTACATGAGCTTCAAACGAAAGGCTGGAATCTATAATCACACCGAGGTCTTTTACTGTTGCACTTGATGGAACAGAAAGGCCATCTAAAGTTACAGTGTGATCAGAAAGCTTACTTCTAGCTACTTGTGGTCCTATGACTAGAACTTCTGTCTTATCAGGATTAAGCAGAAGAAAATTAATTAACATCCAATCTCGTATGTCCTGCACACACTGCTCAATTTTAGCAAACTGGTTTTTCTCATCTGGTTTTGCTGAGACATATAATTGTGTGTCATCAGCATAACAATGAAAACTAATACCATGTTTACGAATTATGTTGCCCAGAGGAAGCATGTAAAGGGAAAAAAGCAGTGGGCCTAAAACTGAGCCCTGTGGAACACCAAACTCCACTTGAGAACATGAGGAATGGTCACCATCTAAATCTACAAACTGATAACGATCAGTCAAGTAGGATCTGAGCCACAAGAGGGCAGTTCCCTTAATTCCAACTACCTTTTCTAATCTGTGAAGGAGAATACTATGATCAATGGTGTCAAAAGCTGCACTGAGGTCCAGTAACACAAGTATAGTGACGCAACCCTGATCAGAGGCCCATAGGAGGTCGTTTACTACTTTAACAAGTGCTGTCTCTGTGCTGTGATGAGGCCTAAATCCTGACTGATACAGTTCATTTATGCTATTTCTGTGTAGATGTGAACATAGCTGCTGTGATACTACCTTTTCCAAAATCTTGGAGATAAACGGAAGGTTTGATATCGGCCTGTAATTAGAAAGCAGACAGGGGTCAAGGTCAGGTTTCTTGATTAGCGGTTTAATAACGGCTAATTTAAAGGATTTGGGGACATACCCACTACTGAGTGAACAGTTAATTACTTTCAACAGGGGTTCTATTATTGCTGGTACTATCTGCTTGAGAAAATGTGTCGGTATAGGATCTAATATACAGGTTGACGATTTTGAAGAAGAGATGAGTGAAATTAGTTCCCTCGCTTCAAGGGGAGTAAAGTGTTCTAAGTTCTGATGTGATGTGGTTAGATCATCTGAATTATTTAAATTGTCTGGTTTCGAAGCCTGAATTTTTTGCCTAATATTTATGATTTTATTATTGAAAAAGTTCATGAAATCCTCACTACTGCATGATGATGTTGTGGAGATTTCTGCAGTGGTCTTGTTTTTAGTTAATTTAGCTACGGTATTAAATAAAAATCTCGGGTTGTTTTTGTTATTTTCTATTAGAGTGGAGAGATACGTTGATCTAGCATCACTGAGAGCTTTTTTATAGTTCAGGATGCTCTCCTTCCAAGCTATTTTGAATACTATCAATTTAGTTTGGCGCCATTTACGTTCAAATTTGTGAGCAGTTTGTTTTAAAGCACGTGTGTGGTCATTATACCAAGGAGCGAGTTTCTTATCTCTAATCATTTTCCTTTTAACTGGAGCGACATTATCTAAGCTATAACGAAGTGCTGACTCTAGATATTCATTCGCCTGTTCGAGTTCTGTGAAGTCAGATGGCGATCAAATCAAAGTAGATAATTCTGGAAGATTATTGATAAAGCTCTGTGCGGTATTTGATGTAAATGTACGTTTAAGGTGGAAGCGCGGTGCTGTGCGTACATTATTACTATAACACGCTTTAATCGAGACAAGGTAGTGATCTGAGATAACTTCAGACTGTGGAATTGTGGTTATATTTCCTATACTTAATCCGAAGGATAATATTAAATCCAAAGTGTGACCTGCTTTATGAGTGGGTCCTACTACACACTGATTTACTCTTACTGAGTCCAGTATGGACAAGAATGCTGTTCTCAGAGGGTCTTCTGGATTCTCAAAATGAATATTAAAGTCTCCAGCAATTAACGCTTTATCTACAGAAACAACAAGGTTTGAAAGGAAATCTGCAAATTCGCAGAGAAACTCCGAGTACGGCCCAGGGGGTCTGTAAATGATGATTAGCGGGATTGACTGAGCTGACTTTATGTTACTATAGAGAACTTCAAATGCATTAGATTTAAAACTGTGTTTTTGTACGAGAGACAGATTATCGTTATAAATAACTGTGACTCCTCCTCCTCTACCAGTTACCCGAGGCTGGTGTATGTAGCTGTATCCAGGAGGACTAGCTTCATTTAGAGCCACATACTCGCCCTCTTTAATCCAGGTTTCTGTTAAACATAATATATCAAGCTCCTGATCTGTGATAGTTTCATTAACAATAACTGCTATAGATGCGAGAGATCTAATATTTAACAGTCCTAGCTTCAGATCAGAGGTGCTGGCTGCGCATTCAGTGTGATCTGAGTTTGTGGTGTCTATGTTAATTAAATTACTAAAACAGACTAAAAGACAGTCTTTCTAAATGTATGTTTATGTTTATCTCGGGGAACAGACACAGTCTCAATCTGATGAACCCTGAGTGACGACTCTATGCAGCTAGCAGACGGTTGGTTTAGCCTGTCTGTCTGCTCCCTGGCCTCGGCTCTGGATTGTCACCGATTAACTAGGCCTCTTCTGAGACTATGTGCTATACTGCAAGAAATGAGAGCAGCACCTTCCCGAGTGGGATGGACACCGTCCCGCCCTAACAGGCCAGTTTTGCCCTCAAAAGTCTTCCAATTGTCAATGAAGCCCACGTTGTTTTCGGAGCACCACCTGGACATCCAGCGGTTCAGCGACCATAACCTGCTGTAAGCTATGTCGCCACGTCTCATTGGGATGGGACCAGAGCAAACTACTTCTTCGGACATTGCCTTCGCTATTTTAAACACCTCTGTAAAGTTACTCTTACTAACCTCTGACTGACGAAGGCGTATATCGTTAGCTCCAGCATGTACCACTATTATTAACAGAGATCATTTTGGTGGCTTATGTTTAAAATATGAGGGAGCAGATTGTTTGTGTATAAAATATATAAACATGGATTTAATTTACTTGGTATATTATTTGAAGTTTAGATGCAAAGATTTGTACAGGTGGTATAAAAAAACTGCTAATTACAACAGTGTTGTCATCCCAAAATTCCAGAAGTTATCATGGCCTTGAATGTAACGTTTCTTAGAATTAATAAAATATTGCATATTAAAAGTTATTTACTATCTACATAGTTATATACTATTATTTCTGCTGATCAGGCACTATAGAGTTAATAATATACAGTGGAACCTTGGATTATGAGCATCATTTGTTCGAGAA
The DNA here is from genome assembly GCA_013621035.1 of Clarias magur. Taxonomy (NCBI): domain Eukaryota; kingdom Metazoa; phylum Chordata; class Actinopteri; order Siluriformes; family Clariidae; genus Clarias; species Clarias magur. Next base: position 104,394 of record QNUK01000485.1, on the reverse strand, counting down.
ACGGGCTCGTACAAAACTCCAAAACACTCATAAACCAAATCATATTTTTCCCATAGGAAATAATGAAAACTCAAATTATTCATTCCACAACCCAAAAAAATACAAACAAAAATAATCAATACAATATATAAAGTAAAAATAAAACTAACCAGCACTTTACCTTTAAATAAAGTAAAAATAAATCCTGACAGATAAGTGTTTCCATTTGTGCACGCAGTCGCCATGTATTTCTGAGCTTGAAGTAGAACTATTATATATTCCACTAGCAAAAAGCCTGCTGGGCTGCAGTTACAGGCACAGAGCCAGGTTGATTTACAACATGCTGCGTCTGAAAACCAGCATAGGGGCTGGAAAACCCTGACAGCCAGTTAGCAGTTGGGGTTTGAAAGGCAGTGTAGGAGCTTGAGAAGCCAATAGAGAGAAAAATCATTGGCTCAGTTGTGATCATGTGACGCTTGGGGTCAAAACAAGAAGCGCATGTGTGATACATGATACTCGGCACTCGTAAACCAAGACTTGCTCGTTTTTCAAGTCTTCAAGTTTATCAAAGCAAATTTCCCTCTTAAGAAATAATGGAAACTCTGACGACTGGTTCCACAACCCAAAAATATTCATATAAAAATAATAAAGACAAAATATAAAGTAAAAATAAAACAAATTAACCTGCACTTTTCCTTTGAAAAAAAGTAAAAATAAATCCCGACATAACTGTTTCCTTTGTTGCACGTGTGTTCGTGCACACGCTGTGTACAGTTGTGTGTTTGTTTGTGTGAAGCTAAAGATGCCTTCCTCTCTTCCTCCCTCCCTCCTCTCTTATTTGAGAGGGCTGTGTCTTTCTCTCTCACACACACACACTAACTGAATCACTGCTGTAAAGTAAAAATAAAACAAATTAACCTGCACTTTACCTTTGAAAAGAATCCCAACAGAGCAGTCTTTCTGTTAGAGTGTATGTCTTTGCATGTGTGTGAAGGCAAGAGGAGGGAAGGAAAACACACACACACACACACACACACTGAGGGAATCAGTGCTATAACAAGGAACCTCTCTAATGACATTTGCTTTTGCTTTCATTCAGAACAGACACGTGAGACATGAATTATGAACAGAAAAATATTATTTATTGTTTACTAAATTGCAAATGAATTTAAATATAAAGAAATATCACATTATTTGCTGACTCTTAGGGGAGATGTGGTCTCTGTGGCCTAAATGCTGTGTGTATGTGCAGAATCAGTGCTACAGGCAAAAACATATACAGTCGACCCCTGAAATTTACGTTCCTAGAGCACCTGTGAATTGAAAAAAATAAATACTGTAAGTAACCGCAAAATTTTGGATATGGTAAAAAACATGCCTAGCTTTATAGCCATTTTTCAACACTTTAATTTCATTTCAAACTCAACTTAATACATTACCCTTAAAAATGTAAAGGTAAACCTGTATACTGTAGAGTACTGTACTCTGTGTCTCCCGCGGTGCTAGAATGTAAAATACAGATGTTACCTCTGTATGTACTGTAATTCATGCAAGCGCGTTTTTTTTTCTGTATGCAATGTTGTTTTCTTTGGTATCAGTACTATAGGGTAAATACAGTAATAATTTACCCTACAGTAAAAGCCACATTTTCCTCTACAGCCGCTTTGTGTTCTCTCTACAGTACCAAAAAATTATACAGTATTATATTTTATATGGAAATTTAGCTGAATTTACATTAATATTTATGTTACAAAATTAGTAAATTATATTGTTCTTAATAGTTTAGAGAAAGTGATAGAAAAATTATATATTGCCACAAAAAAGCCATAAAAAATCGAGGACGATATTTCCGGGGATTTCTGCAAACAATTATTAGTTAGATTCTAAGGAAAAATCTGAGAACGACTGAGGCTGTGATCTTTGAACCGCGACTTCACAGGGAAGAATAACAGAAAGTTTGATTTATCTTTATTTATTTATTTTTATTGATTTATTTAATTCATTCATTTATTTATTTATTAAATGGTGCAACACCTAAATTAGATTAGACTAAGTTAATCTGGCGCCATGTTTACACACACATGACTGCAAACTCATCCACATGCAGGTAAATCCCAAATGAAACCCCACAGCTCTGGTGTTTGTACACGTCACTACTGTAGAATCTGTAACGTTTCCTAAACAAACCCGAATGAAAAATAATCTCTGAAAGATAAACAGGTGACACCAAGATGGTTACAGAGTTATTAACAGTAATGAGGATTTTACACACGCACACACACACACTGACCTACACAGATACACATGTACCTTCAATTTACTGCTTTTCATTCACATACAGTAATTCAGTTAAAGATTTTCTTCTCACAGATCCAAGAAAACGTTTTACTACAGGGATCATCACCCCAGTTGTTCACAGGATCAGATGTTTCACCAGTTACAACACAATCCTCATCTCCTGCTTTACTGTCGGGTTCTTTACTTCCCCAAAACCTGAAGGAGAGAATCAGAGGATCTGTTGTGTTTCTCAGACTAATGAAGAGTCAGTAACTGTATCATAAGCACATTATTAGTTCAGTGATTTCTTACCCAGTGATCAGTGTTGTATCGTCCACCCACTTCCACTTGTTCTCTCTGTCTCTGTCACTCAGACCAATCCAAGCTCTTTTGCCACTACCCCGCAGTTTAGTGACGAATTCCTGTCCATGTTTGTAGGAAAAATATGCAAATAAATAAGAGTCACACACTCTCACACATGCACGCTCCTACACAGGCTCACGTGCACTCGCATGCACACACAAACACACACTCACACACACACCTGTTCCTCTCTGCTGTTTATGATCACCAGGTCTGCTCCTCTCTCTCTGCAGTTCTGTCTGCTCTCAGTCCAGTTCTTCTGCTCATTAATGATGATGTAAACACTGGAGCTGGAATAAATCCATCCTGGATGCAAAGTGCATTTTTAAATTTTTTTAAAGAGAAGAACAACAACATTATTTATGCCTCAACATTAGTATTATTTTACAGTATATTTATAAGTAAGTATTTTTTTTAACTCTATAGATAAATGTGTGCTTTCTGATTTTCTAGTGTCAAGAAACCAACAACAACAACAGAAGCACAGACTACTACAGACTCACTGCTACAGTATGGAGAACTGATATCAGGAACAGTGTTGTTTTAATGATGTTCAACATTAAATGTAATTATGAATGGTTACAATTATGGTCATTAATAATCATGTGACAGTTCTGCAGTAAAGTGTTACTCACCCTGTTTTAAAAACTTCTCGAGTTCCTCTCTCTCCTTCTGAAACTGCTCTCTCGCTATAGTCAGGTTGTTGTCTTTGCTTGACAGCACTATGATGACAATCAGCAAGAGAACACACAGCACCACCAGACATGCTGCAATCAGTTTGGACCACCTGCTCCATGCAGTGTCTCCTCCTAATGGTAAGTGAACACAGAGACATGTTTATTTTCATTTGTTTAAACAGAGTAAACTCACTGACAGACCCTGAACACATGTACATGGTCATATTTGCAGTTATTCACATGTTAGTGGAATATTAGTGTCCGTGTAAACACTCCTAGTCTACAGGATCTGTCATGTGTTTACATGGATATTAATATTCCACTAATAATCATAATAATGTCCTGATCTAAATAAAACTACATCATGTTAATCACTTCAGTCAGAACAGTCTGACCCGATCCAGCTGATCAGTGTGAGATTTTAACTGTAATGAGAGGGGGGTGTAAACCCTGATAATCCATTCAGTAAGTAAATATTATTTGTGTAAAAACTTAATCTGATTGTTTCTCACTTGATGGAACAATATGAACAGTTTGACAGCAGAACATGCTAAACAACATTTCTCAGACTTTTCTTAATTTTGCAAAATTATTATTCTCTGACAAACAACACTGTCTCCGACAAAATATTGAATTTGAAAACTGCTATTATAACTTTATTTTAGAAGCATAAACTTCCACGTTTTGAGCTAAACTATTTTTCAAGTGTTGTGACGATCCAATCACATCGTTTCCTTCTTTCATGTGACCAGTGAAATCATTTCCTGTGTAACACAGTGGCTCTGAGTGGTTTAAATGTGTTCAAAGGGTTTTTGGAGAACATTGAAAAAAACGATATTTACACTCTTATACTGTTGCTGCAGTCACTTCAGCATTAATAAATGAAACATATGCTTCACTTAACATCCCCAATTTGTTCTGTGAAATAGAAATTATGTGAGTTGGATTTTGTGTGTACAGTGTGTTATATACTTAACAAAGACATGTGAGCTTCCGTAGTGTAAACACTGTGCTGAAGACGAGAAATAACTTTACAAAACTTTGTGTACAATAGACATGAAATTTGCAAATGCTGTACAGTCATAACATCGCTGCAAAACCTATAAACAGGCTATTAAAAATACAGTTAAATAAAATATATTTTTATAACATTAAAATAATTTTACAATAAAACAACAAACACTCTCACTCACTCATTATCTATAGCACTTATCCTGTACAGGGTCAAGGGATGCCTGGACGACTCTGCATGTCTTTGGTCTGTGGGAGGAAACTGGACTACCCGGCGGAAAAGCACATGGAGAACATGCAAACTCAACACACAGACCTGAGGTGGGGGAAAAAAATAAAATAAAAAAATCAGGGAAAAGGGAAAAAAATTCACCTGACCCTCACACTGGATTAAACGTCAAAAAGTGTGAAAAAAGTCTTGTGATTTAAAAAAAAGAGACTCTTGTAAAGTGACACCTCATTCCAAAGCATATATATATATATATATATATATATATATATATATATATATATATTTTTGCACAGGTTCTATGACAAGTTCTACAAGGCAGATGAACCAGAGCATGTCGGTGAGGAGCAGGTAGTCCTGATATTAATGGAACATTTTTATTAATTTAAGACAGAGACAACACAAACACAAATGTGGCCAATAGCGTCAGATGGCTTCCACCTATTCTTACAGCGTCTGCACTCTCACAGACATGCATCATCATCTCCACTCATTTTCACACATTAGCATGTGAAAATAACACACAGGATGTACTGGACATCAGGGCCTGGATTTATTATTATTTTTTAAACATATTTACTTGTTTTTGTGTTATTAACTTCAAAAGATACAAGACAAATACTCAAAAAGTTATTGTTACCTTGTAAATATCACAATAATTAAAAGGTTACGTTACCTTAATAAGATCTCTGAAAATCACATGTGTGATTGTTTGAGGTGGACAAACTAATAATAAATGCAAAAATAAATGCAAAATAAATATATAATTCATTTGATCTTAACTTACACTATTATTTAAATATATTTCACACATAGAAATTAGCATTTAACTAACAGATTATATTTTTTTTATAAAAATATTTGAGAACCAAGGATTTATACTGATTATTTTCCAAGAACTTTAATCTCTACTCATTCCAACCCAATGTTCTTCATGTCACTTAATCATTGAGTAAATTGTCCCATGGAAAGATGTTATGATTTCATGTAAAATCTACAACATCGGAACAAAAAGAAGTGAAGACACACTCAAACACAAGAATGGGAAAGAAGCACCTGGAACATTCCTTACAGATCCGCAGGTAATGAAATAAGGACTCTGTATTCAGGTGTAAGTTACTTTCCTGAATACTATTGCTGCCATGCTAGATGCCCTGGCTTGATTGTCCCTCACTGCTCTCTCCGCCACTCACTGCGGTCAGTCCTGAGGCTCCGTCCACCCATTAACCATTCTTATGTGCATTTAAACACTGAGAACGCAGCAGTAGTCAACAAAAACATAAATGCACCAGCTGTGCATCCAGCAGCAGTACCACTGCAGAGAGTATTCAGGAGAACAGTTCTGAGTCCAGTACAGCATTAGAGACAGGAAGGATACAGCAGGAAGCTAATCTGAGTTTAATCAGCAGGGTATGCTACACAGCTTTGTTAAAAATAAATAAATAAATAAATAAATAAATAAAAACTTACTACCCCAATGAAGCTTCAAATTTTTTACTTAAGTTGAATTCCTAGTAACATGATGCTTTAAAATTTACCTAAGGTACAAAACGTTTTACAGCCTCGAATGCCTCCAAAGTCTTGAGCATGTGTTGAGCAATTCTGAGCATGCCGCCGTACACAGATTCTAACATTTCTGATGCACATGCTTTTACACTAATTACTGCATGTGGTGCTAGAGACTGGTGTAAACATGTGTAATGAATGAGTTTCGAGACAAATTAAAAAAGATAGAAAAGGCCAATCAGAGGCTTTTTACCATTTGCAACTTCTAATAATGTTAAAAATGTTTTTCTGTTAAGCTTGTGCAACAGGTAGTTCCAGTCAGTTGCATCTCTATCATAAAAGTAAAAATAAAAATAAATAAATATATTTTGGCGTCAATGTGGTGATAAGTTGATCGGCATACAAAAGAATCACAATTCAAAAGTGCATCGTTTTTTCCCCATCACATACTCCCAGTCGGGCAGTAAAGGAGGCATTATGTTTGTGTGCAGACTCAGTGAGTTTTAAACAGCATGTATGTTTGATAATTTTATGAAGACGTCAGTTTAGTAAATGACTTGACTTTTGGCTGTAACTGAGTGTAACTGATATAGTCCTACACACAGAAGCTCTCACTTCAGCTAGAGATACTGTAGCAGTTCACCGTGTGTGTTGAGCAGCACACCAGTAGCAGCAGTGCTGGTTTTACATATTTCTTTTGCATGGTGTTAGGAACTGAAGAGTGTAAAGAGGACAGGGTTGGTTGTGGATGAGGAGGATTGTGGGCAAATTATATAACGGGGGGGTGGGGGGGGGGATGGGTCAAGCTGCCTGATGTAGATCTACCCATGGTCCCTGACCTATGGATTATGAGAATGTGTTTTTGATGGAGATTATAAAGCGCTTTTTTAATTCACTGTGAACAAGAGGATCTGTTAAATGTAAAAATAAACATTATAATATGTACACTACCGCTCAAAACTTGGTCGTTCCTGATTTGTATTTCTTTCTACACTGAAAAGCAGTCCAACATATGCAATAATCTCCTTTGAACAGTTAATGTTGAGATCTGTCTGCTACTCTTCATGATAGCCAGTTTCATCATGGTGCTTGATGGGTTTTGCAAATGCACTTGACAATACTGTTCTTGCAAGAAGTGTTCTAGAACAACTGACTGTTGTTGTTGCTATATAATTACCTAATTCATTATCTGTTATTTCATAGTTTTGAAATCTGAGTATTGTTGGAAAATGTAGAAAATAAATCACTAAACAAAAACAAAGAAATTTACAAGTAATCCCAAACTTTAGAGCGGTAGTGTAATGACGCGGCTTGCGCGAGGGGCAGAACCGCGCATAAACTGTTCAGAATGTGCAGATCCGCAGGCAAAGGCACGCCCTTTTATACACGTGGTTGCCAGGCAATGCTGCCGTAAGGCAATCAGTCTGAATGAGCCGCACATGGTGGCGTGTTTATATAAGGGTGCTGATACCTGTGCACTTCGTGTGATCATTTAGGTAGAACTGGTAAGGTATCAGGGCCAGACCAAGACAAAGAAAGAAAGAAAAGACAAACAGAAATAAATAGTGCTCTGTTCAGTGGCAAAGCCCCAGCCTCTGCCTGTTTAAGACGCCAGTGAGAGAGAGACAGAGAGAGAAAGAGAGAGAGAGAGCAAGATGGTTCTCGGGTAGATGGCAGAGCTCTGTTTATTTATTTTTTTTGTTTTCAGTTTTCTTTAACAGTGGAAACTTAGATCACGAACATAATTCTTCTGGAAGCGGGCTCATATTTCAAAACACTTGTAAATCAAAGCAATTGTACCCATAATGAATAATGGAAACTCAAATGATCTGTTCCACAGCCCAAAAAATATATATACATAAAAATAATTAATGCAAACAATAAAGTAAAAACCTTTAAAAAAAGGAAAAAATAAATCCCGACAGATAAGTGTTTCCGTTTATGGGTGCAGGCGCTGTGTGTGTGTATGTGTGTGTATGTGTGTGTGAAGCTAAAGTAAGAGGAGAGGAGGAATCAGACCAGCCCACTCTCCCTCTTCTCATCTTCAGAGTTTCACACGCACACACATTAATGGAAGGACTATTTTATCTGAAAAATTAGCAAGGAACATCGCTAATGACACTCGCCTGAGCGCACGCTAACAGAATCACTGCTATAAAGTAAAACAAACCAACAATTAACCTTTGTGTGTGTGTGTGTGTGTGTGTGTGTGTGTTTGTGTGTGTGAAGGCGAAAGAAGAAGGTGTGTGTGTGTGTGTGTGTGTGTGTGTGAGTAGGCGAGAGGAGTCAAGGGGGTGGGTGTGTGTGTAAAGGCGAGAGAAGGAGGGGTGTGTGTGAAGGGGTACGGTGTCCAATGACGCACACGCACACACATAATGGCCTGCTGACACACAGAGAGAGAACACATGCGCTCACATGTTATAATAAACGGTAAGAAATGGCTGTACATACACGCATACAAACAAAATAAAAAATGTTTTACGCGCACACACATAGCCACAGTGTTATAGTAAACAGTACACGCGTGGACAGATGTTAATTATACAAGTGAGATACGCGCACTAAGAACGAGCAGGGGAGACTGTTACCCTACATGATACTCGGTATTCGTAAACCAAGACTTGTTCGTTTTTCAAGTAAAAATTTATTTAAAATCTTTGCTCGTCTTGCAGAATACTCACAAACCACATTAATCACCATGTGAGTTTCCACTGTATTTCCTTTTGAGTTTCTAATTAATAATCACATGCCATCTCCCGTGTCATCTCCCATCTCACTCTCACGGGAGTGTGTATCACAAGCACTCTCACATACTCCTATTTCATTGACTCCCTCTAAAGCCCTGTGTCACGGCTCTTAAAACATTCCAACATCTCGTGGTGCGGCTCTCTATACTGCGCCACGTAACAGGTAGTGTATATAAAAGTGCAGAAATTCATGCAAATTTTGTTATCCGGAGCGAAATGTCCATGGCTCGGCTCAAAACACAGGTTTAACACAGCATTATCGATTAATGTGATCAGAAATGCAAAGCAAGGTGAAAAAGTAACGAAAGTTAATGTTTTTCGTTCCCTCTCTGTTTCCTCTCACAGTGTGTAAATTCTTACAGATATCTATCATCATCTCCACTGAATTACTGCATCTCTGCATTTTATAACACTTTTGCCCAAGCAATGTACTTAAACATGTACCTGCTTCTCGTCTTCCATTGTCTGCAGTACTGTAGGAACCCCCTGGCATCTTATTCTGCATAGGAGAACACCAAAACATGTTTAGTTTATGATGCCATCAAAAAGTATTTCAGACTTTCTATTATTTTTTTTATATACTTTTCACAATTAAATGATTGAGATCATCAAAATGTTATGTCACACAAAGATAACCCAAATAAATACAAAATTCAATTTTTAAATAATGATTTAATTTATTAAGGGAAAGAAAAAAAAACAAATAAGCCTACATGGCCCAATGTAAAAAAGTAATTACCCTATGTGATTAATATGTAGTACAATTAAAAAAAAGAATCAGGGTTAAATACATTTTCAGAGCTCTGTACAGTATAAATGTCCCACTAAAACATGACTAAAAGACTCTGTACTCTGTATAGGGAACTAAATGTGCTGCTGTCAGTAAATGCAGTTAGAGGACGTGAGACATCAGAGCCTCAGCATCAGTCATTTCTTGTGTACAAAGTGTGAAGACATTTGAGCTGCAAAACTCACGCATACCCCAGCTGTGCATGTTAAAGTGCAGCAGTTAAGTAAATACAGAATAATGTTAGAATTGTGTTATAATTGTAACAACGCGGGTCGCGTGAGGGCCAGAGCCGTGCTTAAACTGTTCAGAACGGGCAGATCTGCAAGCTGTTACCACGTGGAGTTCTGAACAGGCAAAAGCACGGCCATTTATACACACGGTTGCTAGGCAACGCCGCCGTCAGGCAATCAGCCTGAACGAGCCGCACCTGACGGCATGTTTATTTAAGGGTCCTGATACCGGCGCACTTCGTGCGATCATTTAGGTAGCACCGGTGAAGGTATCAGGGCCAAAGAAAGAAAGAAAGAAAGAAAGAAAGGCCTATGGCGGGGAAAGAAATAAAGAAAGAAAGAAAGAAAGAAATTAAAATAAAATAAAAGACAGACAGCTGTTTAGGGACAGAGGCAAAGCCCCAGCCTCTGTCTATTTAAGACGCCGACGAGAGCGAGTGAGAGAGAGAGAGACAAATAGAGAGAGCGGCACGCAGCAGTTCAGCGTGCACGCTCAGTAGTCTGTTAGTGCATGAAGCACAAACTCTCTCTCTCTCTCCCCAAATCCTCGGTAAGGGTGAACACCCCGAGAGGACAAGTTTTGTTTTATTTTCCAGAGACCCGTCCGTTCTCGCGTAGACGGCGGAGCTCTGTTTATTTTGTGTTTTCACTTTTTCATTTATTTTCCTTTAAGTTCCTTAATTAATAATCCCACGCTATCTCCAAACGGGAAGGTCTTCCCGTGTGTATCACAAGCACTCTCACTATCTCCTATTTCACTGACCCACTCTAACGCCCAGCATAAGGGCTCTTATAATTAAAAAACATTGCGTGGTGCGGCTCTCCATACCACACCACGTAACAATAATAATGTACACATTGCACTAAGCCATTATATCTTGCCTGATGCTGATTGACTAATCTAAGGCCAGTGTCAACCACCGCTCTCTTCAAACACCAATGTGTGGAAAAAACAGCTCACAGAAACAACTACATAAACATGCACGATGCACACAAACGATGCACACAAACTTTTAGGCATGTAAAGGGAGGATGACTTATTTAATATGAACATTATGGGACAGTCTTCAGGACAGATCTCTGTTGTGTGTTTGGAGTTTGTGTTTTGTCATTTCTCAGCTGGCATGCTGCTCATGGTCATAAATTTTTGAGCTAGGCTCCATGCTGCCCCGACCCTGTAGTGGTATAGAGAATGAGTAAGTGTGGAAAGTTCAGGTGTGATCATTTGTCATTTGACATGCAGTGTGAGCAGGTCCATGTGCTATATGGGCCCAAATATGCTGACTGCTGCCCAAGTACTGTATATTTGTGCACGCTTTTTAAAAGGAGAAGGATGACATCTGACAATATTTTCTGTTTTAGATCAATAAATATTAACATATTTTTATGTCAGAATCGAGCGAGGGATACTTTTTATGTATTTTTTATCACTTTCATCAAAGTCAGAAGTATACTTACACTAAGCTTATTGTGTCTTTAAACAAAAAGAAAACTCCAAATGATTCCATTCTGATCTTTAGAAGCTTCTGACAGGTTAATTGATTCCATTTGAGTTGAAAGACCTTGTGAAGATGCTGACTGAAACTGGTAAGACAGTGTCATTATTCAAAGAAAATGAGTCATGTACCACCATGAGCTGAAAGGTTACTCTGGGAGAAGAAAGCCATAACTTCAAAACCACCATAAAAATGCCAGTCTACAGTCGTGGCCAAAAGTTTTGAGAATTACATAAATATTCAAAATTGGAAAAGATGCTGCTTAAGTTTTTATAATAGCAATTTGCATATACTCCAGAATGTTATGAAGAGTGATCAGATGAACTGCATAGTCCTTTATTGCCATGAACATTAACTTAATCCCGAAAAAAGCTCACTTTTTCCACTGCATTTCATTGCTGTCATTAAAGGACCTGCTGAGATCATTTCAGTAATCGTCTTGTTAACTCAGGTGAGAATGTTGACGAGCACAAGACTGGAGATCATTATGTCAGGCTGATTGGGTTAGAATGGCAGACTTGAAATGTTAAAAGGAGGGTGATGCTTGAAATCATTGTTCATCGAATGGACTGCTGAGGACTTGGGCAAAGTCATATTCTCGGATGAAGCCCCTTTCCGATTGTTTGGGGCATCTGGAAAAAGGCTTGTCCGGAGAAGAAAAGGTGAGCGCTACAATCAGTCCTGTGTCATGCCAACAGTAAAGCATCCTGAGACCATTCATGTGTGGGGTTGCTTCTCATACAAAGAGTGGGCTCACTCACAATTTTGCCGCAAAACACAGCCATGAATAAAGAATAGTACCAAAACACCCTCCAACAGCAACTTCTTCCAACAATCCAACAACAGTTTGGTGAAGAACAATGCATTTTCCAGCACGATGGAGCACCGTGCCATAAGGCAAAAGTGATAACTAAGTGGCTCGGGGACCAAAACGTTGAAATTTTGGGTCCATGGCCTGGAAACTCCCCAGATTTTAATCCCATTGAGAACTTGTGGTCAATCCTCAACAGGCGGGTGGACAAACAAAAACCCACTAATTCTGACAATCTCCAAGAAGTGATTATGAAAGAATGGGATGCTATCAGTCAGGATTTGGCCCAGAAGTTAATTGAGAGCAGCCCAGTCGAATTGCAGAGGTCCTGAAAAAGAAGGGCCAACACTGCAAATACTGACTCTTTGCATAAAGGTCATGTAATCATCGATAAAAGCCTTTGAAACGTATGAAGTGCTTGTAATTATATTTCAGTACATCACAGAAACAACTGAAACAAAGATCTAAAAGCAGTTTAGCAGCAAACTTTGTGGAAACTAATATTTGTGTCATTCTCAAAACTTTTGGCCACGACTGTACAGTTTGCAACTGCACATGGGGACAAAAATCTTAATTTCTGGAGACATGTCCTGCAGTCTGACGAAACAAAATGGCCATAATGATAAACAATATGTTTGGAGGGAAAAGGGAAAAGGTTTGAGAGAACACCATCCCAACTGTGAAGTATGGGGGTGGTAGTATAATGTTGTGGAGAAAAAAAAATTATGTGAATACATTAAAGCAACAGTTAGGAAGACTATCTGAAGACATCAGTTAGGAAGTTAAAGCTTTGGCGCAAATGGTTCTTCCAAATTGACAATGACCCCAAGCATTAAGGACAAAGTCAAGGTATTGGAGTGGCCATCACAAAGCCCTGGTCTCAATCCCACAGATAATTTGTGGGCACCACTGAAAAGGCAAATATGAGCAAGAAGATCTACAAACCTGACCAGTTCTGTCAAGGGAAGTGGGCCAAATTTCCAGCAAACTATTATAGAAGGCTTGTGAAAGGATACGCGAAATGTTTGGCCGCGGTGAAACAGTTTCGGAGCAATTCTAACAAATACTAAGGAAGTGTATGGATATTTCTGACTTTGATGAAAGTAAAAAAAAAATATTACATAAAAATTATCCATCGTGCAATTCTGACATTTAACAAATGCAAAGAAAAAAAATATTTTTTGATCTAAAACAGAAAAAGGTTACTCTGATTTAATGTTATAAAAGATGAAGATGGTGAGGTCGGCTGCCGTCATGACTGCTCCGACCTATTTTACTTTGTTTTCATCTTTTAAGTTAATTTTCAGTAACTTTAAACCGTCAAAGTGCATTACGTACGATAGCGATACTCTTATTTCTAATGGTTTACAATGTACTCACAATTTGACTTTTTTAACTCCGGATCCAAGCTGGCCAAGTGAGATCCTGAGGAAGAACACAGGACGCGACCCGAAGCGGTGGCCCCGAGGGAAACTAACGAGCCGCCGTCAGGAACAGGCTGAGAGCTCGTGCATACGGTCCACAGCGTGAGCAATGACCAGTCACTGGAGAACAAACACAATGACATCAACGTGTTTACGGAAGTGATTGTGGGATTCGCCGGGAAACTAGCGGATGATACCGTACAGAAAACGAACAACAGAACGTTTCCCAATCAGAAGCCGTGGGTGGATAAAACTTGCTACGCTCTGAGATTTCGCACTGCTGCCTATAACACGGGGCATGGACTTGTACAAGGCTGTGTCATACAACGTGCGCAAAGCAGTGAAGGAGGTGAAGCAGTACTATGGAAGGAAACTAGAGTCACAGCTCCAACAGAGTGACTCTGGGAGCCTGTGGCAGGGAATAAGAACAATAACGGACTATAAAGCACCAACATCCGGTATGGTGGACGCTTTATGGAGATGCTGATTAAATTTTTCAGCAGGACTTGGCACCTGCTCACACTGCCAAAAGTGCTAATGGTTTAAGTACCATGGTATCCCTGTGCTTGAGTGGCCAGCAAACTTACCCAATCTAAACCTCATAGAGAATCTACGGAGTATTTTGAAGAGGAAGATGCAAGATACCAGAACCAACAATGCAGAAGAGCTGAAGGCCGCTATCAGCGCAACGTGAGCTTCCATACAGTAACACCTCAGCAGTTCCACAGACAGATCGCCTCCATGCCATACCGCATGGCTGCAATAATTTATGCAAAGTGACCCCCGACCAAGTACTGACTGCTGTACATGTTCATAGTTTTCAGTAGTCCAACATTTCTGTCCTAATCTTTATTGGTCTTAAGTAATAATCTATTTTTCTGACATACTGAATTTTGGGTTTTTATTAGCTGTAAGCCATAATCATAAAAATAAATAAATGAATAAACATTTGACATATATTAGTCTGTGTGTAATGGATCTATATAATATGAGTTACTCTTATTAAACTGAATTACTGCACTAAATCAACTTTCCAATTCTGATATAAATTAGAATATGTATTAATATGTTAATGTTAACTTTGATGCTGTAACATACTATAATAACATGTGCGGTATTTTGGGTGTGTCCATAAAACCGCGGTTGCGCATTTGTTTCGCGAGAGTTGGCAACCACGCCAATTTATTTTGCACTTGGTATTTTGCAGCGTGTGCAGGCATGAAAATAAGCAAGTCCACAATTCAGTTCAACAATATTTACGACCTTAGCAAGCGTGCATATCGCCGGGGGTTCTAGACGTTATTGCACATAAAAATGACAAGAAATTCTCACCGTCTCGTTCGCTTTTGGTGTAGAGAAGCAGGAATAAGGGCGGAGCTTCCAACCTCAAAGTGATGGCGGCGTCAGACGGACGTGCAGAGCTGCGAGTGATGGAGACGAAGAGATCCGGACTTTCGAGGCAGCGAAAAGTCACCTCCGAGTCACTTTCCACGGTGTTTAATGCAGGAAAAGCAGCTGCTCAGTCCTAAAGAATCAGTCCTTTTATTCTCCGCGTCCGACCCTCCCTGTCTCTGCTCGCTTCTACTGCGCATAGTGGGCGTTTGCAAATGATATGTTATGTGAGCAATGTTAAGCTGGTTTGGCCGTGGTATGCGCTTCCCCCGCCCTCCCCCATGGGAGCCAAGGTGGCGGCGATATAGCGAGACTGTTTTTTTAAGTTCTGTCAGTTTTTTTTTTTTTTAGGTACGTGACTAAATGGTACCCAGCAACATGTTATATCTGCTTCATAAATATGAAAATATGAGTCTTATTATGGATGTCATCCGCCCAGTCGTATAGCTCATGTAGTAGACGTCATGCGTGGTACGAAATCGAAACCGAAAGTACATTCAGACGTTCTTGCGCAGCCGCTCCCGGAAAAATGCTCTCCGCCGAAGAGACAAAAAAAGGGGGAAAAATAATAACGAAGGTGACACCAGCAGTGCTGAAAGCTATATTTGATAAAGTCTCTGCCGTTGAAAATGTCTCTTTATCCAGCTCTGAAGCAATGTCCTCACTCACGCCTACAGTTAACCAGTTTGTTATTGATGTGAGCGATCAGAAATCCAAAATGATTATACTGGAAGAAACGGTGGAGCAAATTACAGTTTAAAACAAACAATTGTTGAAGAAAACAGCAGACATGCTGTTTCTTAATATTCAGAATCTTTTTTTTAAAGGCGTCAATCAGTCAGCCTGAGCAATGAAATCCCAACGTAAATGGCAAAACACCCATTTTATACTAAGATGTAAACATCGACTCAAGGCCAAGAAATGGAAAAACGATGGTAGAAAAATACAATCAAGGTTAAAAACATCATGTGAGAACTAAGTAAACAAGAGCACTTACTAAGTAAACAAGGACACTTGTAAAGATCACACTGACATAAATCTATTCTTAATGATTGTGCCACATTCATATCAAATATTAAGGAAAATTAGACATAGTTCCCTCAAACATACCATGTCTTGCATACCCATTCATACTTTTATCTATAACAAAGGTTGTACAGGTTGATTACCCTCCTTAAGTTTAGGATGAACATGGCCAATGTCATGGCCAATTATCCTATGTTGAACACAACACAAAGATAGCACACATTCTATATGCACACACATATATAATTTTATATCTGCCCTAGTATCTTAACTTAACTGATTAACATAGTAGGTGTCCCAAAAGCTTTGTATGTTCTCTGTTCTGGGACCCAGAGGAAATGCATTCCGGGGGGTCAGCAACTGCCAGGGGGTTGTGAAACTTCCCTATTCAAGGGATTTGTGCTGATCTACACCATTTGAGTGAAGATGTGAAATGGTTCATTCTTGTTTTGCAGATTTGCACCGTCTGAGTTGGAGACGTGTAACCGTTTCTTTCCTTAGTTGCCGATGTCGTGAACAGTCTCTTTCTCTTTCAACGTCAGTTACTTCTTAAGATCAAAACTATGACTTACTGTTTCATAATTTTAACATACTAAGAAATTTTTTATATTACGGGCTTTGGAGGATTTAACTCATAACATTGAATCTGACATTACTGCATTCTTTAGGCAACTGTTGGCTCAGAAGCACCTTATTGCATGCCAAGAAGCTATCCTATGGTTTAGCCTAACCTAAATATGGCCTACCCTTCCTGCTAATTATTGTAGGTATGGTAATTCTCACTGATATAGTTGGTTATAGATAATGTTTTTTTTTAAGGTTTGATAAAATAAAAGAAGAGAAGTTACAATAAGTTTAATCTTTATTAATCCCAATGGAAATTGCAGTTCTGCAGCAGCTCAGACAAAAGCACACACTAAATTGATTGTATAAGATAAAACAGGTAAACAAAGGTACCATTTATATATCCATTTGTACAGTGAGGTTGTATTTAAGCTTAACTGGTCCACATGGTGTCACCTCCATGGCCAATGAAGACACCTAACTTTAGTTAACAGGTGCTGTTAACCAGCCTGCTGACTTCAGATCGTGTTCCAGATTTACGCTGGACAGATGTTTGAGTATACAGGGTGGGCCATTTATATAAATGGGAATGGTTGGTGATATTAACGTCCTGTTTGTGGCACATTAGTATATGTGAGGGGGCAAATTTTTCATGATGGGTGGTGACCATGGTGGCCATTTTGAAGTCGGCCATCTTGGATCCAACTTTTGTTTTTTCAATAGGAAGAGGGTCATGTGACACATCAAACTTATTGGGAATTTCACAAGAAAAACAATGGGAATCTGGGAATTGAGGACACAGTAGACTGGTTTGGTGGGAATCCTGGTAAATGTATCCCTATAGTACGGACACAGGCAGATCTCCAAACAGTGTCAAGGTCCTCTTTAAACTTTATCACTACTGTCCCAGTGACAGAAACACATAGACCTGCCAATCTACACCTTTAATGAAGATTCCCCACCAATACCACCTTCTGTCCTCTATAAAATGCTTTTATATGTGTCAAATTTCACCTGGAACTTGATGTATGTATCCAGCTACATGGAGAAATAAACAACTAAAACATTTTTGTATAGTCTGAGTCAGTGGGAAAAGTAGTCAAATTTTGGTTGAAAAATGAAACTTTTTTTATTCTGCTTTCAAATGTCAAAATGAGCCACAAATAGATGATTAATTGAATACTATGTTTTCTATCAAGAAGAGTAGTCAAATATCCAGAATTCTGCCAGAAGCTTGTTGATGGCTAACAATAGCATATCATAACATATCTGTTAAAGGTGAAACCTGCTAATGGACATTGGATTAAATATTAGGTGTGCTGTGTTAATACTTTTGACCTTGTGTTAATATCAGAAAATTAAAGATAAATTAAAACTTGGTAATTAAAAGATTTAATTCAGCGCCCTATTAAATTTCAGTATACAATGCCCAACATACGGAAGTACACATTATTCTATTGTCTTTAAGGTAGTACTGCAACTAAGTTTATGCTGCAACATTGATCCTAATACAGTTTCTGAGGAAGGTCAAATAAAAAAAGTGTATGGATGGAATATTATTAAGAATGCAGTACAAGTGTACGTTGAATAAAAGCCCACTGATTGGGAATGCACCCTTATATTTTTACCCCAGACCTTCCAACAGCCTGAGTCCAACATTGCATTCACACACACACACACACACACACACACACAAGGTGCACACCTGTTCCTCTTGGCTCTTTATTATCACCAGGTTTGCTTCTTTGTCCCTGCAGTTCTGTCTGCTCTCAGTCCAGTTCTTCTACTCATTAGACATAAAATAAAATAGCTCAGTTGTGATCACGTGACGCTTGGCATCAAAAGAACAAGCGCATGAATTCCACGATACTCGATGATACTTATTACTTGTAAATCAAGACACACTCGTTAATTAATGCAGAATTTATTTTAAAAATTTGCTCGTCTTGCTGGACCAGGTTACTCGTAATCCAAAGTTCCACTGTATGTTTGTCCAGCTGAATTTGTCACAGTATCACGCAAAATTTTATGAAACTTAATCTTTCGCTATTTGCCTGAAGCTAAACCTGTGTCATGAATTAAATCAAAATGTTGAGTAGAAGGGGAGTTTAGGTGTCAGATGCTAATCAGCTTATTTTTAGCTTTTACTTTTTAACTATTTCTACTTTCTAAAACATAAATGAGTTCATGATGAGGATGATGAGGATAATCTCACCTGGATACTGTAGATCTGTACACAAGACCTGCTGCTGTGATCATAAAGCCTGTCCTGTGCTCATTCACACTCTAACTGTTAGTTCTCACTCTTCTACACCTGCATACTGTACTGATTTATAACCACACCATCACCAGCGTCACACACAACCCATAGATCATCTCCGCTTCTGAGTCTGCTCTCTCTCAAGACTTCTTCCTCGAGTCATCTCACCTACACATACACCATCTATACCTGGGCTTCCTGTGAAGCTGCTTGTCTGCTGTTAAAATAGCTTTACATACAGTGTTAGGGGATGTTATGTTTTAAAGTAACTAATTACATTACAAAATTACTTTCTTCAAAAAGTAATCAGTTACATTACTGCATATAACAGGAATAACAGAGTGTGTGTATGTGTGTGTGTGTGTGTGGGGGGGGGGTTATCGGGGGCAGGGCTTGTAGGACGACTCTCTCTCTCTCTCACACACACACACACACAAATGGATTGGGAATGACTGCTGTCTGGCTCACGGATTACATAAATTGTCTGAATAATGGATTACATTTTTGAAAAAGTAACTACATTAAGTAACTGATTACTTGAATGGCGAACCTAACGCATTAGATTACTCATTACATCAAAAAACTAATCCGAGTACTCTACACCCAACACTGTTTACATATCACTTAACACTGAAGTGAGCATTCCTTTATAAAGGAGCACGTCACGGTTTCTAATAATCAGTAATAACTGGTACATCACTTTCATCTGTCTATGATTCACTCTTATTCACTGCTTACTGTCAGGCCAGCAGGAATGGCAAAACGGACATCCCGGACAAGCTGTATCCATATACAAACATGGCAGAAACAGACTACATCTTGTTGTGATAAACTTTTCAGTGTATGACTTTGATCTGGTATTTTGGTTTCCGAGTTTTGATTGCCCTAGTGTCTGTTTTTTGCTGATTGACCAACCCTTGCCTGTTTCTGGATTACGAGTATGAACTGCCCGTGTTTGTTTTGGTTATTGGATTAATAAATCTGTTCTTGTTTACCTGCACTTGCGTCCCACTATACGTTAATCCTGACACTTACATCTAGAAGTCTGATTCTGTATGACAGATTACACTGAAATGATTTTTGGTAATTTCTCAGGAAATGCAGGATCTGTTAAAACATATTCACAGTCTATAATAAAAGTCTAAAATTCCATTCAGAAAATAGACACTTGAGACATGAATTATGAACAGAAAAAATGTATTTATTGATTACTAAATTCCAAATTAATTTAAATATAAAGAAATATCACATTATTTGCTGACTCTTAGGGGAGATGTGGTCTCTGTGGCCTAAATGCTGTGTGTATTTGCAGAATCACTGCTACAGACAAAAACATATACAGTCGACCCCTGACATTTGCGGGAGTTACCTTCCTAGAGCACCTCTGAATTGAAAATAAATGAATAAATAAATAAATGCAAATTTTGGATGTGATAAAAAATGCCTATAAATGACTATTTTTATAGGCATTTTTAAACACTTTAATTTAATTCCAAACTCAGCTTAATACATTACCCTTAAAAAATTTAAAGGTAAACCTGTATACCAGCGGTGTCAAACTCATTTTAGCTCAGGGGCCACATAGGGGAAAATCTATTCCCAAGTGGGCCGGACCGGTAAAATCATGGCATAATAACTTAAGAATAATGACAACTTCAGATGTGTTTCCTTTGTTTTACTTTGGTACATTCCGAAAACATCACAAATAATGCTCTTTACAAAACACTTCAAATTAGTTGAAAATTCTGAGGACAAAATTGGTGCAATTTTAAGAAAAATTCCTCAGTGATTGGAAGTTACACTTCATCTCATTGTATCTACAAAGGCAGACAACTTTAAGTCACAGACTATCTGGGATTGAACAAAATACTCTTCTAGGAATCAAATACCTCATTTGTCATTTCCACATCTTAATCCCGAGCTAACTCACCACACCATTCAAGCTGAGGTAAAAACTATTCAAGGGGGTTGAGTTGCTCCCTGCCTTGTAGGCTACACTATTTATTGATAGAATTATAATAGCTGTGCAATGCATGAACAATTTCAACAAATTTATGAACTGAAGTGACTGACATTTTTACAGTAAATCACACACTGTTCACTTTCTTTAAATGTCCACAGAAGACATTCATTTTCACAAAACTTTATCAGGGTGCATAAGTCTCACAGTGCAGCATTTTAAGTGGGGTTACCCACTGTTTATTTTACTCCTGAAACCTGGCATCTTTTAGCTTTCACAAGTCCAGCAATATTAGGCATCACATCCTGAGTGGCAGCCAGTTTCAGGATGTCATTCAAGTGCTTGTGCGTGAGCCTTGAGTGCAGCTTTTTTTTGTTGAGGTTCATTACAGAGAATACTTGCTCACAAAGATATGTGGTTCCAAACATGCACTACACTTTTGCAGCAAGGGCTGTCAAGTTAAGGTAACCTGGCAAGAGATGCTGGTAAAACGTGTCCAAGCCAGCTGCGGCAAACTTGGCCTTCAAATCTGAGTCACACTGCAGGTCTATTATTTCTAGTTGGATGTTGATGGGCAGATCAGAGGCATTCACGGTGAATGGCGAGCAAAAAACTTTGAAGTCTTTCTCCGGTTCACCAAAAATCATAAAGCGTTGCTCAAACTCCCGCAATAGTCCGGTTAATTTATCTTTAAACCGCCTCATGTTTGCGGCATGTTGGGTCGCGCATCTTTCAGACAAGGAAAGTGAGCAGCATCACCACCCGCGAGTTGTGTCTCCCACAATGACAGCTTCAATTTGAACGCACATATGCTGTCATAGTACTGCGTGACAACTTTGCTGCGCCCTTGAGGCATTTTGTTCAAGTTATTCAGGTGCTCTGTAACATCCACCATAAATGCAAGGTCCTGCATCCATTCTGTTGACTTAAATTCTAACACTGGTTTGCCCTTTTTTTTCCATGAACTGTTTATTTCCTCTCTTAAATCAAAGAAGCGCCTCAGTGCAGGACCTTAAGTTAACCATCTTACCTCGGTGTGGTATGGCAGGCCATAGATGTGGTCTTTCTCTCTGAGAAGGCTGTCAAACTCACAAACTTTAATCGGATTAAATTTACGGTTCGGACGACCACCTCCATGACATTATTCATCTTCAATGACTTGCAACACATTGCCTCCTGATGCAAAATACAATAAAAGGACCAAAAATCACGTCCTACCTTTGCAGCCTGCACCTTTTCTTTGAATTTTGTCCCAACACCTGCTGTTCTCCCGGTCATTGAAGATGCACCATCTGTAGACAGGCTGACAGCGCAAGACCAATCCACTCCAACCCTGTCCAGCGCTCCGACGAGGGCGGTGAAAATATCAGCTGCTGTTGTGGTGTCCGTCATTGGCACCAACTCTACGAACTCCTCGGTGACGGAGTGTCATCAAGTCCGGGATGAATATCGCCAGTTGCGCAACATCTGTAGTGTCCGTGCTTTCATTGATTGCAACTGAAGACGCAATAAATAACTTTACTTTGCGCTTCAATTGGCTGTCCAAATCCTCTGCAAGATCAGAAATCCTGTCTGCAACTGTGTTTCTTGTCAGGCTGATATTTGCAAAAGCCATACGTTTTTCAGGGCACACAGTTTCTGGAGCCTTCAGCATGCATGTCTTTACAAATTCACACTCACTTAATGGTTTTAAAGCCAGTGCAATTTCATTAGCAATAAGGTAGCTGGCTTTCACTGCAGCATCACTTATTTCTCGGCTACGAGAAAATGCAGACTGCTGCTTTTTCAGAGCCGTCAAAAGTTTATTTACCTTCTCTAGTCTTTGCTGTCCTTGCAAGTTTTTGTATTTTTCGGCATGAAAAGTCTCATAGTGGCGTCAAAGATTATGTTCTTATATTTTTCTTGGAAAACTCTGCACTCTGTGTCCACTTTTTTCTTTTTTGACAGAGACATTTTGGGGCAATGAGGGTGCCAAAGCGTGTAATGTTCAAAGTAGAAGACGTAAGGCAGCTAGCTCGAGGCCAGCTGTCAGGCCTACTTGCTCGGCCCCGGTATAAACAGTTTGGCTGCTTAACATAATTACTATTGCGCCATCCAGTGGACACATTCAGAACAGCAGTTTCTTTCATTGAAAATTTGCAGCTAATTTTAACTTCAAATCATCTCGTGGGCCGGATTAAACCCGTTTGCGGGCCTGATTTGGCCCGCGGGCCGTAAGTTTGACACCCCTGCTGTATACTGTACAGTATTGTACTGCTGTGTCTCCCGCAGTGCTAGAATGTAAAATACCGTTGTTACCCATATGTGTACTCTAATTTATGCCAGAGTGTTTTCTTTGGTATCAGTACTGGAGGGTAAATTAGGTAATAATTCAACGCCCAAGCCGCGTTTTCCTCTACAGCCGCTTTGTGTTCTCTCTACAGTACTAAAAAATTATACAGTATTATATTTTATATGGAAATTTAGCTGAATTTACATTAATATTTACTGTATATTAGAAAATTAGTAAATTATATTGTTCTTAACAGCTAAAGCGCATGAAAATTATTTATTGTCACAAAAAAGTGGATGATATTTCCCGGAGTTTCCACGAACAATTATTAGTTAGATTCTAATCTTAATTTTTATTTATTTATTTTTATCTATAATGAGGATTTTCAGACACACACACACACACACACACACACACACACACACACACACACACTGACCTACACAGATACACATGTACATTCAATTTACTGCTTTTCATTCACATACAGCAATTCAGTTAAAGATTTTCTTCTCACAGATCCAATTATACTGTTTACTACAGGGATCATCACCCCAGTTGTTCACAGGATCTGATGTTTCACCAGTTATAACACAATCCTCATCTCCTGCTTTACTGTCGGGTTGTCCACTTCCCCAAAACCTGAAGGAGAGAATCAGAGGATCTGTTGTGTTTCTCAGACTAATGAAGAGTCAGTAACTGTATCATAAGCACATTATTAGTTCAGTGATTTCTTACCCAGTGATCAGTGTTGTATCGTCCACCCACTTCCACTTGTTCTCTCTGTCTCTGCCACGCAGACCAATCCAAGCTCTTTTGCCACTACCCCGCAGTTTAGTGACGAATTCCTGTCCATGTTTGTAGTAAAAATATAAGAATAAATAAGAGTCCCACACTTTCATACATGCACACTCCTATATACTATTCTCACGTGCACACACAAACATACACACTCTCACACACACGCTCACACTCACCTGTTCCTCTTTGCTGTTTATGATCACCAGGTCTGCTTCTCTCTCTATGCAGTTCTGTCTGCTCTCAGTCCAGCTCTTCTGCTCATTAATGATGATGTAAACACTGGAGTTGGAATAAGTCCATCCTGGATGCAAAGTGCAATAAAAATTTTTTTTAAAGAGAAGAACAACAACATTATTTATGTCTCAACATTAGTATTATTTTACAGTATATTTTTATATTTTTTCAGTATATATAAGTAAGTATTTTTTTTTAACTCTATAGATAAATGTGTGCTTTCTGATTTTCTAGTGTCAAGAAACCAACAACAACAACAGAAGCACAGACTACTACAGACTCACTGCTACAGTATGGAGAAGTGATATCAGGAACAGAGTTGTTTTAATGATGTTCAACATTAAATGTAATTATGAATGGTTACAATTATGTTCATTAATAATCATGTGACAGTTCTGCAGTAAAGTGTTACTCACCCAGTTTTAAAAACCTTTCGAGTTCAGCTCTCTCTCTCTGTAACTGCTCTCTCTCCCTCTGAAACTGATCTCTTGCTATAGTCAGGTTGTTGTTACTGGTCTGTAATTCGGTTTCTGTCTTCAAATTGTTGTCTTTGCTTGACAGCACTATGATGACAATCAGCAGGATAACACACAGCAGCACCAGACATGCTGCAATCAGTTTGGACCACCTGCTCCATGTAGTGTCTCCTCCTAATGGTAAGTGAACACAGAGACATGTTTATTTTCATTTTTTAAAATGTGTTTAACCATAGTAAACTCACTGACAGAACGCGGCACTGAACACATGTACATGGTCATATTTGCAGTTATCCATGTTAGTGGAATATTAGCGTCCATGTAAACACTCCTAGTCTACAGGATCTGTCATGTGTTTACATGGATATTAATATTCCACTAATAATCATAATAATGTCCTGATCTAAATAAAACTACATCATGTTAATCACTTCAGTCAGAACAGTCTGACCCGATCCAGCTGATCAGTCTGAGCTTTTAACTGTAATGTGAGGGGGGTGTAAACCTTGATAATCCACTCAGTAAGTAAATATTAGATTAGAAAACCTAATCTGATTGTTTCTCACTTGATGGAACGATATGAACAGTTTGACAGCAGAACAACATTTCTCAGACTTTTATTAATTCAGACAGATTATTATTCTCTGACAAACAATGCTGTCTCTGACAAAATATTTTATTTTAAAACTGCTATTATAACTTAATTATACAAGCATAAAGTTCCACGTTCTGAGCAAAGCTCATTTTCATGTCTTGTGACGATTCAATTTCATCACGTCCTTCTTTAATGTGACCAGTGAAGCCATTTCCTGTGTAACACAGTGGTTCTGAGTGATTTAAATGTGTTCAAAGGGTTTTTGGAGAACATTGAAGACAATAAAGGATATTTACACTCTCTTAGTCACTTCAGTAATAAATGACATGTATGCTTGACTTAACATCCCCAATGGGTTCTGTGAAACAGGAGATTATGTGATTTGAATGTTGTGTGTACACCGTGAAGCCATGTGGGATTCACTACTGTAAGCACTGTGCTGAAGACGAGAAATAATGTTACAAAATGTTGTGTACAAGGACATGAGATTTGCAAGTGCTGTACAGTCATAACATAGCTGCACACCCTACCCTATTATATATATATATATATATATATATTAGTACAGTAAAATAATTAAACAATAAAACAACAAACACTCTCAGTCACTCATTATCTATAGCACTTATCCTGTACAGGGTCAAGGGATGCCTGGCCGACTCTGCATGCCTTTGGCCTGTGGGAGGAAACTGGACTACCCGGAGAAAACCCACCAAGCACACGGAAAACATGCAAAATTAACACACAGACCTGCGGCGGGGGAAAAATAAAATAAAAAAATCAGGGAAAAGGGAAAAAATTCACCTGGCCCGCACAGTGGATTAAAGGTGAAAGAGTGTGAAAAAGTCTTGTGATTTTAAAAGGAAGCCTCTTGTAAAGTGACACCTCATTCCAAAGCATAGCGGCTGCTACTGAGGACGCACAGTTGGCCCGACTCTTTAATCTGGATTTAGGCGCTGCGAGTAAAAGCTGATCACAAGCCTGAGAGATGTGCTGGACTGTAAGGTCACAAGTTACAAATGTACAGCAGTGCTAGATTATTGTGTTGTAGATTATTAACAAGACCTTGAGATTGACCCTGAACTGAACATGTAATCAGTGTAGGGATACCAGGCATAATTCGGAAAATAATTTTCAGGCAGATTATATAATTTTAGCACAGGGTCTATGACACGTTCTACAAGGCAGAGGAACCGGAGCTTGTTGGGGAGGACCAGGTAGTCCTGATCAGTGTTGGGTGTAACGCAACAGAGTTAGAGTACTCAGATTACTTTTTTGATGTAACGAGTAAACTTGCGGTGAATCATGATGAACCATACTTACTGCCACTGCGCGAAACCGCAGGTGAAATAGGGGTATTAGTAGTTAACAGATTATGGGCCAAACTTCGCTGAGTGATGATGGTAGAATAATTATAAAGGTCTTGACTAAAACAACATGCATGAGGAAGCACAAAGGAGTTTTCATTTTCTGCAATGGAAAAGTACTAGAACTACATTAGTTACTTTTATCAGAAAGTAACGCTGCAATGTAACTGATTACTTTTTGAAGACAATAACTTTGTAATGTAATTAGTTAATTTAAAAAGTAATGTCCGCCAACACTGCTCCTGATAGTAATGGAACATTTTTATTAATTTAAGACAGAGACAACACAAACACAAATACAGTGGAACCTCGGATTGCGAGTAACATGGTTTACGAGTGTTCCGCAAACCGAGCAAAGATTTTTAATAATTTTTTATTCGGAAACCGAGCAAGTATTAGTTTACGAGCGCCAAGTATCATGCTTCACACATGCGACTCTTATGTTGACACCGAGCGTCACTCTCTCACCTTCCCCCCTCCCTCCCTTCCCCCACACCTTCGCAAACACACAGGAACTCTGCTCATGCGCACGCAATTTGACACTGAAACACACACGCACAGACGCTCTCTCCCCTTTTCATCCCTCCCGGCTTTACAAACACACAGAAACTCTGCTTTGTCGCGATTCTTTTCAAAGGTAAGGTGCCTGTTCATTTGTTTTTTTTTTACTTTACAGCAGTGATTCCCTTAGTATGCGCTCACACCTGGTCAGAGAGATTTCTTTTTTTTTCCTGTTAAAACGGTGTTTCCGTGATTCCTATAGTATGCGCTCATGCCAGTCTCGCTTTTTTCCGTTAAAATGGTGTTTCCGCTGTGTTTATGCGCTTGTTGTGAATCTTAAAAAGCGAGGTGGGGAGAGGGAGGAGGAGTGTTACTGTGTAAAACGAGGCGAGGGAAGGGGCTAATTCCACACACATACACACACACACAAACACACACACACACACACACACACAGCACCTGCGCGCACCAACGGAAAAGAAAGACTTATCTGTCAGGATTTATTTGTACTTTTTTGTACAGGTAAAGTGCAGATTAATTTGTTTTATTTTTATTTTATAGATTGTATTAATTATTTTCATGTATTTATTTTTGAGGGCTGTGGAACGAATAATTTGAGTTTTCATTATTTCTTAAAGGAAATGATGATTTGGTTTAAGAGTGTTTTGGAATACGAGCCCACTTCCGGAACGAATTATGCTCGTAATCCAAGGTTCCATTGTATGGCCAATAGCGTCCGATGGCTTCCACCTTTTCGTACAGCGTCTGCACTCTTGTAGACAGCATCTATCTCCACTCATTGACGCACATTAGTATGTGAAAGAAATAGTTCATGGCAACAGCCACATAGAACACACAGGATGTACTGGACATTAGGGCCTGGATTTATTATTATTTTTAAAATATATTTACTTGTCTATCTGTTATTGACGTAACAAATACTCAAAAAGTTATTGTTACCTTGTAAATATCACAATGATTAAAAGGTTATGTTACATTAGTATGATTTCTGAAAATCACATATATGATTGTTTGAGGTGGACAAAGTAATAATAAATGCAAAATAAATGCCTAAAACAACTATTCATTTGGTCATAAATTTGCACTATTAATTAAATATATTTCATACATATAAATATTAGCATTTAACTAACAGATTATATTTTTTAACATACTCATGATATTTTTTTATATATATTTCAATAAAAATATATGAGAACCGAGGATTTATACTGATAATTTTCAAGAAATGTAATCACTACTACAACATCGGGACCGGAAGAAGTGATGACACACTCAAACACGAGAATGGAAAAGAAGCACCTGGAACATCCCTTACAAATTCTGGTGAGTTAGCAGGTAATGAAATAGCAAAAGCCAAGATGTGCTGATGTTCATTGTGATTTTGTTGATCCAGCCACAAAATTGCTGGAGCATGGTTAATACAAATACTCTATTAGTTTAACACCCTGCAGCATGTGCAAGCATGTTGAGTTTTCCATCAGGTTTCTTGGTAACTAGAAAT
Source organism: Clarias magur (assembly GCA_013621035.1). Taxonomy (NCBI): domain Eukaryota; kingdom Metazoa; phylum Chordata; class Actinopteri; order Siluriformes; family Clariidae; genus Clarias; species Clarias magur. The sequence continues at coordinate 75,881 of QNUK01000485.1, read as the reverse complement.
AGCATATTCAAATAATTAATGCAGTTGTTATGCCACACCTTCGCAGTGTGCAGTTTAAACCCTGAGGACGCGGCAGTAGTCACTTGTTTGAAAAATGTAGAGTAAATGCACCAGCTGTGCATACAGCAACAGTAATACTGCAGAGAATAGAGACGATTCAGGACCACAGCTCTGTGCAGTACAGCTCCAGTCATGTTTTACACCATAAGAGGCAGTAAGAAGACAGCAAGGAGCTAGTCTGAATTTAATTGCCAGGGTATGCTACACAGCTTTGTTTAAAAAAACAACAACAACAACAACAAAAAAAACGTACTACTCTGATAAAGCTTCAACTTTTTTACACAAGTACAAAAGTAATACAAGTACTCCGCAAAGTATAAAAGTATATATACAGTGCCCTCCATAATTATTGGCACCCCTGGTTAAAATGTGTTCTTTAGCTTCTAAAAAAATCAGTTTTGTTCTAAATAACATAGGACCTCAATAGAAAAAAAGAGGAAATTCCAACCTTTAATTCAAGTGCATTTACTCAGTGGAAAAAAAAAATCCCACATTAAAAAATAATTATTTTACATCAAATCATGGGTGCCGAAATTATTAGCACTCCTGATGTTTAATACTTTGTACAACCCCCTTTTGCCAACAAAACAGCACCTAATCATCTCCTATAATGTTTCACAAGACTAGAGAAGACAGAAAGAGGGATCTTCGACCATTCCTCTTTGCACAATGTCTCTAAATCATCCAGTGACCCGACTCCTCTCTTCTGCACTCTCCTCTTCAGCTCACTCCACAGGTTTTCAATGGGGTTGAGGTCTGGGGACTGAGATGGCCATGGAAGGAGCTTGATCCTGTGTGTGGTGAACCATTTCTGTGTAGGTTTGGCCACATGTTTTGGATCATTATCTTTCTGAAAGACCCAGTGACGACCCATCTTCAGCTTTCGGACAGAAGCCACCAGATTTTGCTTTAAAATGTTCTGGTATTTCAAAGCATTCATGATGCCATGCACCCTAACAAGGTTCCCAGGGCCTCTGGAAGAGAAACAGCCCACAGCATCACAGATCCTCCCCCATACTTCACAGTGGGCATGAGGTGCTTTTCTGCATACTCATCTTTTCATACCCACTTAGAGTGGTTGTTGCCAAAAAGCTCTTTCTTGGTCTCATCTGACCAAAGAACACTGTCCCAGTAGAAGCCCCAGTACTGCTTAGCAAACTCCAAACGTTTGCGTTTATGATTGTGACTGATTAATGTTTTTTTTTTTCCTTGCATGCCTCCCAAACAGCTTGTTGGCATGTAGATGGCGCCTGATGCTTGTTTTGGAGACTTTGTGATCCCAAGATGCTATCATTTGTTGCAGTTCTTTAACAGTGAGCTTTGGATAATTTTTTATTTCTCTTACCATCCTCCTCACTGTGCGTGGAGGCAAAATAAACTTGCGTCCTCGTCCAGGCTTGTTTGCTACTGTTTCAGTTTTTTTAAACTTCTTAATGATTCCTCTCACAGTAGATATGGGCAGGTGCAGGCGAGTGGCTATTTTCTTGTACCCATTGCCTGACTTGTGAAGGTCGACACACATCTGTCTTCCTTGAATGGTGTGTTTCTTTGTCTTTCTCATGTTGAAGAGTGGATAAGAGAAATGGCCTCTGTGTCACGTCATATTTATACCCCAGGGAAGCAGGAAGTCATAGACTACTAATTAAATGTTCCTAGATACTCTGATCAACTTTGTAAACTACTGTAGAAATGACAGAAATACTTCAATTACATTTATTTTCTAGGAATTGTGCCAATAATTGTGGAACAGATTATTTTATGAAAAATAATTATTTGTTAGTCATGGATTTTTATTTCCCCTTAAAATTCACTTTATATTTTTTCTACAATTTTCAGTGTGACAATATGCTTCTGCAATAAAAACTGAATTTATTTTAAGGCGTTTAACATATCTTAACCAGGGGTGCCAATAATTATGGAGGGCACTGTATATACAGTACAGACCAAAGGTTTGGACACACCTTCTCATTCAAAGAGTTTGAATTTGTATTATGGCAAGAAAAAAGCAGCTAAGTAAAGAAAAACGAGTGGCCATCATTACCTTAAGAAATGAAGGTCAGTCAGTCTGAAAAATTGGGAAAACTTTGAAAGTGTCCCCAAGTGCAGTCACAAAAAGCATCAAGCGCTACAAAGAAACTGGCTGACATGCGGACCGCCCCAGGAAAGGAAGACCAAGAGTCACCTCTGCTGCGGAGGAGAAGTTCATCCGAGTCACCAGCCTCAGAAATCGCAGGTTAACAGCAGCTCAGATCAGAGAGCAGGTCAATGCCACACAGAGTTCTAGCAGCAGACACATCTCTAGAACAACTGTTAAGAGGAGACTGTGTGAATCAGGCCTTCATGGTAGAATATCTGCTAGGAAACCACTGCTAAGGACAGGCAACAAGCAGAAGAGACGCGTTTGGGCTAAAGAACACAATAAAGAACACAATAAAGAAAACTCTTTGAATGAGAAGGTGTGTCGAAACCTTTGGTCTGTACTGTATCTACTCCTGATCAAAATCTTAAGACCAGGAAAAATCTTAGAAGTATTCCCACTTGGCACTTATGGATAGTAACCAGAAGAAACAAGAATAAGAGACAAAACAGAGATTGGCAATTTATTGAAAACTGCATTATTTCTAAACAAACTTAGTAAATAAGTCACTCCTACCACATGGAATGGGTGTGTGTGAATAGTTTAGAGTGCACTACCTGTAGGATTATAAGAAAACCTTGATGTTTTACTGCCTCAAATGCCTCCAAAGTCTTGAGTGTGTGTTGAGCAATTCTGAGCATGTGGCCATATGCAGTTTCTAACACTTCTAACGCACGTGTATTGAGACTTATTAGTGCATGTGGTGTTAGAGACTGGTGTAAACATGTGTAATGGGTGAGTTTCGAGACTAATTTGAAAAGATAAAAAGATCAATCACAGACTTTTTACTATTCAGGGCTATTGATAATGTTAAAAATGTGTTTCTGTTAAGCTTGTTCACTCGGCACAAAATCGATTACGTCCAACATGATTGGTCATGTCTGATCAAGCTGAAAACCAGGCAGTTCCAGTCACAAGCTGACTGACTGTTGCATCTCTATCATAAATGTAAAAATTTAAAATAAATAAATACATTTTGGCGTCAAGGTGGTGAATCGGCATACAAAAGAATCACACGTAAAAACTACATCGGTTTTACCCCCCCCACATACTCCCAGTTGGGCAGTATGGTTTGTGTGTCTGAGTAAGGTCTGAGTTTTAAACAGCATGTATGTTTGCTAATTTTATGAAGACGTCAGTTTGATGAGTGACTTTACTTTTGGCTGTAACTGTGTGTAACTGATGTGGTCCAGAAGCTCTCACTTCAGCTAGAGACACCGTACAGGGTTGGTTGTGGATGAGGAGGATTGTGGGCAAATTATATAACAGGGGGGGTCAAGCTGCCTCCCTTGCTGCATGTACATGGTCCCTGACCTATGGAGTACCAGAATGTGTTTTTGATGGAGATTATAAAGAGCCATTTTAATACACTGTGAATCACAGGATCTGTTAAATGTTCCTGTTACAGTTAAATGCTGTATAAATAATAAGTATAATATATACACTACTGCTCAAAAAAGTTTGGCATCACTTTCTAACTCAATGGTCGTTTCTCATTTTTATTTTTTTCTAAATTGAAAAGCAATGCTAAAGGCATCCATACACAACTCAAATAACAACATGCTGTTTACAGTATTGTTGAAGAATGTAGAAAATAAATCACTGTACAAAAAATAAAGAAATTCACAAGTGATCCCAAACTTTTGGGTGGTAGTGTACAGTATATGAAAGTGCAGAATTCCATGCAAACTGTGTCATCTGAAATGGAATGTCCATGGCTCGGCTCAAAACACAGGCAGAAAGTTTAACATAAGGATGATCGATTAATGTAATCAGAAATGCAAATCAAGGTGAAAAAGTAACGAAAGGTAATGTTTTCTTTTCCCTGTCTGTGTTTCCTCTCACAGTGTCTACATCCTTACAGATAATCACTATCATCTCTATTCACTGTAATAAAACACTGAATTACTAAACCTGTGCATTTTATAAGACGTTTGCCAACGCAAACTTAAACATGTACCTGATTCTCGTTGTGCCTTAGCATCACCATCGTCTGCTGCACTGTAAGAAGGCCCCGGCATCTTATCCTGCACAGAAGAACACGAAAACATCTTTAGTCTATAGTGCTGTAAAAAAGTATTTATCCCTTCCAACTTTCTTTTTTTTTTTGTTGCAGATTTCTCACATTTGAATGATTCAGATCATCAAAACGTTATGTTACACAAAGATAACCCAAATAAATACGAAATGCAATTATAAAATGATGATGTAGTTGTAAGGGGAAAAAAATTATAAACCTACCCGGCCCTATGTGAAAAAGTAATTACTTCATGTGACTAATATGCAGTAAAATAAAAAATAAAAAAGAATCAGGGGTAATTATTTTTTCACAGCTCTGTACAGTATAAAAGTCCCACAAAAACTCTGTACTCTGTATAGGGAACTAAATGTGCCACTGCCAGTAAATGCATTTAAAGGAAGTGAGACATCAGAGCTGCAGCATCAGTCATTTCTTGTGTACAAAGTGTGAAGACATTTCAGGTGCAAAACTCACGCATACCCCAGCTGTGCATGTTAAACGTCAGTTTCAACCCACGCTTAACAACTACTCAATACATTTATTAACCAACAAACCAATCACTAAAATGTAATTTTGCACACAACTATAATAACATGCCACTGAGTGTTTTATTCATTACATTGTTCTGTTTTTTCCAACACTGCAAAAAGAGCTTCAAGTCAGACACATGCAAACCACGAGTGGGCCAAAGAGAATGACACAGCTGTGAAAGAGAGAGAGGAGGGGGAGGGGGGAGGAAGCTGGCATGCTGCTCATGAGCGTAAATATTTGTACTAGACTCCGCGCTGCCCCCGACCCTGTAGTGGTACAGAGAATGCGTGAGTAAGAGTGGAAAGTTCAGGTGTGATCACTTGTCATTTGACATGCAGTGTGAGCAGATCCATGTGCTACTTGGGCCCAAGTATACGGACGGCCCCCCAAGTACTGTATATTCGCGCACCCTTTTAAAAAAATCTGTCCAGGAGAACGATGACATCATCAATCGATTAACCAATTACGGAAAGTTCCCTCTCATTCTGTAGCTCCTGTACCTGTTTATTCTGCTACCGTGAGAGTGGTGTACGGAGAGGCAGTAAACGCAGCGGATGCTGCCATGTAAAGAACAAGAAGGGCGTACTGACAGTTGTACATAGTCTGCAGAGAAACACAGTTTCACAAAGGTAATGGGACCATCTTTAAATAAATAAGATTAACAGGCTCTGACAAACCGTGACATTTTTGTACACTAAAGAGCGTTTAGTTCTTAATGTCTTTACTGCATCTTACTCTTTTACATAAGCAGATGGAGGGGAGGATACATAGGTTGGTTCACAGAAATGTGAAATTAATAGAAATATATATTTTTTTTTCTTTCAAATTTTGTGTTGAATGTCATTTTCAATTTGTTGTTTCTTGTGTTTAGTAGACCACTTTTGTTCTGGCAGGTAATGCTGGCCAGCTCCACCACAGGTATAGTTTCAGACCTGGGAGGAAACACCGCAATTTCGTGTAAACCTCCTTAATGCACACACACACACACACACACACACACACACACACATCTCTGATTCTCACTGCAAGACAGCTGAATAAACTTTTATTTGCATTCAGGAGTGCTGTTCTAATGTTTAGTGTAAGCACTCAGATCATTCCTGGTTGAACATCCCTGGTCTGAGCAAAGAGGTCACTTCAGGCCATACAGGAAGTCTGATTAAAATATTTAGTGTGAATCAACACATCAAATACACACGTGGACAAAATTGTTGGTATCCTTCGGTCAATGAAAGAAAAACTCACAATGGTCACAGAAATAACTTTAATCTGACAAAAGTAATAATAAATAAGAATTCTATGAATGTTAACCAATGAAAGTCAGACATTGCTTTTCAACCATGCTTCAACGGAATTATAAAAAAAAATAAACTCATGGAACAGGCCTGGACAAAAATGATGGTACCCCTAACTTAATAGTTTGTTGCACAACCCTTTGAGGCAATCACTGCAATCAAACGATTCCTGTAACTGTCAATGAGACTTCTGCACCTCTCTGCAGGTATTTTGGCCCACTCCTCATGAGCAAGCTGCTCCAGTTGTTTCCGGTTTGAAGGGTGCCTTTTCCAGACAGCATGTTTCAGCTCCTTCCAAAGATGCTCAATAGGATTGTCAGGGCTCATAGAAGGCCACTTTAGAATAGTCCAATGTTTTCCTCTTAGCCATTCTTGGGTGTTTTTAGTTGTGTGTTTTGGGTCATTGTTCTGTTGCAAGACCCATGACCTGCGACTGAGACCCAGCTTTCTGACACTGGCCAGCACATTTCTCTCTAGAATCCCTTGATAGTCTTGAGATTTCATTGTACCTGCACAGATTCAAGACCCCCTGTGCCAGATGCAGCAAAGCAGCCCCAGAACATAACAGAGCCTCCTCCATGTTTCACAGTAGGGACAGTGTTCTTTTCTTGATATGCTTCATTTTTCCATCTGTGAACATAGAGCTGATGTGCCTTGGCAAAAAGTTCCATTTTTGTCTCATCTGTCCATAGGACATTCTCCCAGAAGTTTTGTGGCTTGTCACCATGTAGTCTGGCTTTTTTATGATTTGTTTTCAACAATGGTGTCCTCCTTGGTCGTCTCCCATGTAGTCCACTTTGGCTCAAACAACGACGGATGGTGCGATCTGACACTGATGTTCCTTGAGCATGAAGTTCACCTTGGATCTCTTTAGAAGTCTTTCTGGGCTCTTTTGTTACCATTGGGATTATCCGGCTCTTTGATTTGTCATCAATTTTCCTCCCTTGGCCACGTCCAGGGAGGTTGGCTACAGTCCCATGGATCTTAAATTTCTGAATAATATGTGCAACTGTAGTCACAGGAACATCTAGCTGCTTGGAAATGGTCTTATAGCCTTTACCTTTAACATGCTTGTCTATAATTTTCTTTCGAATCTCCTGAGACAACTCTTTCCTTCACTTCCTCTGGTCCATGTTGAGTGTGGTACATACCATGTCACCAAACAACACAGTGACTACCTGGAGCCCTATATATAGGCCCACTGACTGATTACAAGATTGTAGACACCTGTGATGCTAATTAGTGGACACATCTTGAATTAACATGTCCCTTTGGTTACATTATTTTCAGTATTTTCTAGAGGTACCATCATTTTTGTCCAGGCCTGTTCCTTTTTATTTTTTTTTATAATTCTGTTGAAGCATGGTTGAAAAGCAATGTCTGACTTTCATTGGTTAACATTCATAGAATTTTTTTTAATTATTACTTTTGTCAGATTCAAGTTATTTCTGTGACCATTGTGAGTTTTTCTTTCACTGACCGAAGGGTACCAACAATTTTGTCCACATTTGTACATTATTAAAACTCACACCGTGTCTCCCAGCTTTAAGTAGCAGGAGGTCAGGTGTAGCTCATTTCTCCTGAGTGCTTTGGAGCAGCTCTGTGTCTCGCTTTGGTGGATGCAGCTTTATTTGTTACTATTAATGGTTTGCTTATAGGCACAGGAAGGCTATTAGTTGCTGGATGCCAGTAAAAGATGTGACCAAACTGCAGTAGCTTCCTGTGGCCGAGATGGGAAGCGACACAATACCATAGTGAAACATGAGAAGTGGATTATTATAGAAATGCCTTGCAGCTTGAACTTCCTGGAAGTGTTGCACTGGATGCTCAGTGAACATTCGGTATAATAGAAAAACATTCAATAATTCAACAGTGTTGAAATAAACTGCATTAATTAATCATCAGAGAGACTGTACTGTTCATGCACCATTTTTATCAGCATGATTTTTTAAAATACTCCTGACAAATTGTATTCTCAAATGTTTATTAATTCTGTTACCACACAATACTGGTAACTAACCTCAGTCTGCTTTTCTTTCTCTCCTGTATAGTAAACAGCTGTAACATCTGATGATGCAGCAGGCAGGTGTGTGATTGAGCTGCTTTACTTCAGGACTCAGTAATTCCTGCAGATCAGTGAAGTCATGTTAAAATCATCATCCATATAATAATAAAATGTTCAGTAAACTTCAAGTGTGAGTTTGGTAGTCACATGACTGTGTATGTGCCCCTTTAAGGCCTTCCTGTTTAAGTGTTGTGGTTTGTTGCATGTATAGAACTATTGAAAGAGGAAACAGGCTTTTAGTACAGCAGCAACACATCCAGTCACCTACGCAGTAAGTGTAGTTTTATCAGTCATGTTTTCCATGAGAAGCTGGACTTCCCCAGTTTTCTTTTTTTTCCAGACTATGTTTCATTTTTAATGGAAAAAAATCTTTAACAGTTTTGTTTCGGTAATAAACTCCTCCATGCTGTTCTTGACATAGTTGCCAGTTCTTCATATATTACACGAAGTTGGGCATTTTTATTAGAAGTTGCTTAAAATGATTACAGTTGTGTTTTTTGGGGTTGTTTTTAAAAACATGGTTGCTTGACCAAAAAAAAAAAAAGCCATTCTGTTTTTTACATTTGTGGTTTCCCTTTCCCTAAATTCACTGCTTGACACCGTGTACACAGCATCCTGTAATCAGCACTGTAACAACCTCCCACACACACCCATGTGGACTGACACAGAACTGCACCATAGAGATTCTGATCCCCAGAGCTGTAATGGATCTGCAGCCCCACCCTCCTCCTCCCCCAACAGGAGAAACGTCTCGGTCTCCTCAAATTACTTAAGAATGACACAACCTAGTGCTCCTAGTATGGAATAATATAAGAAAGATTGGGAAACTGAAAAATTATTCTTTTAAGCATATGTTTTTCATAATGTTGGCTAGTAATAGTAACATTTTGCAGGTGACAAAAACAAGCATAATGTCCTTATATGCTAATATTAGCCTACACAGTTCTGATATATTATTTTAAACTTCAGTTTGTAGGCCTACTGCCCTGTCCTTTTCCATCTCAAATTTCGCTCTCTTGTGATAGATGAATGTGCCTGCCCTCCCAAAAATAAATTAATTAATGTATAAAATTTTGTTTCTAAAATAAATTGCCTACTCACTATTTTTTGTCTCTTGCTCTTGTTTCTTCTTTTGCCATTTTGAAGAAATATGTACAATCTGGTTATAATCTACCAAATTGTGAATACTTGTAATATTTATATAAAAAATATAAAAGGAAGATATAAGATATATACAGTATATATACAGTTGAAACCAGATATTTACACACACACACACACACACACACACACACACACAATAAATAAATACATAAAATTAATAAATAAATAAATGAATACAAATTTTTCTTTACTGTCCAACATTAAATCAGAATAAACTTTTTCTGTTTTAAATCAATAAATATTAACATAAATTTTGCATTTGTTAAATGTCAGAATCGAGAGACAGAGAAGTTCTATGTATCTTTTTATCACTTTCACGTCAGAAGTATACATACACTTTAAACAAAACTAAATCTCCAGATGAGCTTAAGAAGCTTTTGATAAGTTAAATGATTCCATTTGAACTGGTGGCATATAAAGGCACTCCTTCTTTGACATCATGGGAAAATCAAGCAAAATTAACCAAAATAGCAGGAATAGAATTGTAGACCTCCACATGTTTTTTTTTTTTTTTTTTTTGCGAAATGTGCCAATCAACCCCAGGACAACAGCAAAAGACCTTGTGAAGATGCTGGATGAGACCGGTAAGACGGTGTCATTATCCACAGTAAAACAAGTCCTGTCCCACCATGAACTGAAGGGTTACTCTGGGAGGAGAAAGCCATTACTTCAAAACCACCATAAAAAAGTCAGACTACAGCTTGCAACTGCACATGGGGACAGAAATCTTAATTTCTGGAGACATGTCCTGTGGTTTCATGAAACAAAAATGTAACTGTTCAGCCATAATGATAAACGATATACTGTATTTGGAGGAAAAAGGGCGAAGCTTTGAATCCTTAGAACAACCATCCCAACTGTGAAATATGGTGGTGGTAGTATAATGTTGTGGGGCTGCTTTGCTGCAGAAGGGACTGGTGATATTCACAAAATAGATTGCATCATGATAAAAGAAAATTACAGTATGTGGCTATATTGAAGAAACATATGAAGACGTCAGCCAGGAAGTTACAGCTTGGATGCAAATAGATCTTCCAAATGGACAACGACCTCAAGCACACCTCCAAATTAGTTACAAAGTGGCTTAAGGAAGACAAGGTCAAGGTATTGTAGTGGTCATCACAAAGCCCTGATCTCAATCCCATAGAAAATTTCTGGGCGCCACTGAAAAGCCGAGTGCGAGCATGAAAGCCTACAAACCTGACCCAGTTACACCAGTTCTGTCAAGAGGAGTGGGCCAAAATTCCAGCAAACTATTAAAGAAAGCTCGTGGAAGGATATACGAAACGTTTGACCCAAGTCAAACAGTTTGGGGCAAATCTACCAAATACTAATGAAGTGTACGTATACCTCTGACACTGATGAAAGTGATAAAAAAAAATACATTAAAATTCTCCCTTGTTGATTCTGACATTTAAGAAATGCAAAAAATATGTTATTATTTATTGATCTAAAACAAAACAAAAATTACAAAAAAATTTAAGGTTTTACAGGTTAGACAGCTTTTTATTCTGAAGTGTATGTAAATATCTGGTTTCAACTGTGTGTGTGGGTACACACACACACACACACACACACACACACACACACACACACATATACACACAGGTAATGCAAGGTCATCATATCTGTCTACCAGAAGGTTTTAGAGCACTCCATGCTTCCCTCTGCTGACCAGCCTTTATGGAGATGCTGGTTTCATTTTCCAGCAGGACTTGGCATCTGCTCACACTGGCAAAAGTACTAATGGTTTAAGTACCATGGTATCTCTGTGTTTGACTTACCAGCAAACTCGCCCGACCTAAACCTCAGAGAATCTATGGAGTATTGTAAAGAGGAGGAGAAGGCAGAAGGCAGAAGAGCTGAAGGCCACTATCAGAGCAACCTGGGCACCTCAGCAGTGCCACAGACAGATCGTCTCCGTGCCATGCCGCCATTGCTGCAGTAATCATGCAAAGTGAGCCCCGACCAAGTACCGAGTGCTGTACATATTCATAGTTTTCAGTACTCTCATTGGCCTTAAGTAATAATACATTTTTTGGACATACTGAATTTTGGGTTTTCATTAGCTGTAAGCCATAATACAAAATAAATAAATAAATAAAAAATATATGCATAAAAACTTTAAATACATCAGTCTGTGTGTAATGAATCAATACAATTTGAGTTACTCTTATTAAACTGACTTACTGCAATAAATCAACTTTCCATATATAAAAATATATTATATATGGAAATAATATATATTTCCATAATAATCTTATATTTCCATAATATAAATACGAATATGTATTAATATGTTAATGTTACCTTTGATGCTGTAACATACTATAATAACATGTGCGGTATTTTTGGGTGTGTCCATAAAACCGCGGTTGCGCATTTGTTTCGCGAGAGTTGGCAACCACGCCAATTTATTTTGCACTTGGTATTTTGCAGCGTGTGCAGGCATGAAAATAAGCAAGTCCACAATTCAGTTCAACAATATTTACGACCTTAGCAAGCGTGCATATCGCCGGGGGTTCTAGACGTTATTGCACATAAAAATGACAAGAAATTCTCACCGTCTCGTTCGCTTTTGGTGTAGAGAAGCAGGAATAAGGGCGGAGCTTCCAACCTCAAAGTGATGGCGGCGTCAGACGGACGGGCAGAGCTGCGAGTGATGGAGACGAAGAGATCCGGACTCTCCGCCACTCTCTACTCTACACGCGGCTAGCGGGACGGAGATGTGCGCTTAACCGACTTGTGTTTTTGTTTGCTTGTTTTAACCGAGCTTTAAACCTCCCTCGGACGAACCTACTACAAAAAACTTGAGCCTGTAACTTCTTCCAGCGGATGTAGCCTCGAGGCAGCGAACAGTCACCTCCGAGTCACTTTCCACGGTGTTTAATGCAGGAAAAGCAGCTGCTCAGTCCATAAGAATCTTTTATTCTGCGTGTCTGACCCTCCCTGTCTCTACTGCGCATAGAGGGCGTTTGCAAATGATATGTTATGTGAGCAATGTAAAGCTGTTTTGGCCGTGGTGTGCGCTTTCCCCGCCCTCCCCCACGGGAGCCAAGATGGCGGCGATGTAGCGGGACTGTTTTGTTCTGTTCTGTCAGGTTTTTTTTTTTTTAGGTACGTGACTAAATGCTATCCAGCAACTTGTTATACCTACTTTATAAATATAAATCTTATTATGGATGTCTCCGGTGAGGTTGCTAACTCTGGCCGGATGACGTGACGTGGATACTGGCGGTAGTTGAGCTCATGCGTGGTACGAATTCGAAACCGAAAGTACATGCAATCGGTTTTGCGCAGCCCCTCCCTGAAAATGATCCTCCTCCAAAGAGACAAAAGAGAGGGGAGAAAAAAAAAATGAGGGTGACACTAACGCAGTGCTGAAAGCTATACATTCGTATACATACATACATGCTGAAAGCTATACTATTCGTTTGATATTCAGCTTTTGCCGGCCCTCTACATGCAAAACAAAAGGTTGGAACGAATATTAAGTCTTGTGATATGTTCACCTCTTTGCCTTAAATGTGCGTGAAATAGGAACTGCCTTGTTTCGACATTTTAAAGTAGATATAAACAAAAAAATATTTATCCTGGGAGGCGCATAACCCCGTTAAAAGCGGAGCTGCTCTGTGTGCACCTTAGGGACCGCGTAAAAATAACATGCACTCTGTGGAAACGTAGAAAACTGCAACTGCAAGTACAGCCAGCGATGAAGGGATATTCGTAGATGCAACTCCACTTACACAGCTCTACCAAAGCTGAAGCATATGCATAATAATTTTCACAATAATCAGTTAAACAAGAAACCCATAGCACATTTGCTAATTGTGATCTCTCTCTCTCTCTCTCTCTCTCTCTATAGCACGTCACAAGAGCTATTTCCCCAGGTTAGCTCCTCTATTTATAATTATATTCATTTATTGCAAAATAAAATCTATTTGCACAATAATCAATTAAACAAATATTTTGAACTTTTACATATTCCCTATTCCCTAATCCTTGTATTTAGGGTAATATTCATTTATTGCTAAATAAAATCAGTTGACACAATAATCAACAACAAATCCATTGCAATTTTCCCGAATGTTCATCTTATGATACGTCTCGCTTTATCCCAGCTGCATGTCACAAGTGATTTTCCCCCAATTAAACCCCTCAATTTTCAGTAATATTAATTTATTGGAATTTGAATCAATTATTGGAACAATAATCAATTTAAAAAAATTTTAATCATAATTCCTCTGGTGATATGCCTCTTTCCCAGCAGCATGTCAGAAGAGATTTTTTCCCAGTTAAACCACTCTATTTACAATTTTATATATAAGAACAGGGCTAGCTGCACCAAATATAAACGCCATGTTTTGGGGATCACCCTGGACCATGTGAAACCATCCCCGCCCCGCTGGGACCTTCGGGCTCCCAGGGGCTCCCTGACGTTGACAGGCTTAGCACTCAGACACAGGCCAAATTCTGCAAGAAGGAAATGGATTTTAGCTGATCTTAACCATAATCTTAAACTATAACCCCTTATAACACCTAACTGTAATCCCCTCCAACCCCTAACCTTAACCACCCCAAGCTCTAAGCCTAAACCCATAACCACTAAGCCCCACACTCCATTGAGACCTAGCTCCCCGCTGATCACCATTGCACCTCAACAGCCTCTGAAAGCTCCCCGAGATGAATCCAGCGAGCTCTGCCCTGACCCTCTAGCCCCAATAGCCACGAGATGCGCCAGCTCAGGCCCAAGGGAAAATAGTACCACACACAACCCGTCCGAGTGGCCCACTTTCGCCGCACCTCAACAGCCTCTACAAGCTCTCTGAGGCGAATACAATGGGGGGGTCCCAAAGAAGGCTGTCCGCGCGACCTCAGCTCTGGATGATTTCAATGGATCACAACAAAGGACCTGCTATGCCACTCACGACACCAGGACCACAGGAAAATGATGGCGGGGAGAGGCAAATTGGACGAGGAGAGGGAGGGGACAGGAGATGAAATGGCCACTCCCCCAGCCATGGCATGGGCCAAACCCCACTTCGCACCCTGGCCCAACTGAAGCAGCCCGTAGAGCCAATCCTTATCCCGAAGTTATGGATCTGACTTGTCGACTTCCCTTATCTACATTGTTTCAACATGCCAGAGGCTGTTCACTTTGGAGACCGGCTGTGGGTATAGGTACGGCCCATTGTGAGATTTACAACAGCTGTGCTTTCCAGGGCATGGGCCCATATCTCAGGATGAACCCATTCCAAGACACCCTGCCCTTCACATAGAAAAGATAACTATTCCCATAGTTACCGTACTGGACCCTTCGCGTCACCTATCTCTGCCACTCTGGGTTCGTGGATCTGAAACCGACTCCCTTTCGATTGGCCGTGGGTGACCTTCTGACATTCAGCTATCCCTTATCACCGACTGACTGCTGTTTACATGGAACACTTGTTGAATATGTGCTACTATCACCAAAATCTGCACCTGCAATTGCTCCACCTAGGCCCAGGTATATATATATATATATATATATATATATATATATAGGGGAAAAGCTCTTGGGACATGCTGCTAGAATAGAGAGAGAGACATATCCTAAGGGGAATAAGTGGGTAAAAGTGCAATAGTTTTGTTGTGTAATTGATTATTGTGCCAATAATTGATTAAAATTCCCCAAAAATAATATAACTGTAAATAGAGGGGTTACACTGGGGAAAGAGCTCTTGTGACATGCAGCTGAGATAGAAAGATACATATCACAAGACACATTTTGGGGAAAAGCGCAATGGATTCATTGTTTTTAAGTGTGCCAATAATTGATTAAAGAGACAATAAATTAATATAATTATAAATAGACAATAATGCAATGAATTTGTTGTTTAATTGATTATTGTGAAAAGAATTGATCTACATCAGCTTTAGAAGAGCTGTGTGAGTAGCATCTGCCAATATCCCTTAATCAATGACTGCGCTTCCCGTTTATGACGTTTTTATAGAGCGCATGTCATTTTTACGCGGTCCCTAAGCCGTACACAGCGCAGCTCCGCTGTTAACGGGTTTATGCGCCTCTCAGAAAAAATATGTTTGTTTATATCGACTTAAAATATGTCGAATTATGACGGTTCCTTCTTGAAATTGTGACAATGTGTGTGCTCACAAAGCATTTTTAAATTTGTGTCCGAGTGTAGTGATGTTACAGGCGGAGGCAGGGAAGGAAAGAACTAAATAGCAGACACTGGTTTCCTTAAAGCAGTTTTATTTTTGAACCAAAATGTTCAAAATTAAAACAAAGGGGGGGGGATAGTCGGCGTGCACACAGAGTGCGCGGGAAATCCCCTCTGAGGTAATGAGCGCGAAGAGAGAAGCCGTCAGGGAATTCTCCGTTAAACCAGAAGCAGGGAACATGAGAGTTTCTCTCGGCAAGCAGGGTCGGTAACGGGTCAGAATCCAAAGAACAAAATCAAATGGGAAGATTGTACTGCCTGTCTGCAAGAAAGAATATAAGTAAGAAACAAGAAATTAACTGAAGGTTACAACAATAAAAAAAATATATTATAATTTGTATATTTTAATACAAATATAGCTTGCGATCATAAATAACCTGAAATTGTGTGTGGAGCTTATGTGGATCATCAGCATCTCAATTTTTATAATTATCTCCGAGATGTATTGGAGTATAAACAGAAAGGTTATAAATAAAATAATGTATAGAAAATAGTAACATACCTGTAACTCAAATACCTGCCTAAGCACAACACGTGAGTTCATCGCATTCTACACTTTTGCATTTTGAATCAGACATGAGGAGCATCCAAAGCTAACGTCAAAGAATCACCCTGTATCCCAGATAGCACACTGCTGAAGGGCCAGCAGCAGTACATATGCAGAGCCAATGTTGGCATCAGTGGTTGGCCCAATGTCACTTTGTCAATTGGCCCAACGTTGGCTCATTGGTGGGGCCAAAGATAGGTTGGCCCAAGGTTGGCACAATGTCCAATATGCAATGTTGGTGCCTTGGTACTTTCACCATCATCTTTTATCTTACTGTAAATCAAATGCATCAATAATTTAAGCATTGTACATTAAAAATTACTTCAAAATACGTTCTTCAACCATTTCTTTTCAACCAGCAAATTGATGAGGAAAAACAAAAATTTTCCATATTTGGCTCAACAACAGGTCCAGTTTTACATCACATATATTTTTCTCCGTGCAGCAATTCAAACAGTATTGACCTAGTAATAACCTTGCGAAATTGTTAAATTATATGTTTCACATGCCAACTACCCTAGTACATATATTCGACAACCACATAAACATACAAACATGGATTGCCTTAAAGCAAAACAATATGTACTCTATATTAGCCCTTTAACATGTCTGGTGTAACTATGGCAGCAATCACTATGGCTCTAACTATAGCTATAGTGCCGTATGCTACTGTATTCACTGGCAACAGGTTAATTAGCCTAGCATAATAGTGCATAGCTAAACATCTTTCTCACTACATTACATAATTACAGCAAAACTACAAACTGCATGCTTTTATGTTACCACCACAGATTCAACAACACACTTATGTCCTACTAAAGGGTATTTACATATCATATGGAGAAATATTAACAAACCTGTAGTTAGGAGCAAAGAGGCACAAAACATTAGCTTGTGTTTAGCTTGGCTGCAGGACTTAATAAGCAGCACCTGGTCTCTGTGGGATTTTAGGCAGGGACGCAACTTCACATTTGCTGAGGGGTATGCAAGATCATGGGTTGTGCCCCCCCCCCCACCCCCATTTAATGTCATTTACATATAAAATAGCATCAGTCAATGTCCAAATCATTAGAATGGCAAGCTGCAAAAATAACTTAGATTTTCAAATAGCCTGCAGTACTCTGACAAAGAAAAGTGCGTACAGTACATATGCTTAGACCCTGACGTGGTGCAAAGCACTTTTCCACATCAAAGCCATTTTTAAAAATATGATTTTTTTAATTTTTTTTTTTATTTTGGCATATCTTCATCTTCACTACTGAGTAAACAAAATAGATGTTTCACAAACTTTGTTTCTTAAGGCTACAATAACTTATTCTGCATGTTTCCTAATACTGTGTAAGTCATAAATAAACCTGCTTTCTTCACCTGCTCTGAACTCATTTTCTATCATTGCTTCATTGTCCTCCTCATCTTCATGGCTAAGTAAATGAACCAGATATTTCACAAAATATATACCTTAAATCATCAATCCCAAATTTTTTTTTTTATGTTGTTTAAAGTGGTCATGAAAAGATGACTTCAATTTTACTTGACTTTTTGAAGAGGTCACTGCACTAAAAAAAACATTTTGTAATTCTGGTGCACAAAAAACTGTAACTTACTGTAAGTGTACATCAGAAAACACATTAAAATGGTAAATGTATATCATGAGCCCTTTAAGTCGTAGTATCCTGTGTGGTAGCTCCACCTGTTCTCTTCACCTGCTCTTGACTTATTTGCTTTCTCTCTGTACTCTTCACCATTCTCATCTTTTTTATGAACACTCATGTACAAAGCATTAAAATGATTGTATTTGCTAAACAGTGATGTAATTTCATTAGCACTGTTATTACAACAGAAACAAAAAAAAGCTCATGCATTAATACATTTAAACTCCATAATTTTTTAGAAACTTTGTGGTTTTTCAAGCTGTTTTTGAGAATCCAGTTTACAAAAAGCTTACAATAGGGTCTTGAATACTGTATGAATGAAGGTGTAGAGGGATTCATACGCCAGTCTCGTTCCGTTTACACAGCAGGTTTTTTATTCCGCCCCTGGACTGAACATAACGAACTGAGAGGATAAGGCAAGAGCCCAATAACTTGGTTGTGCTTGGTGGGGAGAACCTCAGTTAACATTTTTAACAATAAGTAAAAAAATTTTTTAAAAATTAAACCAAATGCCTATTTTTTCAGGAATAATGATTTGATATTAACGGATGGTAACTATGCCCAGCCTCATTTAAAATGTTGATGAGCTTAAAGACTTAATACAAAATGACAGGTCAAACTTACCAATCTCTTTTTATCCACTTTGACATTGCTGTCCTCATTTTAAGACACTGTTTTTCATTTTCTTTTTTCTTTTTCTGTTCTGCTCATCAGTTCTGTTCTTCCCTCTTCTGTCCATTTTGCATATGTGACTGGCAACTATGGGGCTCATATGATATATATATATATATATATATATATATATATATATATATATATATATATATATAATTTATTTATTTTTATTTTACTCTTTTAAAATGCTAAACAAAAATAGTCTCTTAACAAATATAATTTTTAAAGTATTTTAAAAGCTTTATTAAAGACAATTTTCAAAGATTTTTTTCACAATGGCGCCCCCCACCGTGTGGCACCCATATGCACTGCATATACTGCATACCCCATTTTTGCGCCCCTGATTTTAGGTTCCTACCTACCGATAAGCCCTATCTATTGACCTGTTGTCAGTGTTCACAGTTGAGCACAAAGCACAATGAATTTAATATTTATCATTTAGAAAAACATATACACCTCCCTGTATATTGCCCTTTCACCCTTTCATGACATCCTGCCAGACATTTTTGCCACTCCTTCAACGCATATGCAGTGTTCTTCCAGTGGAGAATGCAGGAACTAAGAGCACCATGTCATGGTCGCCCCCTAGTGGCAAGCAGCTATAACTGCTTTTGAATTCGTGTCTTTACAGCACTCATATCCTGACATCACTTTTCACTGTTCTCTGGTTCAGGTCATGATTTCTGTTCATAGCTTTGTCTAGTTACAGTATGTTAGATTTTTTTTTCTTTTTAAAATAAAGACTCAACTTTATTAAATTGGGCACAACCTGAAAATTAGAGCATCCCTTCCACGCCAGTGACTCCTTTTAATATGAGTTGTTCTGGTAACTGTGTCACATTTGCTACTATCCAGGAGCCTACATTTTTACACTTTTATAATGTTTTTTAACCTCACACAATGCATTTTAATAAAAAAAAAACGTCAATATATTGTATGACATAAACCACTACTAATTTCATAATGTCCTTTTGTATGTAATCAAATACTTTTTTCATTAAACAGACCATAATTATAACAATAACATACTTTTAAAAGCTATGATTTAACGAGAAGGATCAGTTGTCTCATTAGGATAATTATCTGGTTAATGATTTTAACTTATATACACTAGATTTAATAATTTAAGCCCTCACTATTACTACTAAATGCAGGTGCAACGGTTTGCCACTAGAGGTCAGAGTTGTGCAGTTTAACACGGTTTAACATGAATCCATTTAACGTTTATGTTTTAGAGTGAGCAAAATTCCCACCAGCCAGGAGCGTGGTCAAGTACAAATCCGGTCGCTAGGCGGCGATCTCGTGCAGAAGACACGCGCTGCACCTTACAGGCTTCACACACACGCACACACACAAAAACTAAAATAATGAATTAATAATAATAATTTAAAAAAAATGAAGGCACTATTCTGTTAAACCTGTCTATATATTTATGCAAGAGAACGCAGTCAGTAGCATGTGAGACAGGGAAGGTCATCACAGGGACACTGATGGTATGATAATTCCGCTCTGTACTTATACAAAGGTCTGATCACTTGGATCTGAGTTATTTGATATTTGATTTAATTACTATTCTGCTCAACACAAGAGGGAAACAGTAATTTATATTATGTTATGATTGTTGTTTGATTGTGATTTCCATGTATTCACAAAAAATGTAATATGATATTGTGTATTACATGTTTGCTAAATGGTCCATGGAATAGTATGTGTTAAGCTTAGTTAAATAAATGTTATTTAATTAATATTTATTAGAAATAGTGATGTACTTTTTTTGTGGTTTTTCATTTAATGTTAATGTTATCGACCTCACTTAGTTGAATCCACATTGAACAATTGTTGTGTAACCTGCAAAGCTGTCAATCAAAGAATTAAAAGTGATTCCAGAGTTGATCCTCATGTCTCCTGTAGTTGCCTATGGCTTTTTTCAAGTTTGAAGCAGAGGTTGATGTGCAAATTCCCAGATAATTCGACAATGCCAGTAGGGCAAATATATTCAAGATTCAAGATTTTTATTGTCATATATACCTAAGTACAATGAAATTCTTATTTTGTTTTAGCCTCTCGAGAACAAGGAGGTAGGAGGGCAGTGAACAATAAAATTACAGTAAGAGATAAATGTAAATAAGAAACAAAAAAACTGAATAGAATTTTAAATTTACAATCAACCCATAACATGGTATAACAACCGTTTCCTAGTTCACTGTGGTACAAGTAAGCAATTAAAATGACAAAGTGGAGGTAAAGTGATGAGTGAAGGTAAAGTGACAAGTGGAGGCAAAGTGACATAATGTATAATATGTAAAGTGTTGTAGTTTCATAATCCAGATAACATGGAGTTGTGCAAGATAGTCCACTGTAAAGTTCAGGGTAGATTTGAGCAGGAGGGGTAGCCTTAGGCATGTTACATTGGTGGAACTGGTAGTGGGTGACAACTATTTATCAGTCTGATGGCCTGCAGATACAGACTGTCCCGGAAAATGTCCTGCTGCAGAAAATGTCCTGTTGTGATGGACGACCTGTCCCAATGATTTTCTGGGCTAGCCTTATCACTCACTAAATTGCCCTCCTGTCATGTACTTTGCTGTTCCCAAACCACACAGCAATGCAGTAGGTCAACACACTCTCCACAGTGCATCTGTAGAAGTTCTGCAGTATCTGTGGTGGCATGCAAAACTTCCTACTGAAAGTCTCCTCAGGACCTTTTCCTGGATGTGTTAACCAGCTGTGTTGCATGTTCTGTCTACATAAGGTCCTTATAGATATGGACAACCAGGAATATATTTATAATTGTCCACTCTTTCTACCTTGCAGCCTCCAATCAGTAATGGCTGATGGGAACATTGGCCTCTCCTCCTGTCAAAAACCATCTCCCTGGTCTTACTGATGTTCAATGTGAGGTTCTTAGCCTGACACCATGTGATCAGATTTGAAACCTCACCTCGGTAGGCTGTCTCGTCACTACCTGTGATGAGTCCATTGTGTAGAATCTGCAAACTTAATGAAAACATTATTGGGCTGGGTAGCTACAAAGTCATAAATGAAGAGAGTGTACAGCTTAGGACTAAGTACATGGCCTTGAGGAGTGCCTGTGTTGTATGGCTTTGTGTTATGTTTGATGTAGTTATTCTAATCTAGGCAGGATAATCAATGCTGACAACATTTTTCTGTAGATGAGAAGGTATAAATAAATAAGCAAGATATGGGATGTTTGGTATTGAAAACAAGCTTTTTTTATTTGTAGTACATTGGTGTGTATGAAAAGTTGGGAGCATGAACAGGGCTTATGAGAATATATTTATAGAAGTATAAAAAAAAAAAAACTGCAGCAGGATGTTCCCCACGTGGCAGACCACACATTAGGCAAATGTATACATGAAAGGGGAACCGTGTGGGGCATAGCTAAGCTCCGCAATAACATCTGATAGGAGCAAGCACCTGTGGGATGGATTGACTCTGCGGGGTCTAAACTCCAAGGTCCAAACAGGTATGTCTCTCCTTCACTCTTTCACCTTGTGGGAGCTCTTTCACGATTGTCTCTTGCCCTTGCTTCGCTGACCTGCAATCATTCTCTGCTCTTCAATAACCGCAATGAAACTTCAAGACAGAACTCAGTCTTGCAACAAATAAACTCCCAGGAGAAGTTCCAGAGCACCACCGTCAGTAATAAAGCAACCAATGCATCACAGAGGGCTTCCCTGAAAGATGACATTCCAACAACAGCACACCAACCAATCAGCAACGCCGTGATTCTTTTCTACTGGAGGCAAACCACTGAGAAAAACCCACAACATACAGCAAACAAAGCTTCATACCTTGCTGAATATTGGCGCGTAATATAAACTAAGCAGTAAAATTAAATCCAAGTACCAGTACTAGAAGTTTGGGACTTCCTCAGAATTCCTGTGAACTGTTTGTGTATATGTATGTCCTAAGTAGCATAGTTTCATGTATCATAGAGTAGTTCAATACATTCTTGATTCTTTATAAAGCACTATTGTCTTGGTAGTGTATTTTAAAGTTAAAACATTTGCCGAGATCTTACAATACCTTACTCACAATTGGTAAATGCCTGATTTTATATTACCATTGATGGCCACGAGATAAAACAGAGTTGGTAAGATATACTAAATCGTGCTAAACGCTGAACGGATGGATGATGAAATGTATGCTATATAACACAATCTCAGTGTTTAAGTCTAGGCTAAAAACTTATTTATTTAGCCAAGCATTTTTGTAAATAGATTAACCTTAGGTAAAGGAGCAGATCTGGGGGACTCATGGACGTAGAGTATTCTGGTGAACTGGTATGTTTAGATGCTGTCCTCCCCACTCTCATTGTTCACTCAGGTTTGTTGACGGTGAGGTGATTGGTTGCTTTACATCTCAGGGAGCCCTCATGTTTGTGTTTCCTTCTGGCTCTCCCTTTTAGTTATGCTGTTATAGTTAGTCCTGCCGGAGTCCCTGCTTGCACTTTGCACTAATATACATTCACCTTATACATGTTGACTGTGACCATACCTAACTGCCGTCTCTCCTTATTTTCTGTTCTCTCCTTTTCTGCTCTCTCTCTCTCTCCTTCTCTCCTTTCCCTCTCTCTGTCTCTCTGTCGAGCTATACATGTCGCTCCTGAGTTGCCAGTGATCCAGACCCCTCTGCCCTCTGGAGCCGTCTAACCCGTCCTGGAGTCCTGCTTCTGGTTGGAGATCCCGTCGCATGGATGCCCCGTGTGGTCTGCCTGGATGCGCTTGGTGGCTGGGGATGGTTTCCATGAAGACTGTCCCATCATCGATTGATGCTCTGGGGACCTGTGACTTCAGTTGTTCGATAGCTCAGGACTGGAATCTCCTACAGTCTACCTGAGCCTCCAGGAACAAACTGGACTCCTTTTTAATTTAAATTTTAACACATCTCCTGTTACCCTGAACTTCCAGTACACATTATTATGCTGATCATTCTCTGCTATCCGTTATCACCCAGATGAGGATGGGTTCCCTGTTGAGTCTGGTTCCTCTCAAGGTTTCTTCCTATTACCATCTCAGGGAGTTTTTCCTTGCCACCGTCGCCCTCGGCTTGCTCATCAGGGACAATCTTATCATTTTGATTCATACACATTGCATAAAAACTTACTTCTTTTTATTGTGTAAAGCTGCTTTGCGACAATGTCAATTGTTAAAAGCGCTATATAAATAAAATTGAATTGAATTGAATTGAATTAGTTTAATCAAATCAACCCAAATCCTTCGATCCATCTCTGACAAAGAGGTGAAACCCTACACCTTCCATAAACAATAAGTAAGCATAGAATTGCACTTGACACATGAAAAATATCATATCAAAGAGATAAGAATGCATCTATGAAAATCTACAGGTATCTGATCCCCCCCCCCCCACTCAAATTTTTTTTACAGCAACCCCGCATTTAGAGACATATTTAGCTATGCAAAGTTTTTTTTTTTTTTTTTTTTTGTACAACATATTCATAGCATCTCCCAGCATCACCATCTTCCTTCTGTGTGTTGGGGTCATGACCTCCAACATTGTTTGCAATCTCTTTCATAACTACTAGCATCTCCTCTTGTTGAGAAGAACTTATCCGTGTGGACATGACTGACAAGCTGAGTCTCTGTACACTATGTGAATTAAATGTCTTGACTTTTATTCAATATTTTTTACATTGTTACAATAAGTTTTCAGGAGAGGTTGTGTGTTCTGGTCTCTCATTTCCATGACACACTGCATGATTCCTTTTTTTTTTACTTGAAGAAAACAAAGAGGCTCTTAAGCGAATCATAAGGGATACAGAGCTGCTGTAGCACAAGTGATCATACGAGATATGTTGTTTTACAGATGTTCCACAGCATTAAATGTAACTATAATATGATTTAACAGCGACAGAGACAGTAAGATGAACTCTTTAATACAACCATCTCAATGATACTTCATCATCACAAATCTTCACAGCTGCAATGATATGCAGTAAAAGACATGAACAGGAGTTTCAGGAGTTGTGTCAGGAGTTCACTTTGACAAAACAATAACATACACTACAATTACCAATACAATTACAGATACAATTACCATCAAAATCCTGTCTTTCATTTCTATACAAGATTTAATATTTGGCCAATAAAGGTTTGAAGAGACATACTTTCATTTGTGTTTGATATTTCTGTTTTATTATTATTATTATTATTATTATTATTATTATTATTATTATTATTTTATATAAAAGACAACCTAAACTTTCCAAAATCATACACTGCAAAGTTCTCAGTGTTAAATAAACAACATGCAATGTTTATATGGGTACAGTTGGACATAAATGATCTCAGAAAATTGTTAACTCAACACTAGAGATTTTACTGTTTATGATATTGTATGTGGCATAAATATTTCTCACAGATCCACTTCTGTATATAAGAGCATTTATTGTCATTCCAGCCATTCTTTTTATAATAACTATAAATCTCAACACAGTTCTCATCTCCAGTCTCACCGTTCGGTTCCCCTTTATTCCAAAACCTGAAACACAGAGAATTAGAATCAGACTCTGATCATTGCTCAGTTTAATTAAATTCCAAAGATTATCTCAGTTTTTACTGAAGTTGTGTCAGGAGTTCACTAAACAATAACATACACTAAAATTATGAATACAATTACAGATACCATCAAAATCCTGTCTTTCATGTAGGATTAATATTGGTAAATTGGAACAACAGGTGAGAGAACTTTGACTAGTGAAATGACTTAACACTTTGAAGTAAATTACAGTATATTAAGTATATTAAAAAGTTAAAACCTGATTTACAGTTTGTGAAATTTGATTATGAAATATGATTATGATCTCAATTTGAAGTTTTTATACCCAGTGGACAAAGTCCCGGGGTCATCAGACTTAAACACTCAAACAGCTATTTGGACCCATTTCCCAAAGAAAGAAAACACTGGGAGCCAAAATACCCTATTGACCTCTAAAATGAAGATAACACTGTATATATCGTTTATTATTATTTATTTATTTATTTATTTATTTTGCTATGTACATTTATGCTATGTATATAAAAAACAAATATAGTGTGTTGCATTTATGAAATCACCATTCTAAAAAAAACACTGCACTGATTGATGGACGGGGAGAACAAACGTGTTAAATTCAAAAACATATCAAATTCTTATGAAGCAAACCCCTGGCCATTGTTACGTTTGGGTGTAACACGTTACAAAGTTAGAGTACTCAGATTACTGTTTTGATGTAATGAATAATCTAACGCGTTAGGTCCGCCATTCAGTTAACTCAGTTACGTAGTTATTTTGTCAAAAATGTAATGCATTATTCAGGCAATTTATGTAATCCGTCAGCCAGACAGCAGTCATTCCCAATCCATTAGTGTGTGTATGTGTAAGTCATCCTACAAGCCCCATCCCCGATAACCCATCCCCTGTTATTCCTGTTGTTATGCCCCTATCTCACCTATGCAGTTTGACTATGTGAGGACCGACGCGTGGAAAGATGGAAACCTAATCACAGCGCCGAAACTCGTGGTGAATCATGATGAACTGTACCGTACAGCCACCGTGCGAAATCACATAGGTGAAATAAGAGTCCAAGTAGTTAGCATTTGTATAAATCTTTGTATTCATCTCCATTCTTCAATCAGTTTATAAAGAAACACGAGTGATTAATTGTCTAAAACTACACTCAGAGTGGCTGCCAGAAGTCATACTGAATAAGTGACTGGATGTGGTGATGCTATATTGAAATCCTATTTCCTCTTTTATTCATTTTACACATCCAACAAGACAGTGAACTGAAGACACTTTAGCAGGAAGGGTTTAGTGCAGTCATTACACTTTCAGTACATAGTCGTGTGACTACTGAACTCACCCTGAGAAGTTTACTGAACATTTTATTAGTATATGGACAATGATTTTAAAATGACTGAAGAGAAGGAAAAAAAAAACAGACATCGCTTAGTTGACATTATTGTGTTTACTGAAGTAATAAACATGTGTGGTTACATTTTATGAGGAACATTTATAAAGAAATCATGTCTCTACCTTTACTCACAGCAGAGCAACTAATAGCCTGTTTTGGCATACAAAGCTATCCATTATTAGCAAATAAAAAAGATTAACAATTAGCTACACCTGGCTTCCTGGCTACTTATGTCACGCACGCAGCAGAACGGGGTGAATCCAGGCGCGGATAATGACTGTAAGGTGATCCGGGGTGCGTGGTCGGGAAGCGTAGCAAGTGTTGAATAATATGTAATCAGTCCGTGAAACGTCAAAACCAAAATGTGAAGCGAGAGCCGTAGTCAAAAGGAAGGCTTAATGGGCTTGAAGCGAGATGGCGTAGTTGGGACAGGTGGAAGGTCAGGTTGATTTGCATGGTTGAGGGGAGCAAGAGCTTGACTAGGCAGGGGTTGATAATCTTGGTGATTGTGAAAGGGCCTACATAATGTTTACAGGAGATGGTTTTGAGAGGAAGGTCCCTGGTGGAGAGCATAAGGGTTAGGGTTAGGGTTAGGGATAGGGTTAGGTTAGGGAAAATTAAAATAATATTTGTAAGAGTATATACGCTTTTGTGCACGGGCCATCTATCTATTTCTGTTTCAGATTCTTTTGGCTGAGGATAGGGTCAAAGTGAAGTAAATATGTGATTTAAAAAAATTTATATATATATATATATATATATATTTTTTTTATTAATTAAAAAGAGAAAAAGAAAAAACTATCAAGAATCAATAAAATAACTTTATAAGAACAAGAAAGGAAGAGGAGAAATAGAAAGACCTTAAAATGAAGAACTAAGTGTAACTATAAAGACCAGCAGCTTGAATCAAAATAACCTAAAATGAATAAAAATCTTGGCTGACTCGTTTAAAAGTCCATAAAAGTAGCATTAACAGTCCTGTAAATGTGTGTGTAGACAAATATCCAGGCATATTATGTACCAAAACCACGTATAACTTCTTATACACATATTTCGTGTTCTGGTTTTAAAGAAATAAGTTTTTTTAATTAAAAGTACAATTATGGAATTGAATTATAATTAAAATGAGACCAAACTTTTCAACAGAATCTATACCCCATTGTCCTCCTATATGGAAATTTGCAGGCTTTCAACCCAGGATCTCAGGATCTGATTTGGTTTTCCAACACATCTATGCAGCAACCCTCCTATATATACCATAATCAAATAATAAAAGAAGGAGGATTCAGGAGAATATAGTGGAATGAGGAAAAGCACGTAGTTTCGCCTGGGGATAAGACTGGAACCTGGAATGAATGTCAGGACTTGAGACGAGACTCAGGCAATCTTACAGTAACCTCAGAAAAGTGAGTGATGGAAAAATGAGGCTGAAGGGCAATGATTGGAAGGTTGAAAACAAACATAGGATAAAACTTCAAATAAGTGCTAATTTAGGGTTAGGAATAGAAAGGGTTTGGATACATTAGAGTTAAGGTGGGGGTTAAGGTTAGGGTTATGGGGGAGGGGAGGGGGTTAAGAGTTGTGGAGTAGGGTTATGGTTAGGGTTAGGTATTGAGGTGGGGGTTTTGGAAGTATAAGGACTTTGAAGTGCTAAGGTAAGTTATATCAATTGAAAAAAAACATGCAATTTAATAAAGAGCATCAAGGTTGGAGTGCCAACAAACCACACAATCAAGCAAAAAATACATTCATAACTTATGTAGAAGGGGGGTTGGGGTGAGGGAGAGGAAGAGGGAAGAAACCAAAAACAACCAAAAAAATAAAATAAAATAAATAAATAAATAAATAAATAAACTTTATTATTGTTGTTGTTATTTATATTAATTTATTATTATTTCTTTATTATAAAAATAATTAGTCTCATTTGTGAGTGCTATAAGGTTAAGTGCTATACACATCATGCAAATTTCAAACATGCTGAAAATTTCTTAATGTGTAATTCAATAAATCAAAAACTGAAACATGCTTCACATCAAACCACATCGTGATATTTACAATTATACAAAAAAAAAAAAAAGCGAGGGAGAGGAAAAAAAAAATCCAATCAAGCAAATGTTAATTTTGTAATCCAACATACGACTGAGCAGATCACAAAGCTCTAATCTGTCACTCCATGCTCCAATCTCATATTAAAACCAAGAGGATATTCAGTCCCCAATTCCCTCATCCAGTACACTTCCCTCCTTCTCCTGTGGTTAGTACCCCACATTAAACTGGCTTCCAGACCTGAGATCCTGAAATTGTGCAAACCCACTAATCCAAAGTGTGCTATGAGTGGTGTGTTAAGTGTGCCTTTACGGATTGTGTAAAGATGTTGTTTAAGGCGTTGTAACAAGCTGTGTCTAGTCTCACCAATGTATCTCAAATGACAATGTTTGCAAGTGATGATATATAGTATGTTTTTGGTGTTCAGGTTCAATGTATGTGAAACCGGGTGGTATGTTTTACCCGTCCACAGGTATCTGAGTGGCTGAAAATGTATCTCTGAACTGGGAATGGATCTCTGTGCTCCAGATGCTAATTCTGCTCTGACCAGGAAATCTGCAATATTTCTGTTTCTCCGATATGCTGATATGATCTTTACTGATTGAAGTGGTGTATAGATTTGTTGTGTTTTGTAAAACTGTTGTTTGATCTTATTGTTTAATATTGTAGAGACATGCGAAAATGTTGTAACTATGGGGATGACATTCTTGGGATCCGCCATCAATGGTTTTGAGGGATTTTTGAGGTCTCGAATAGTGTCCGTTTTAATGGTTCTGAGGAATCTTTTGGCATATCCTCGTGTTCTAAGAACTTTGAATAAAACCTGTACTGCTTCATGAAAATGTTGAGTAAATGAACAAATTCTGTGAAACCGAATGATTTGTGACTTGACAATCCCTTTAAAAGTGTGTTTGGGGTGAAAACTGGTCTTGTAGAGAAGTGCATGTGAATCAGTGTGGTTTGAAAAAAACTTTAGTATGTAATGTTTTAAGGTTATTAGGTATTGAAGTTGTGAATACTGTGGTATCCAGAACATTGATGCTTGATGGGTATATCGTGGCTTTAACTTTGATGTGTTCATGGTGTGAGTTAGCCAAATTAATGAAATCATCAAAGTATTGTCTATCATGCTGCCAGACACCAAAAATGTCATCCAAGTATCGGTAATATACTGTGGGTACATATGGGCACTTTGGGAATAATGTTTCCTGCCACTCTGCCATATAAATGTTGGCATAGGCTGGGGAAAATTTCGTCCATTGCTGTGCCCTGTACCTGTAAGTAAGTACGTGAATCAAAAGTAAAGTCATTCCTGGT
The DNA here is from genome assembly GCA_013621035.1 of Clarias magur. Lineage (NCBI taxonomy): Eukaryota > Metazoa > Chordata > Actinopteri > Siluriformes > Clariidae > Clarias > Clarias magur. The sequence goes on along the minus strand of QNUK01000485.1, from coordinate 46,212 downwards.
TAAGTTAATTTCTAAGAGCTGTAAAAGTTCTGCATCCGGACGATTTGGGTCTGGAAATCTTTCAAAACATCTTGTGGCTGCTCCTAGACCTGTTTGTGTATGAATGTTTGTGTATAAGCTGACTATATCTATGGTGAAGAGGAAGGCAGAATGTGGTAAAGTCTTATTTTGAATTTTGTTAATGAAATCGTAGGTATCTTTGAGATAGCTGTCATGAAATGTTGAGATAGGATTGAGAAAGTGATCAATATATTCTGCTGTATTGTAGGTCTCACTACCACAATCCGACACAATAGGACGTCCCTGGGGGACCTCCGAGGGGACCGTCCATGTCTTTGGATCTTTATGTATCTTTGGTAACAAATAAAATTTTCTTTGTCTGGGCGGGTTTGGACCTATGAGAAAATTTAATTGTTTAGTGTTGATGTAACCTTTGCGCTTGAGATCTTGCAATATGGATGTAATCATTGTTTGGGTGTGATGTTGTAATGAATGTGAAAGTGGGACATAATGATTAATGTTCTGTAACTGCCTGTTAGCTTCAAGTAGATATTGTTGTTTGTCCTGAATGACTATAGCCGAGCCCTTATCTGCCGGTTTTATTACTATGTCTGGATTGGTTTTTAACTCTGTCAGGGCTCTGTGTTCTGCCAAAGTTAAATTGTCTGATTGAGTATTGTAGGGGTGTGTGAGTTCATTGACGATTTTATTATTATGTTGTATCAGTTCTCTAATGGGTAAGCTGATGTGTTCTATTTTAGGTTCCCAATTAGATTTGTCTATGAATTTTACCTGTTGTGTCCTGTTGTTGTATTGAAAATAATCAAGAATTTTTAACTGTCTATTATAGGCATGGACATCACCTCCCAGCTCCCCCAAGTTGGTGACCCGCGGTGTCGGAATGAAGGTGAGACCTTTATTAAGCAATTGTTCTTATGCATCTGTAAGACAGAAAGTTTTAGAAAGATTAATGATGTTGGTGTGCGATCTGATGTTTTTGTTCGTGCACTTCACCAAATTTAGAAGTTTAACTGGTCTAACCAGTACGTGAGCAGTTGTGAAGCTGTATCTGTAGTCCAGTGAACTGGATCTCTGGGATCTACCCTGAATCTAAGTGGGTGCAGTTCCTGTGTTGGAAAAAAGCATTTAGCTTCTTCAAATTTTCTTGGTGGCGCTTAGGTAAAAGATCTGAGAAATTGACTAATGGGGTATAGATAGTGGCATTGGTAATAATCATTGTAGCTACTCTCCAAAATGTAAAGTGATAAAATGACCTTTTGTGTGTTGGGATTTGGGTCTAGTTTTTGTAAAATTTTGGCTATATGCTGAAAATTGGCTCCTGGTAAGCTGTCAATTTGTATTGCGTCATCTGAATAGTAAGGGATCCTAGATAAATTGGAGTCTCCAATAAACAAGATTGGACATTAGAAGTTAAAAAACCTATCTTGAAGTTAACCCTACCCCTACCCCTAACCCTAACCCTTTGTCCTATTTTATATTTCGGGGCCTGGGAGTGTTTGCGGTCTGCTTGTGCTTTGTAGGACTTGCTGAGTCGTAACAGGGTCTTCCTGGCTTGGGCCCAGGTTCTCTTACACCGACGGACAAAAGCTTGGGCGGACAGCACACTGACCTCCTGCTTCTGAGATGGGAACAAGGGTGGTTGGTATCCCATGCAGCACTGGAAAGGCGACAGACCGGGAGATGATGAGGTCTGGGAGTTGTGGGCATACTCAACCCAAGGTAGGAACTCGCTCCAGGAGGTAACATCTTTAGCAGCCATACACCTCAGGGTACCTCTTGAGGGACTGATTCTTCCTCTCAGTCTGGCCATTAGATTGAGGGTGGAAACCAGATGACAGGCTGGGAGTGGCCCCAATCAGCTTACAGAAGGCCTTCCAAAACTGAGAGGTGAACTGTGGGCCCCGGTCTGAGACAATGTCCGTAGTCAGACCATGGAGCTTGAACACATGGTTAATCATGAGCCCGGCCGTTTCCTTGGCAGATGGGAGTCTTGGTAGGGGAATGAAGTGGGCAGCTTTCGAGAACCGGTCCACCATGGTCATGATGCAGGTGTGGCCGACAGAGGATGGTAGCCCAGTGACGATGTCCAGGGCAATGTTGGACCAGGGAGAGTGCAAGAAGCATGAGTGTGGGTGTGTAAAGTGAATCAGTAAGTACTGTTTGGTGAGCTGGTTGAGAGAGCATATCGCCTGTGGGTAGAAGCTCCTCCTCAGTCTCTGTATTGGTCTTCAGGGAGCGGAATCACTTTCCTGACCTCAACAGAGAGAAGAGTCCATTACTGGGGTGGCTGAGGTCCTTCACGATCTTCCTGGCCTTGGTCCAGCACCGCTTGCTGTAGATCGAGTGCAGGTGAGGGTGCTCAGTGTGGATGATGCGCTCAGCTGATCGCACAACCCTCTGTAGAGCTCGTCTGTCCTGCATCGTGCTGTTCCCGAACCAGGTCGTGATGTTTCCTGTCAGGATGCTCTCTATGGTGCAGCAGTAAAAGTTCCTGAGTACCTTGGAGGGCAGTCTAAAGTCTTTCAAGCGCCTGAGGTGGTAGAGACGCTGTCGGGCCTTCTTCACCACGGTGTTGATGTGACAGGACCATGACAGGTCCTCCTTGATGTGGACACCGAGGTATCTGAAACTGTCTACTCTCTCCACTGGGCTGTTGTTGATGACAGGGGTCTGGTAGATCCTCTCCTGCTTTGTGCTAAAGTCTACTACCAACTCCTTCATCTTGCTGATGTTTAGAAGGAGATTGTTCCTCTGGCACCAGTGCTCCAGTTGAATATCTTTGTGAACACAGGTGCTAGCTGGTCTGCGCAGGCTCTGAGGACTCAACCTGAGATGCCGTCTGGTCCAGCTGCTTTCCTGGTGTTTACTCTCCTGAAGGCTCTCCTCACGTCATGCTCGGAGATGATGAACGCGTTTCCGGTGCTGGCAATGACTTCCTTTCTGCAGCCGTTAGCACCGCTAGCATTAGCATCACTAGCGTCTTTAGCTGCAGCCTCGAAGCGAGCATAAAAGGTGTTCAGCTCGTCTGCCAGAGTCATGTCCGCGTTTGTCATACCGGATGTTGGTGATTTATAATCCGTTATTGTCCTTAGTCCCTGCCACAGTCTCCTAGAGTCACTCTGTTGGAGTTGTGACTCTAGTTTCCTCCCGTAGCGCTGCTTCGCCTCTTTCACCGCCTTCCGGACGTTATATCATGCAGCCTTGTACTGGTCCGTGTCCCCCGACGCAAGTCCTGCATTGTAGGCAGCGGTGCGAAATCTCAGAGCATCGCGGATGGTTTTATCCACCCACCGCTTCTGATTGGGAAACATTCTGATGGTCGTCATTTCCCGACAGAAGCACATGTAATTCCCTATTCAGAGTACAGAAGCTCAGACTGTCAGTCATGTCCACACAGAGACAGTCTTTTCATGTTTCAGTATGACTTTTATAGATTAAAGATGTTCTTGTGATCTTCTGAGCAGGATGAAGTGACAGAAGTTATCTACCAAATAAGATGCAGACAATGTTGAAGGTCATGATCTCAACACAGAAGAGGAAAACACTGACACAGAGACACTTGTCGCTGTAAATTTGCTTGGTCAAAAGTGCTTCAAATCATTTAGTATATTTCCCATGAGTGGAGATGATGGTGGATATATGTGAGAATGTACGTAGATACTGTTAGAGCTTACACAAAGAGAGGGAATGGAAAATAGTTGCTTTGCTTTTCTGAGTACAATTATCCATCATCCATGTGTTATACTTTCCCGTGTTTAAGCCAAGACATGAACAATCCACACTACTGAGTTTTGTACTTTAATATACAGATTATACTGTGGACTTCAAAATAACCCTCATTATATGGTTTCCTCCACAGACTTTCTAGTTCCAACCAACCCCACCCTTACACTATAAATGTAAAAAAAAAAAAAAAAACACAGCTTTGTTCATAAACTGTTTAGAGACCTGAGTCAAAGTTCATTTACATTTAGGCATTTGGCAGACACTCTTATCCAAAGTGACTTGTGACAAAAAGTGCTTTGTTTTCGTCATTGGATACTGTAGATACTTACACTGGGTTACTAGGTGTTACTAACTAACTATCAGTCAAACACAGATAGGAAGGGGATTTTCATTTTCTTTTGGGTGAAGTGGAGCATTAGTCCAAGTACTGATGAAACAAATATGTCTTGAGTCATCATTTAAAGATTGCCAAAGACTCAGCTGTACAGACATCTGGAGAAAGTTCATTCCACCACCGAGGTGCCAGAACAGAAAAAAATGTCTTCCTCTATCCCTGAGAGAAGGTGGAAACAGCCGAGCAGCGCTGGAGGTTCGGAGCCAACGTGGTGTGGTGTGTGGTGAGATTACAGAAGAGAGGTGGGTGGGTGTTGGGCCATTTTTAGCTTTGTAGTCGAGGATCAGGGTTTTAAATTTGATGCAGGCAGCTACAGGAAGCCAGTGAAAGGAGCGAAGAAATGGGGTGGTGGCCTCCGAGTGGCGCAGTGGTTAAAGCGCTCGCCCTATCATCCGGAGATCGCTAGTTCGAATCCCGGGTGATGCTGTAACCTTTCGCAGCCGGAGGTCTAGAGAGAGCTGATTGGCCGAGTTCTCTCAGAGGGGAGGGATGAGAGGTACATAGTGCTCCGACATTAATCACGGCTCTACAGCCAGTCAGGGGCGTCTGTGAGCTCGCGCAGCGGAGGGAGCGGATAGCGCTGTCCTCCGAGTGTGTTACGCTGCCCCCAACGGTGCGCGAGCGAGCAGTTCGAAAAGAGGTGGTCGGCTGGCGTCACGTGGTTCGGAGGAAACACGTGATAGTCTTCGGCCCTCCCGGCTGAGTGGTAGTAGTAGCCCCCTAGTGACGGGGAGGAATTGGACATGACTAATTTAGGGAGAAAATTAGGGAGAAACCCTCCCGGCTGAGTGGTAGTAGTAGCCCCCTAGTGACGGGGAGGAATTGGACATGACTAAATTAGGGAGAAAATCGGGGAAAAATCCAAAAAAAAAAAAGAAATGGGGTGGTAAGGGAGAATTTGGGAAGGTTGAAAATGAGACATGCAGCTGCATTCTGGATCAGCCTCAGTGTTTATGAATGGTGGATAAAGGCAGACCTGCCAGGAGTGAGTTAAAGGTTCATTCACTCAATCAGAAGTTCATGCACTCGCTTGTTCTGAATGTTCTGTTCTGCCTTTCGGCACAATGTGTACTCTCCCTCTCCTTCTATAATGTATTAATCACAGTTTACTACAGTGTAGGTTAGACTCTTTTAACCATAAGACCCTTGACCACTGTGGGTTACAGTAGTGATAAGGAAATTAAGATATAAAAAGGAACTAAAAATATATATATATATATATATATATATATATATATATATATATATATATAATGTGAACTTTTTCAGTAAAAAAAGACATAGATCTGGGCAGGAGGAGGATATGAAGAGAAATACAGAAGGAGACGTAAGTACAGGCAGGAAAGATGAGGAGAGACAAAGAGGAGTACAGAGGAAAGAAATGAGGAAATGGGAGAAGACAAAGATGGAGAAATTAATATAAGAGATGAAGATGCGGATGCAGCTGAATCAGAGTGAGGGACGGAAGCATGGACTGATGGTCAGACAGGTGGAGACAGGGAGACAGCTGATTCTGTTATAGTTCCAGTTGGGATGATTTTATTATCTGTTCATATAAATGCAGTGCAGTAACATCATTTTATTAAGTGAAGAAATAATTTAGATTAAACGGTTGAAGGTAAAAAAGTCAAATCAGTAATCAATACTTTTATGGTATGATTTAGTTCATTACATCCTGACAGACATTTTTGCCACATGTTCACCCCATCTACATCCTCCAATGTCAGGGACCATGTCAAAGTTCAGATTTCTGTTCATAGCTGTGTCTAGTTATGTTTGATTTATATATATATCATGATGTATTTTTGTACATTTCCTATTGTTCATTAAACAGACCTTAGTTATAACTAAAAAATACTTTTAAGGCCCTGATTGAACAAGTAGGATCAGTTGTCACATTAGGAGAATTATCTGCTTAATGTTTTTAACTTTTATACAGAGATTTAATAACTTAAATAAGCTATTACTACTAAATGCAGGTGCAAAATTATGCCACTAGAGGGCAGATTTGTGCCATTTAACACGGTTTAACAAGAATCCATTTAACTTTTACACACAGCGACTTTCACAATTCTACATTATTTATATTTTTCGTTAATTCTTAATCAATTTGGTGTTTGTGTATTTGCTGAATGCATTATTAAAATCCTAATAAACTTTATCTCTCTCTGAAAATTGAAAAATGGAGTTGAACTTTTCACTGCAGCTGATTGTTTCTAATTATTTTCAGGTTCTGTAGCCCACAGGACCCGTACACGGAGCTTCCTGCCCTTCAGAGTGAGCAGAATCCCCACAAATTAGGCGCCCAATCAACTACAAATCCGGTCTCTACGCGGCGACCTCGTGCAGCAGACACGCAGTGCTAAATCCTGCTAAAAGACACAACACTGCCCTCTAGTGGCACAACGTTTCATTTGCATTTCGTAGTAATCTTAGGAGTTTGACGGTATAACTTCTTCGGCTTGTAGGTTAGAAACACTGAGCAGGTAATTTTCATATTAAGATAATATCCTACTTGCTTCTTTATAAATGGTGACCCTACACACTCAGAAATAAAGACACCAATCTGTTAAACCTGTTCTGAAAATAAATCACACTACAATATTTAATTTATTTTCTTATTTTCTATTTTGTTCTCGTTATGACTCTTATGGTCTGTTTAATGAAAAAAAAAAAATAGACAAATAATTAAATGAAGCAGGGTATTATGACATAAAAGTAGGCTTTGTTTGGGGAAGTATTTTTAACTAAACACTATCTTAATATAATATATTAATATATCAATATCAACTTTTAAATAAACAATATCTTATATTTTGCATTGGTATAATTATAATTATAGCTGGGAATCATCAGTGATCACGTGATACTATATTATCACGATACCGGGATGCAGATTCAACTCGTATCGTGGTTCTGTATTTTGCAATTTGATATTACAATTCTAAACAAACTTACAAACTTGCCCCTGTCACATAAAATGCTTTATTGAGTGAATAGTTTAAAGTGTGCCACCTGCAGGATTGTAGAGGAAAGGCAACATTGCACTGCCTCAAACCCAAACATACTGTACAGTGTTTACTGTACATTAAAAAAAAAATAATAATAATAAAAAAGTACTGATACATGAATGGCCACACAAAAAAGAATCACAATACATAAGGGAATTTTTTTTTTCTTTCCCCATTACTAATAATAATTTGTTGTTTGGTAAATAACTTATTACTAAATATGTTTATTTATTCACATATTTATTGCTGCATTTTTTTATATGTCAAGACTTTAAAGCTCTGGATTACATGTAGATGTACGTTGTAGAGACTTTAATGCAGATGAAGTCTGAACACTCAGACAGACACCAAGTGTATTGATAGATGGTACTGAGCCGAAAGGATATGTTTGCATCTTGTGATATTAAGAGTTGATTAATACTGTACATCTGCTGCCGTCTCTCATTGACTTTTGTATCACTCACTCACTCATCTGCCATACCGCTTTATCCTGCATTCAGGGTCACGGGGGCCTGGAGCCTATCACAGGAGGTTTAGGGCATGAGGCGAGCTTCACCCTGGACACGGTGCCAATTCATCGCAGGGCACACACACACGTACTCATTCACATACTACGGGCAATTTGGGAACCCCAATTAGTCTAACCAGCATATCTTTGGACTGTGGGAGGAAACCAGAGTACCCGTAGGAAACCCACCAAGCACGGGGAGAACATGCAAACTCCATGCACACATGCAGAGACAGGAATCGAGCCTGGCTGGGAATCGAACCCGGACCCTGGAGGTGCAAGGCAACAGTGCTAACCACTACACCACCATGCCGCAGACTATTGTATCATTTGTACTAAAAACATTGGACAGAAAAAACACACTGATCATGGTTGAGTAAATACAGGACAGTCTGGATATCATTTTGATAATTTCTTCTTCTTTGATACTTTTTAAAATACATTTCACTCTTTTTTTTTAATTACTAATCACGTGCATTTGCTAAAAATCATACATCTTCTAGCTTTAGGTTTTCCTAAATTTCTTGCACCTGCAGTAACAGCATTGTGGCGAGAGATGTTACTAAAGATAAAATCTGCTGGTTTGTGAATTTGCTGGTTAATGAAATAAATGAAATTTAAATTATATTAACCATCCAAAACCTTTAAATAAATATATAACTAAAAAGTGGATTTTGAATCTAAAATAACCAATAGTTACTGTACATGCATACTGTATGTTTTGTGACATATTTTGAAATATATGAAGTGAGTGTATATTTCTCTAAATGTAACTAATTTCTTATATACAGTAAGTGGTTCTAATATTTTTAATACTTCATAAGACCACTGTATTTTTCCTCAATTAATTTTCTAATTTCATGAAAAGACTTATGCAATGTGTATACATTGTATACAAATGTATATACTGTACATTTCTCACTGTGGACTCTAAACATTTCTAAATCAAACACACAACCATATTCTACTAAATTAGTACATGTTATAAACAAAATCTTTATATTATATCTTTATATAATCTTTATGATCTTATCTTTATATCTATAAAAGATTATAGATAGAAATATTTAAAATATACAGTATATATAAAATAACCATTGCATTTTAATTGGGCACATAATAGATTTACTATTTTAATAATTACTAATAAATGAATAATAATCATAATCATCATAATACTTCTTTATTAAATGAATTTTAAATCCATATGTTAGTAACATACAATCTATAAGAAATAAATCAACAAACAATAATTTAGAATGACAGCCATGGCAGAAAACCAAACACTGCAAATTTAAAAAGCATAATCACAAATAGCATGTCGGGAGAAAAAAATCTTTCCAGGTGAAAAAAACAAAAACAAAAAACAAAGAAGGAAATAATCATTTAATTCTTATCAGTTTTTGTTTTTCAGGTAAATACTTTCTATACAGCACATGGCTGTACATGGCTTTGTTCATTTGTGTGCTACAGTTTATAAGAAATTGATATTTATATCAAATAGATATTATGAACTGAATGAATTTCAGGAAGTGGTAGTGCTGAGCAGGTGTGTGAGCAGGTTTACTGAGAGCAGGTTAACAAATTCTAAATTCACTAAAAAGCCCTCATCTCACAGATCCACCCTACCTTTAGAAAGCATTGCACATCATTCCAAACTTTCCTTTTTAAAAAGGTACCAATCACTGCACAGTCTTCATTACCTCCTGTATCATTTGGTTCCCCCCTATTCCAGGACCTGAAAGCCAAAGAATTTTTATTTCAGTGATCTTCTATTCCACCTTTTTAGTCAAACTGTCCTGAGTTCAATAACATCATAATCACAACTTCATACTTTTGACCAGTAAGATAATAACGGGATCATTTTAGCATGCTTTAATCCATCTACTGCAGGGTCAAATGCACAAGAATTTTTGTCTGATTGACTGATTGTCTGATACTACAGTGCTTGATTCACACTATGTGAGACAGTAAGATAAATGTATATATACCAATATATACATTTATACTTTGTATAAATATATACAAAGCAAAAAAAATTATGCCAGTATTATGTAGATTCTCTTTGTGCCACCTGTGGTGCTGTGGTGTCTGACAACAGGAAATTGGGAGAAGATCCTTTGGGTGCTTTAGGTTGTGGGGTGGGGCCCCTGCAGATCAGATTTGTTTGGCCAGTACGTCCCATAGATGCTTGATTAAGATCTGTGGAATTTGGATGCCAGATGAGCATCTTTGGGCTTTTTGCCTGCTGTGCCCCATGTGTGGCAGGCTGGGGTGCACTGGATGTTCTGGTGCCTTAATATTGTGGCCAGAATTTACATTTTTCAATTTGTGCTGAATTGGCTTTTCTGGGGGACTGGGACAGATAGGGTAGCCTTTGGTCCCCAGAGGCATAAAAAAACCTTGAGTGCCTCTATGATCATGTCACCAGTTTACTTGTATGAAAGTTAATAATGAATGTCAATGCATTAATATTTTGTGGTGTTAATGTTATGGCTGATCGGTTCATAAAAAATAAATTTCCATCTCTTACTTAATGCCACTGATAAGTTCTGTTCCATCCACCCATTTCCACTTTCCCTCTGTTTGTTGGTCACTCAGACCAATCCAAGCCCATTCTTTCACCAGCTTTTTATTGATAAACTCCTGTAATAGTGAGATCAGTATGAAAAGATTGCACTGGTTTAGACTTTAAACACACACTCGCACATGCTGTACACACACCTGTTCCTCTTTGCTGTTTATGATCACCAGGTCTGCACCTCTCCCTATGCAGTCCTGTCTGCTCCCAGACCAGTCTTTTTCCTCAGTAGAAGCGTAATAGAAACTGGAGCGGAACTGGATCCATCCTTGTTTGATTACATAGTAGGGAGCATGAGCAGTAGTTTTTAAAATTATTAGGAGAAGGAGAAATGAGTCGGCTTCACCAGTTTCACTGAATCTATTCAGGAGCACAATCGTACAACAAAACAGTGTACAACAAAACACAGACAACATTTCACTGAGAGATTCATTTCCTAAAGTGCAGTTATGGTCTTTGGGAAAGGGGAAATATTTATTTAAGTGGATTGGTATGCTTTATATTGTATATTCATGCCAATGGTGTACAAGACTTACTTTGTCAGACTTAAGAACAAATCCGACTTATGAACGTGCTCCCAAAATTGTTCAGAAGTAGGGAACAATATATATACTGTATATAAAACAAATATAATATATAATATAATATATAACAATCATGTTTAATATATAAGGGACTAAACCCTGAAATTGACCAAATATTTTTACTGCATAATAATATTGGTGCTAAATGTAAACTACTGACTGAAGAAATGAAAAATTCACTCACCTAAAGCCAACTTGTAACTCGTCTGTAGCTGGTCTCTCTCTATGGTTAGGTTCTTGTTTCTGGTCTGTAGCTGGTCTCTCTCTATGGTTAGGTTCTTGTTTCTGGTCTGTAGCTGGTCTCTCTCTATGGTCACATTTTTGTTTCTAGTCTGTAGCTGGTTATGTTCCATTTTTAAAAAGTTTAATTTAATCCACAGTACAGTGATGGCAGTCAGCAGCACAACACACAGCAGCACACACACTGCAGTCAGTCTGCGACATCTGCTTGCTGCAGTGTTAAATCGTGTGAGAGAATAAATACAAATGTGCTTATTTTATTTGATCATTTATAAGCAATAATCATTTAATACCTAAAAACAAACTAATAAAAAAAAACTAAATTACAGAAACTGAGTTTCTTCAGCAAATGCATATGAAAGTGTTATGTGTTGAGTTCCAATATTGAGGTCCACGACATGCAAGACTGTTAAGTACTCGGTTAGGATCGAGAACGCTAGTGGCTGACACTGAGTATAATACCAATAAATAAATAATCACAAAAATTTTATCACAAAATACAGAACTCCTCATAATCTTAGATGTATACTTTAGCAGTCTGATTTCACAAGCCTATCGAATGCACACAGACCTATTTTTAATGGTTGTGCCTTTAAAAATGCAAAAAAATAAATAAAATTTAACACCAGCTGAACATATTTTTCAAAGCAAAAACCAAGCTGGCTCTCAGGTTGGATTATAGGCAAAGATCACTCCCTGGCAAAAAGAAAGAAAAAAAAAAAAAAAATATATATATATATATATATATATATATATATATATATATATATATATATATAGATATATAAATTCAATCACCCTTAGCTTTAATTACAGCACACAATTTGGTGGCTATTTCATGGGTGAAAATGATACCTTATGCTCCCAGAAATGCTGGTCATTCAGTACAGTCAGATCATCAACTGATCTCATCCACAGATTTGTATGGGAGGCTCTCTGATGCTCTGATGCTCCCATCTCTTTTGAGCAGGATCATTCTAGACTCACCAGGCCAGATTACCTTTTTTCAGTGCTCCACAGTCTTTATGATCCCTAGCTGCTTAGTTCCAAATCCTTACGTTTATAATTCCCCAACTGATTTTGATTTCAAATTTTACGTGATCTCCTTGAATTTAATGTTTCACCCCTATCCTTCTAGGTTTTAATAATATGTTGGATATAAATATAAATTTATAATAAATCACACTTCATAAACACACTCTGCACTAATACTCATTGTAAAGTATTTGCTCTGTTGCTCAAGATTGATTTTTACTAAGGCTTTGATTCTGCATGATATTCTGGTTGACCTAGTCCTATTCTCTTGTTTTTCATTTTTTTCTGTAATGATTTGTTTGCTCATTGATCAACCTTTTGCCTGTCCCTGTTTATGACTCTGCCTTGTGTCTTAGACTTGTCTATCAGTGCTGTTTTTATTGAAGGAACAATCTGCAATTTCATCTGTTAAAACATCTAATTTCTGCCTTTTTTAAATTTTTTTTTACTGTGAACTGAGATACTTTCTACTTATAAAAGCCCAGTGGTTTAACACGTGGCAACAGTCAGTTGCAAAAACCACAGAGTTAGAATCACGGCTTAAAAGGAACACACAAAAATGGGAAAGAGGAAGCGTATTTCAAAAGAAAGATGAGTTTTCTTTCACCCTGCATTCACAGTTACAGTCATGTCAGATGATTACACAGGCTTGCACTGTTACCACTATATACATTATACAACAACAACAATAATAATAATAATAAACTGCAAACAGAGTCATCATTTACATCATATTGCAAAATGGAACTACAAAATCAAGAGCAGAAGAAATACCATGTGAAATTATGAGCTTAGTGTTGTTCATGCTTTGTTATGCCATTGATTATATAATGCACTCACCAACACTAGGAGTTTGTAAATATAGTGTGTGTGTGTGTGTGTGTGTGTGTGTGTGTGTGTGTGTGTGTGTGTGTACCTGAGATCAAAGACCCTTGGCTTCCCGTCACACGAGTCTCAGGAACATCTTCATTCACATAAATGTCTTCATATAAGTCAGCTGAACTCTTGTTTGCTGACACTTCCGAGTTTGCATAAACATTATCCATCATCTTTGTTTCTGAGGTAATGCTGTCTGTTCTGTATCTGCGCTAGCTCTCACAGTGACTCTGTGCATGTGCTGTAGTTAAATTTATACATCTGTGCTCTGTTCTCAGTTCAGGAAGTTAAACTCAAAGCCACACAAACACTTTCAGAGGCCCGCCTCTGTACATGATCACTATGTGTATTTACACTGAGTTGTGCAGGTGCTCACAGCTGGAGAGCGAGATTTCTTTTCTCGTTACAGGTTCTCTATCTTGGATCAGAAAATTATTGGCAAATTTGCTATGAAATACAACAAATAAAACATGTTATTTGTTGTATTTCATAGCAAATTTGCCAATAGTTTTTTGATTATTGGCAAATTTGCTATGAATTCAGAGTATTTTACTTAACTGTTTCTCTTCAGTTCTTTTGACTTATCAGCTTTTTTTTTTTTTTTTTTTTGTGCAGCCTTTTGATAATCTGTTGTCCCATGGATTGTATATTTCTGCTTCACCCCCGAAAAAGTGCCAAGACCAGACTAGAACGTTGTTTGCTGTATTTAGTATTCGGTATGAAACAGTATTTTAAAGCTTTACACTAGAACAATATGATGAATCATTTATGGATTCATTAAGACTGTGGGCTTGTACAGTGTACTGACATTAACACACCATAAAGCCAGCATGTGTATTAAGCATAATATCAACTAATATTTCAAACACAGAGTGAAAACGTGTAAATGTAGTGAGTAGCTTTGGCAGAGTGTTTGCGTTTAAAGGCAGTTGTCTAGAGAATATATATATATATATATATATATATATATATATATATATATATATATATATATATATATATGTCTGCCAAAAAAATCTAACAAAATCTATCACTTGTGACTTGTTTTATTTCTTTACCAGAGATGCAATGAAACTTACATCTACATTAATCATTCATTCATCCATTAGCTTCAGTAACCTGTGTAAGACTATTTCTATAAAATGCTATTTTCCTCCTGCAGGAAAACCTCTGAAACACATCAAAACACCACTGGGGCAATTATGTTATACGATTTCAATGAGATGCATATGGGGAACTACAAATTCCTTCAGCCCTAGCATGAGGCGGTATTGAAGGTGGGATGTGGGAAACTACAATTCCCATCAGCCTTAATGTTTTTAAAAGGAAGTGATGGGATTTGCACTTCCTCTTCCTCCATTTTGGTTTTCGGGGATTTAAGGTCATGGTAGCTTTGTCTTTTGGAGAGCAGCAATATGCAAGCAGAGTCCTGATGGAGTATTGGGTGTTGTATATATGATGCATCAGTTTGGAGGTAGTAGTGCTTTTATTCTTTGACCATGTGGTTATGTGTTTTAATATATTTTTATTAATGTTATTTCATTTGTTTTTAATAATCTGTCTGGATGGTCGCCTGTGTATTATAAACCTGAATAACGGATGGTTGAGGTATTTTGTTTTTATTTTGTAAAGGGATCATAAAAGTAAGTTTTAAATGTTATTTAAACATGTTAGTAATGGGTTGTGTTTTCCCTTACAGAGAGGCATGATTACCGTTTATTTTGGCAGTTTTCTTGTTTGTTTTTAGTGTATATTTGTGTTTTGTTTAGTGTTGGTCAGTGTTTACTGTGGTGTTTATTTTACTTTGTGTACTTTGGATATGGTATTGTGTATTTATTTGGTGTTGTGTATCTTTGTTGGATTTTGTATTTTCTTTATTTGAATGTGGCCTCAGTTTCTCCCCAGGCCAATTTTGGGATTACTATATATGCTAACCAGGAGTTGACCTATTCAATTGTATTACCTGTTGTTAATATTATGTTTTTTGTTTTAGATCTCCTTGACCCCATGGTGGCTGCAGGGTTGACCGTTATGGTGGATAGCTGTGGTGTGGAGCTTTGGTCACTCTATTCTTTTTTTTTTTTTCTGTAGGTTTGCAGTGTGATTTGCTGTGAGCTGGATTTTAGTGAGCACGTTTGTCTGTACACCAATATAGGTAACCTGTGGCCACCTGTGGGTTGTTTTTTTTTCCTTTCCTTTTGGGGGGGGGCGGGGGTTGTTTGCATTAGAGGCCTGTTGTTTTCTGGGTAATATGTCTTGTATGTAATAAAAATAGTTGTTATTGATTCCGCAACCTTGCCTTTTGCTTGATAGTTTAGTCCCACCCCTTTTACGGGGACGGCACGTAGCTACACTGTTATGTTGTATACTGAGATACATAAACCGAGATGAATAAACAGACATAATGAATATAAAATCTAGAATTTCAATATAACGATTTTCTATGAATGACCCATGGAACCATGTGTTCTTAAATGGGCCATTCATGCTTGAAAACACTCCAATGCAAATTCAAATTATTCTGCTTAGACTAGTGGGCCAAAATTCTTCTCCAGAAATGTGAAAGGTTCATTATCAATCATCACAATTGCTTGATTGCAGTTGTTTGATGATCTAAATTATTTAAATTTAGCAAATATGCTAAAAAATAAATAAACAAAAATCAAGCAAATATTACAGTAAAAGCCATGAATTTGAGAGAATTATCTGTAGATCTGGGAGAGAGGATTTTCCAAACTTTCACCCAAAAGCACAATAGCCTCCATTATTCTCTAATGGGACAATCAACAGTCTACTAAGATCTTGTTAGTGTTAGTATAAATGAGATCCTGAGTTCCCTTGTAGAGATGGTAAAGACTTACCATCATTGCAGGAAATTTATTTTAATGAACGAATAATACACTCCAAACACCACCTTTGACTTTATCATTGTGGATTATTGTGTGAAGAATCATGAGGGGGGACAGGATTTCTGAATTCTAATTTTAATTTCTAATTGGGTATAAAACATAAAATGTGGAAAACCTGAAAGGGTCTGAAAACCTTTAACACTGTATGATTCATATACATGTAATGTCATGCTTACTGTTATGTACAGATTACAAAGTTTTTATTTTTGGGGGGATTTTTCCCTGATTTTCTCCCTAATTTATTCGTGTCCAATTCCTCCCCGTCACTAGGGGGCTCCCACATTAAGGCTACTACTACCACTCAGCTGGGAGGGCGAAGACTTTCATGTGTTTGGTTCATGTGAATGGTATTAGTTTTCATTGTTATGCTGATGACACACAATTATATGTCTCAGCAAAACCAGATGAGAAAAACCAGTTTGCTAAAATTGAGCAGTGTGTGCAGGACATACGAGATTGGATGTTAATTAATTTTCTTCTGCTTAATCCTGATAAGACAGAAGTTCTAGTGATAGGACCACAAGTAGCTAGAAGTAAGCTTTCTGATCAGACTGTAACTTTAGATGGCCTTTCTGTTCCATCAAGTGCAACAGTTAAAGACCTCGGTGTGATTATAGATTCCAGCCTTTCGTTTGAAGCTCATGTAGATAATATCACCAGGATAGCTTTCTTTCACCTTAGAAATATTGCCAAGATAAGAAACATATTGTCACTAAATGATGCAGAAAAACTAGTTCATGCTTTTATCACCTCTAGGTTGGACTATTGTAACGCCTTACTGTCTGGTTGTTCAACTAGGTGTATAAACAAGCTTCAGTTAGTCAGAATGCAGCAGCGAGAGTCCTCACTAGAACCAGAAGATACGAGCACATCACCCCTATCTTATCTACACTGCATTGGCTCCCTGTGAAATTTCGCATCGATTTCAAGATACTACTTTTGACATTTAAAGCACTAAATGGTCTCGCGCCACAGTATTTGAGTGAACTGTTAGTGTCTTACGATCCGCCACGCCTCCTTCGATCAAAGGATGCAGGCTGCCTGTCAGTACCACGTATTATTAAAACTACAGCAGGGGGCAGAGCTTTTTCTTACAAAGCCCCAAAGTTATGGAATAGTCTTCCTGTTAATGTTCGGGACTCAGACACAGTCTCAGTGTTTAAGTCTAGGCTAAAAACTTATTTATTTAGCCAAGCATTTTTGTAAATAGATTAACCTTAGGTAAAGGAGCAGATCTGGGGGACTCATGGACGTAGAGTATTCTGGTGAACTGGTATGTTTAGATGCTGTCCTCCCCACTCTCATTGTTCACTCAGGTTTGTTGACGGTGAGGTGATTGGTTGCTTTACATCTCAGGGAGCCCTCATGTTTGTGTTTCCTTCTGGCTCTCCCTTTTAGTTATGCTGTTATAGTTAGTCCTGCCGGAGTCCCTGCTTGCACTTTGCACTAATATACATTCACCTTATACATGTTGACTGTGACCATACCTAACTGCCATCTCTCCTTATTTTCTGTTCTCTCCTTTTCTGCTCTCTCTCTCTCTCCCTCTCTCCTTTCCCTCTCTCTGTCTCTCTGTCGAGCTATACATGTTCGCTCCTGAGTTGCCAGTGATCCAGACCCCTCTGCCCTCTGAAGCCGTCTAACCCGTCCTGGAGTCCTGCTTCTGGTTGGAGATCCCGTCACATGGATGCCCCGTGTGGTCTGCCTGGATGCGCTTGGTGGCTGGGGATGGTTTCCATGAAGACTGTCCTATCATCGATTGATGCTCTGGGGACCTGTGACTTCAGTTGTTCGATAGCTCAGGACTGGAATCTCCTACAGTCTACCTGAGCCTCCGGGAACAAACTGGACTCCTTTTAATTTTAATTTAAATTTTAACACATCTCCTGTTACACTGAACTTCCAGTACACATTATTATGCTGATCATTCTCTGCTATCCGTTATCACCCAGATGAGGATGGGTTCCCTGTTGAGTCTGGTTCCTCTCAAGGTTTCTTCCTATTACCATCTCAGGGAGTTTTTCCTTGCCACCGTCGCCCTCGGCTTGCTCATCAGGGACAATCTTATCATTTTGATTCATACACATTGCATAAAAACTTACTTCTTTTTATTGTGTAAAGCTGCTTTGCGACAATGTCAATTGTTAAAAGCGCTATATAAATAAAATTGAATTGAATTGAATTGAATGTGTTTCCTCCGAACCACGTGACGCCAGCTGACCGCATCTTTTTCGAACCGCTCGCTCACGAACCATTGGGGGCGGCGTAACACACTTGGAGGACAGCGCTATCCACTCCCTCCGCTGCACGAGCTCACAGACGCCCCTGATTGGCTGTAGAGCCATGTGGAATGTGGGAGCACAATGTACCTCTCATCCCTCCCCTCTGAGAGAGCTCGACCAATCAGCTCTCTCTAGACCTCCGGCTGTGAGAGATAACAGCATCACCCGGGGATCGCAATCCCCGGATGATAGGGCGATATTTTACCACTGTGCCACTCGGAGAAACCCCATATTACAAATTTTTAACTGAATTATAATCTGAGGTGTGATCAGGTCTCTACACAGAATTTCCACATTATTGCACATGTTACAGGCCTCAAGCCGCCGTGACACACTAAACTTGCGTGTTCAATCAGGCTGTTCTTTTTCTTTACTAAAACACAATTTTGTTTCTCATTTGATTCTTCTATTTTGTTTTTGCATACACATTTTTCTCTTTTGTAACTTGATTGAACATTTTTCTATTAAAAAAAAAAATGTGATTTCAGTCTCACAGATTAATATACTGTACGTAACAGATGTGGCATTGTCTATTATATTAGCTTTAATTAATTACTGCATCAGTAATCCTTTACTGGTTAAATTCAGCCCTTTGATCACTTTTTCTTTGTTTTATACACATTAAATATCAACAACATACTGTACAAAATAACACACTTGATAGTCTTACAATTTACAAATAAATTAATAAATGAATTACCTTTTAAACTACACAAAACAGGAAGAAAAAATCAGTTGCACTAACAATATTCCTACATAAGACCAGAAATATCTATTTCAAAAATTTAAACATAATTTTACAAATGTCCAGAAGCCATAAAATCACAAATAAACACTGAAAATAGGGCCACCATTACCTCGTGTTCACCCACAGGAGCTAGCAAAACTGCAAAAGCCAACTAGCTTTAGTTTAAACTGTTTGAAACTGCTCAACTCCGTTTGTATCTTTCCAAACTTAACTGGAATTGCATTAGACAGGTTTTAAACATGTTATGGAGTACATGAATTAATTATGCTATTAACCTGTTTCAGACAGGAGACGTTAATTGTTTGCGTTCAATCAGGCTGTTCGCTGTCTGAGAAACCTGACGGCTACATTTGCAATTAGCGCTCACGTTGGTGCATATCCCCCTAGTGGCGGAATTTAGCCATTGCATTATAGAGTCTGGCAGTTCAAACCATGGAAAATATACAAAAAAAAAAAAAAAAAGGGTCTTTCTTTCTTTACACACACACACAGAGACAGACACACAGAAAAGTCTTAACACAACAATTGTTGGATGTCACACACACAATTACAAAAACTGTAATATTAAATGCACATTTGCACACTTCCTGGACATTTCCTTTTATTCCGGACATTCATGAACATTGCACATTTGCACATTTAAGCACATTTGCACACCTCCTGGACATTTCAATTTATTTCCATTTAAATTTATCTCTATTTTGTCCATTTGTACAGATAAGTTTTCTTATATTTTTTAAATAGTTTATATATATATATATATATATATATATATATATATATATATATATATATATATATATATATATATATATCATTTGTATAGATAATTTTTATATTTCTTGTATATTTTTGAAATATTTTTATATTTTGTTCTATTTTCTACAAGCTGTGTTCTATAGATTCCACTATTTATTTCTTGTTAATTGTTTTTTAATTGTTATTTTTAAGGTCAAGGGTGGTCGTTTAAGCATTTCACTACATTTCGTACTGTGTATGACTTTGTCTGTGACAAATAAAATTTTAAACTTAACTGCTGCACATGCTGTTACACAACCTCCCCCTGGAACAAGCACAAAATCGTACTTTATTTGGATTTTTTCCCCTTATTAATTTCATATTGTACTGTTAAATAACCAGAACCACTTGATTTGGTTGCTTTCAAAGAGTTTCAGTATATATTGTGTCACACATACTGAGAAATATTGTTTTGTTTGTTTGTTTTGTTTTAGTCTTAAAATGGTTTTCCACAAAAGTCAACTCATTAACACAATCAAATTAAATTTGCTAAAAGATCAGCAGGTCAAAGGCATAACACCTGTCCAAGGACAAGATAAGTACTGCCGTCTGATTCTTGTCACACATTAACCACAAGAGTCCACTTTTGTTCTCTCACTACCTTTTCTATTAACGGCACTGACATACAACAACTGAGTAAAGTGGCACAGCTGTGCAATTGTATCCTTACACATAAAGACACAGTCATTCAGTCTTCAATTCCTTTATAGTTTGAAGATGTTGCAGTGTGCTCCTAATGTGCTCCTGCATTGAGAATAGAGGAGATGAAGAGGACATCTATAAAACTACAGAAGGCTTTGACAGAAAGATGAAAGAGTTACAAAAAAATAACCCACAAACTCAATACCCAGGTACAAGATTAATTCATTCATTTAATTTTCATTTCCAAATGAAAATAAAGCCTGAAATTATGAAGGTAAATTAGATTGGAATTTTCTATTAGAAGTTTTTGTGGAAAACCATTTTAAGATTAAACAAAACAAACATGAAGGATAAAGCAGAATTCCACAAACAAAGCAATGCTTTTTTTCTCCAGTATTTGAATGATGAATTGTGTAAAATGAACATCTCGAAGACTAACATGGTCAGATAGTTCTTGGAAAAAGGCAAAATAATAATAATAATTGATTCCTGGTGATGCACAGTCTACAAATAATTTTACAGGACTTGTCACTGTTTTCCATAGCTTTATATTAGTGATGGCTGGATGAAACTATGTAAAGAATATATTATCACAAAAACAAAATAAATTATTACAGTACTACAGTAATAATTATTTTAAAAATATTATATAAATATATATCAAGCTGTAAGTAATAAAATGTAGTAATTGACTGTATGTGACGTAGAAACAAACCCTTTCCCTAGAAAGAACTACTGAGAGATGACTTTTGAAAACCTTTACACAGCACCATCATTATTTGAGTTTTATATTAGCTTTGGGATTAGTGTGTGATGAGTCTATTCTTTGTTATTGACAGAAGTAATCAATAAAATAAGATCTACTGTATATGAATTTTGCATTTAACTCACAGATGATTGCAAAACATACAGTACTGTATAACAGCCCTGTGATGAGCCAGGACCAGTGGCTGCTGCATTCTGAACTTACTGGAACTAGTTTATGCACCTACAGTAGTGGAACATTTAGACATTACGGTGTTGCAGAGGTAACAAGTGCATGTTTCTCTGCATTATGTAGTGATATTACATTTATTATCTTAGCAATATTTCTCAGACGAAAGAAGGTTATCCTATTAATATTATCTAGATGTGCTTTAAATGAAAGATAGGAATCAATTATCGTACCAAGGTCTTTTATTGGTGCACATGATGAAACAGAAATGCCATCCAGTTGTGTGTGGTTTTTGTTGATCTGTAATCCTGTATCAATTTAACTTAGAAAATGCAAAAGCACATTGTTCCTTTTTCTTTTACATAAAGTGTAGCAACTGAATGCTCATTCTTTAAACTAAAACATTAATTGAAAGCGTGGGACAATACTGTAGGTCTTCTTTATGTCCCTGTTTTTTTACGTCTTACTATTCGTGCTTAACTGAACTCTCATTACAGCTCTATAAATACTGGAAGAAAACAAAACAAGAAATAATTGTACATCGGTTTCCCTATAGGGCTCAACACTGCAAAGACTATTAAATGTTTGGTGAAAATAAATTGAAGAAAAAAAAAATTCACAACTATATTTAACAGTGAAAGAGCATTGCAATGTGCACAAAAGTCAAGGGATTGGGACTAAACAGCTGCAAAATCTTTAGAAAAACAAGTTCATAGGAAGGAAAATGGCTAACATTTTTTTTTAGTTTGCTAACTATCATAAAGAATGGACTGATGGGTCCAGATTTACGCTGTTCTAGAGTGATGGGCACATCGGAGTATGAAGATAGGTGGATGAACTGATGCACCCATCACACAATATCTAATTTATTGTCCACTAATTTATTTTCCTTTTAAAAATGTTCCGAATGTTTCTTCAATATAAACCATCATTGTTTGAGTAGCAGAACGTCTGTTATAACTCCTTTCTGTTTGTGTCAATTATTAAAGAAAAAAAATTCACTGTTTCACTTGATCCTTTCAGTCTGGTTTAATACACATGGTTTATTATGTGGTAATGTCAGTACCCTTTATAAGCCTACAGGTCTAAATGATCCTAATGTATACATAAATAATTCAGTATATTATTCTAGTGTAAATCTTTATAACACTGTTTTATAGCTACACAAACAAAGCAGAGATGAATGAACAGTGCAACATAAAAGAAATGAAAGAAGGTGACACAATGATGGTTAAAGAGTTATTAGCAGAAATGAAGATTTTTCATACACGACACACTGACCCACACAGTTTACTGCTTTTCATTCACATACAACAATTCACTTAAATATTGTCTTCTCACAGAACCAAATAAACTCATAATCACAGGGGTTATCAACCCAATTCCAGACAGGATCAGGCATACGACCTGTTATAACACAATCATCATCTTCTGCATCACTGTTGGGTTCGGTATGTCCCCAAAACCTGCAGGAGAGAATCAGAGGATCAGCTGTGTTTCTCAGACTGATGAAGAGTCAGTAACTGTATCATAAGCAAAATGTTGAGTGATTTTCTTACCCAGTCATCAATGGTGTATCGTCCACCCACTTCCACTCGCCCTCTCTTTCTCTGTCACTCAGACCAATCCAAGCTACTCTTCTGCCCAGCAGTTTATTGATGAACTCCTGTCATTTGTGTAATATAATATATGAGAAACATTCTCTCTCTCTCTCTCTCACACACACACACACAGACACAGACACACACACACACACACACACACACACACACCTGTTCCTCTCTGCTGTTTATGATCACCAGGTCTGCTCCTCTCTCTCTGCAGGCCTGTTTGCTCTCAGTCCAGTTCTTCTTCTCAGTAGAGATGTTGTAAACACTGGTGTTAAAATATACCCATCCTAGAGCAAGGCCAATTCATAGAAAAAAGAGAAAAAGTATGATCAAAATGATGAAAAGCCTCATCATTGAAAATAAAATGTACAGTCTGGTTGAAGACAACATAAAACCATGTATTATTAATGATTTATTAAATAATTTATCATTTAAATGAGTAATTAGTGAGAAGTTGTTGATTAATATTCTGGTACCACAGCTCCGACAGCAGTACAACTACAGTAACAATGACAGATTAATATAAATGTGCCAGTTTGAATATGTTTTATTTAGTTCTGAATATAGTTTAGTAACAATTCATTTACATGGTGTTTTATTGGAGATGCTCTATAATTATCAAAATGTTATAATAAACACATTTGAAATTATGTTGTTTACCAAGGAAAATTATGCCGTTATTGATTATGGAAAAGTTTTCTGCAAGGCGATGTGTCTCCGTTAACAGTTATACAAAGTTTTCTACCAGACGTGACATTTTGTTCTCTAGCTTCCTAATGTTATGACAAAAAAAAAAAAAAAAAAAACCCTACAGAATACTATACACTAGCTGCAATGATGTAAATGATAACAGGAAATAACTTTTTTTTATTGATGCTCAATATCAAATGAAACTATGAACTGTTGAACATGAACTGGTGTTTATAAATAATAATTATGTGACATTTTGCAATAAAGTATTACTCACCCAGTTTAAAAAATCTCTGGATTTCCTCTATATCCCTTTGTAACTGGTCTCTCTCTATAGTCAGGTTGTTGCAACTGGTGTGTATCTGGTCTTTCTCTATACTCAAGTTGTTGTAATTGCTCAGGAACACTGTCTCCATAATCAGGCTGTTGTAACTGGTCTGTAACTGGTCTTTCTCCATAGTCAGGCTGTTGTAACTGGTTTGTAACTGGTCTTTCTCCATAGTCAGGCTGTTGTAACTGGTTTGTAACTGGTCTTTCTCTATACTCAGGCTGTAGTAACTGGTCTGTAACTGGTCTCTCTCTATACTCAGGTTGTTGTAACTTGCATGTAACTGTTCGCTCTCTTTAGTCAGGTTGCTGTATCTGGATTGTAGTTGGTTGTTTTGTGACTTCAGGTTGTTGAATTTGTTCCACAGCACTGTGATGGCGGTCAGCTGGATAACACACAGCACAACCACCCACACTGCAGTCAGTGTGTAGCACCTGCTCCATGTAGGGTCTCCTACTAATGGGAAATGGGCACAGAAAAATGTATAAAGATGCAGTAATATATCAGTAACATGTTAAATAATGTAGGTTTTACATTCTTCCTCGTATTTAATCCATGGAAAATTCTGAGATGTCTTTTTTATGTTAAGTTATATATTTATTTTATAGAAATAAACAAGCAAATTAATAAATACTTACAGTATATGTGATCTATAACTGTTATGAAGTCTATCCAGACTTTATATTGATGTTTTTATAATCCATGGGAGTGAGATTAAAGTCCAATTAAAAGTGGAGGAATCTCATAACTATTATTTGTTAGTCCGTCTCTTGAGGTAGAGCATGCTTGACTTAAACATATGTAATTCTTGAAAAGTTTAAAGAATTCTCATGAAATAGTCCAACAGAATTTGTTGATCTCTAGGAGGAGCTATGTTTTGTGCCTATAATAAGAATCTTAGTACAATTATTATTTAACCCATTAACCCATTATTTTGCTTGCATTTACTTTATGCTCTTCGCCCCAGTGCCTGAGGACAAACTCACAAATAAACATTTGATCACATTTCCTCTCCCTTCTTCTATGCGCCACTTGTTGCAGTGTAAACTATCCAGAGTTGGAGGCATGTGTTGTGCATTCTGTATTCTTCCTGTCGCTAGAACCAGCTTGACTAATCAATCCTGATCCTCTCAACAACAAGGCATTGTTGGCCACAGAACTGCCATTCATTCGGCGTTTCATGTTTTTTTTTTTTTTCCTTTTGCACTAATCCGTATAAAGACTGTTGTGTGAAAATCAAAGGAGATTTTTTTACATTTCTAAAACCAACTTATATAACACAATTACAGTAACTGCACCAAGCTCAATGGATCCGAGATCACAGTACTTCTAAATTCCAGAAATGATGCAGATTATAGTTGCATACTGAGACAAACAAGAAGAACATATGTATTAAATTCTATCATAAGAAGCATAAATCTTTATTAATATTTAGCTTAAATAAACATACATATGGTATAAAACTGCAGCACAAATAGCATAACAACAGCCACTCAAAGTTCTTCAAACTTTTTTCAGCTCTCTACACAAGTCTATATTGAATAAATGTCAGGGAACACAGATGAGTGAACAAATATTGTTCTTTTAGTGTTTGTGTAATGCAATAACTGATAACGCTTACCTCGAACCTGTTGAAAGTATCTCCTCTGTGATCGCATGTTGTGAGTATTAAACACTAGATTGGACAATCTCTCTTTATTTCTCTCTCTTGCTCGCTCTCTTTCTCTCTGACTCTCTCTATCTCTCTCTCACACAGACACACACACACAAATAGTCAGTATTGTATGTGTGTGTCTGCAAAGATATTGCCTTCTTTTCTTTTGTTAGTCCCAACAGAAACCCAACATGATGTATGGATCTGTGCATATAGTAATTTTATGAATGATGCACTCCTCAGTGATTATGATAGATTGTGCATGAAATCAAAAGAATGAGGCAGCCTGTTCGATGGAAATACTTGAATACACTGCACTTCTGTGCTCCAGAAAACCCAAAATAGCAAAACACAGAATACACAACACATTAAACAATGAGGTGGATGAACTATGACAGCAAATATTATATCAGGTTCTGCTCCTATCAAGAGGTGAAACAAGAATCTTAAATAATATACTGTAAACAGCATGAAATAGTTATTTAATGAGCCCTTCATGTTCGGTTTGAAGGTTCTGCTCTGTGTTTGCTGTGAACTCTGTTTTTATTTCGGATTCTATACATATAATACAAATGTAAAGTTGGTATGTCTGTACATTGAAGATATTTCAAAAATAATTTAAAGAGAACATAAGATGAGTAATAGAAAACATAAAGATGTTTTGGGGAATTTGTGTCTGTCTGTTTGTGCATGCATCACATTAAAACTGCTGAATAAATTTTAATCGAGTTTTTACAGGTGCATTTGGCTGAGCTTGAGGTAACATATTGTCATGACTTCAGAGACGGGGCGGACATAGATGCAGGGTTAACTCAAACGTCAGTTTTCTTTATTCTCTGTTCACATGAGGTTTGAAAACGAAACAAAAACACAGGTGGTGAACAAACGACAATGACATGTGCACAACGGAGAACAGACGAAGATGTACGAGTTCGACCGGAATATATGGAGACACATAGGGCAGACACAGGTGAACTTGATTAGGTTAACAAAAAAAAACAAGTAACCACGTAGACACACTAGGGGGGGATAAAGGGCCGGCTCAGTAATCCGGTGAACCTTAACCCTGAATCTTAACCCTGAATCTTATCCCTAAGGCTGAGGTGGCACAGATGTGACAGTATCCTGACCAGAACCGGCTTCCCAAGGGAGGCGAGGTTGCTCTCTCCGCGTTACCGGAGGGAGTAGGGACCCACCGGACTGATGGGATTGCCGGTGGGCGGGTCGGCCCGGAGGTCGCGGTGCCGGGCGATCCGGCCAAGCCCGATGAAAGTCGGAGATGAGCTCCTGATTGAGGATGTCCCGGGCCGGGACCCAGCTCCGTTCCTCCGGGCCGTAACCCTCCCAATCCACTAAATATTGAAGGAACCCCCCTCTCCTCCGGGAGTCTAGTAGTTCTCTGACTCTGTATGCGGGGGCGCCCTCAATTTCCACAGCCCCGGGGAGCGAAGGCTCTGCCAAGCCTCCGTCCAACGGACCCCGGATTACTGGCCTGAGAAGGGAAACATGAAACACAGGGTTAATACGAAGGTGTCGAGGAAGTTGTCACTTAAACGAAACTTTACTTGTGCAATAATAGGGAAGGGACCGATGTACCGGGGGGTGAGTTTGCGACAAGGGAGGTTGAGGTGAAGGTCCCGTGTCGAGAGCCACAATCGATCCCCTACCTGGAGCGGAGGACTTTCCCGTCGTCGTCTATCAGCAATTTTTTTAAATCGACGAACTGCTTGTGAAATTTTAGTGTGCGCGTTCTCCCATACCGTCTCCGCTCTCCTAAACCACTCATCCACGGTGGGGATATTGGTGGGAGTGGCATCCCATGGGCAAAGCGGAGGCTGGTGCCCGAGCACACACTGAAATGGCGTTAGGCCGGTTGAGGAGTGACATAACGAATTTTGGGCATATTCCGCCCAGATTAAACAGTCCGCCCATTCGTGTTGACGACTGCTACAGTATGCACGGAGGTACCTCCCGAGTTCTTGGACAGTCCGCTCTGCCTGCCCATTAGACTCGGGGTGATAGCCCGACGTTAGGCTATCAGTGGTCCCCAACTTCTGAAAGAAAGCTTTCCAGACGGTAGCG
The DNA here is from genome assembly GCA_013621035.1 of Clarias magur. NCBI lineage: Eukaryota > Metazoa > Chordata > Actinopteri > Siluriformes > Clariidae > Clarias > Clarias magur. The sequence continues at coordinate 18,559 of QNUK01000485.1, read as the reverse complement.
ATAAATTGGGGACCACGATCTGAAACGATGTCCTCCGGGATGCCATAGCAACGAAACACGGTCTCAAATAGGCTTTCTGCCACCTGGAGGGCTGATGGGAGAGAACTAAACGGAATGAAACGACAGCCCTTGGAGAAGCGATCTACCACTACCAGGATTGTCGTGTACCCTTTTGACACCGGCAGATCCGTTACAAAGTCCACAGCGATGTGTGACCACGGCCTGTTCGGTGTTGGTAGGGGCATTAGTTTACCAACCGGTAGGCAACGAGGACTTTTAGTCGTCGTGCAGACAGCACAAGATAAAACAACTGTTTGCACGGTTTTGCGCATATTAGGCCACCAGAACTTAGGTTCTAGTAAGTGAAATGTACGTGATACGCCTGAGTGTCCCGACGCTACACTAGAATGTGCTTCTATAACCACTTGTTCCCGTAGTGCCTCCGGAACGTAGGTACGACCCGGAGGGCAGTTACTCGGCACAGGGTGGGACCGTGCAGAATGAGCTATTTCCGAGTCGATGTCCCAAACGATCGAAGCCACTACCAGGGACGAGGCTAGGATAGGTTCAGGAGATAAAGTTAGCTCTGGCGCCGGAAAACAGCGTGACAGAGCATCAGCTTTCTTATTTTTAGAGCCGGGTCGGTAAGTGATAGTGAACTGGAAGCGTGTGAAGAACAGCGCCCAGCGGGCTTGACGAGTGTTTAATCTTTTTGCTTGTTAGATGTATTCCAAATTACGATGATCGGTTAACACCATAAACGGATGTTTAGCCCCCTCCAACCAATGCCTCCACTCCTTTAACGCCGCTTTTACTGCTAGCAGTTCGTGATTACCGATATCATAATTGCGTTCAACAGGTGTCAATTTCCGGGAAAAGAAAGCGCAGGGGTATAGAGTTTCTGGGTGGCCTTGGCATTGTGACAGCACTGCTCCTAAACCCACCTCTGACGCATCGACCTCCACTATAAAGGGCTTCTCTGGATCGGGTATCTTTAGAATAGGCGCAGTTGTAAAAGCATCTTTGAGACGACGAAGGGCCGCGCACGCTTCCGGTAAAAACGCACGCAGGAGTTTCAGTTTCCCTTTTAACAAGTTAGTGAGTGGTGCTGCCACTGTGCTGAAGCCCCGGATAAACCGCCGCTAAAAATTGGCAAACCCAAGAAAACTTTGTAGCGCCTTGACTGACTTGGGTTCCGGCCATTGTTGTACCGCCGCGACCTTGGTCCCCTCCATCTCCACCCCCCGTGGCCCTATGCGATAGCCGAGAAAGGCAATCTCCTTCTGGTGGAACTCACATTTCTCCGCCTTCGCATAGAGCCCGTGTTCGCGCAGATGACGAAGGACGACGGACACATGAAGGACGTGTTCTGAATATGACCGTGAGTATACTAGAATATCATCTAAGTATACTATAACATACCGGTTCAACATATTCCGAAACACGTCATTCATGAACCCCTGAAACACCGCAGGTGTGTTTACCAGTCCATAAGCCATTACGTTGTACTCGTAATGACCAGATGTCGTGCTAAACGCAGTCTTCCACTCATCGCCCTTACGAATACGAACGAGATTATAAGCGCTGCGGAGGTCGAGTTTAGTAAAGATGGAGGCGCGTCGAAGTTGTTCGGTAGCGGCCGGCACCAGCGGCAGTGGGTGCTTATATTTTATTTTCACCGTGTTTAGACCACGGTAATCTATACATGGACGTAAACCCCCGGTTTTCTTTTCGATAAAAAAAGAAACCTGCCGACGCGGGAGACGTGGACCTGCTGATAAGTCCCTGCCGGAGAGCCTCACTCACATATTTCTCCATGGCCCGGGTTTCCACCACGGACAAGGGATAAACACGCGAGCAGGGCGGTGTTTTCCCTGGCTGAAGCTCAATCGCGCAGTCCCACGGACGATGAGGGGGAAGTCGTGCAGCTGCCCTAACACTAAACACGTCCTTAAATCTCTCGTACTCGGATGGCACGTCAGCCGAAACCAGGGCGTGCGGACTTTCTATAGAAGTAGTTTGGACCGTCAATGATAACGGTGTACACAATTTGGCGCATCGCGGTGCCCATGACGTGATGCGACATTCTGCCCAATTAAAATTAGGGTTATGGGCACTGAGCCAGGGTATGCCCAGCACGACGGATTGGTCCATCCGAGGGAGCACAAAAAATTTTAACTCCTCGGTATGACCGTAGGGGCTCGGACACAAATTCAATAGGCAATTGTTCTAAATTTTTGCCATCCAGAGCTTTCACTGCAATCGGGTGTGGAAGCTTCGACATGGGAACTCGCAGCGAGGAAAGGACAGAAGTTGAGATGAAGTTTCCGGCCGAACCCGAATCTATGAGGGGAAAAACAGACAGAACAATTATTATAAGACAAACAGGCAGGTACACAGAAAGGGTAATGAGAGCGAGGTGGAGTGTGCGAGATTACTTTTAAGTCTTTTAACATCGGACAATTTCCAACCCGGTGCTTTTCCCCCCCACAGTAGAGGCACAGTCCAGATGCCATCCTCCGCTGTCTTTCTTGGGCCGAAAGGCGGGAAGAGCTCACGTCCATCGGTACCGTTGTAGGGATCTCGCGCGGTTCAGGCGGTGGCTGACTGAGGCTAAAGCAGTTCTTGAATTTGGATCACCCCCCCGCTGTTCTGGGGGGAATACGACGAGGTTGGCCGCGGAGGTGCTGATCCAACTTGATGGCTAGATCAATGCATTCGTTCAGCTGCATGCCGGTGTCCCGACACGATAGCTCGAGCTGAATCTCTGCTTGCAGGCCGTCCCAGGAACCAGGCCAGTAAACTCTGCTCGCACCAGCCGCTCTCCGCAGCCAAGATACGAAACCTTACGGCATAATCTGCCACTGTGGTGTTTCCCTGCCTCAGCCTCAGTAGCTGCTGTTCGCCAGACTTTCCGTGATCTGGGTGGTCAAACACCGCGCGAAAGGCCTGGATAAACGGGTCGTACCTGGACATGATACCTCCGCCTGCGCTCCACACCGCGGCTGCCCAGTCCATGGCCGGTCCTGTGAGCTGCTGAGAGATGAAACTTATCTTCTTCTGCTCAGGCATGTCGGGGAAATCGGCCAGAAAAAGCTCACACGCCAATAGGAAGCGTTTACATCCTTCGGGATTTCCAGCATACCTTTCAGGCGGTGCCGAGCGTGGTGGTGATGGCGCGGAACGCAGCCGAGGAGGAGGGGAGGAAGATCGGACGGTCGCGAGCTGGCTTACGCTGCCCGCCAGGTCGTGGACAGCTCGTGCGAGACTCTCTATCTCCCGTTGCTGACAGCGGAGATACTCGTGGAGCGGGATGTTGTCGTTGGGTAGGGGGATCCCTGCTGCATCCTGGAAGGTCTGTTCTTCTGTCATGACTTCAGAGACGGGGCGGACACAGATGCAGGGTTAACTCAAACGTCAGTTTTCTTTATTCTATGTTCACATGAGGTTTGAAAACGAAACAAAAACACAGGTGGTGAACAAACGACAATGACATGTGCACAACGGAGAACAGACGAAGATGTACGGGTCCGACCGGAATATATGGAGACACATAGGGCAGACACAGGTGAACTTGATTAGGTTAACAAAAAAAACAAGTAACCACGTAGACACACTAGGGGGGGATAAAGGGCCGGCTCAGTAATCCGGTGAACCCGATCTTATCCCCCAAGGCTGAGGTGGCACAGATGTGACACATATAAAGCTTTGTTTTATCAGCACACAGGAAGAAAGGACATGCTAATTAAATTTTTCAATAGAAAATGCCCTGATCATGAAAAAAATCGAGCTTGAAAAAGTAATTCGTTTATCTCAAAATTCAACAGAGGGCGCTGTACATTTTTTAATATGTGCTCTTGTGTATGCAATTGAAATCTGACACCATCATTCTGTGCACTTCATGGCAACAAAACATTTTAGTTAATTCCAAAATTCAACAGATGGTGTTGGTGTTGTACAGAGATGTACATTGTACAATAATCTTTAAAAATAGACTTCACTGTAATTCTCAGCAGTGATAAATCCTATTAATTGTTTGTATCCATCTTTAGACTTCCCAGAGATCTTTTGACAGTGCCTTGCCACCCATAGTTTTGAAGGTTGTTTGCTTCAATTTCACTAACAGGCTGATATGCTCCAGATTTTTATGCTGACATTTTTGAGGTGTATTTTTCACCATCATCATTTTTCACAAAAAAAGTTGCATTGAGTAAATACAGCTGTATAAACCAAAAACCACCATCAGTCCGGGAGCACGATGATAGAAAATGGTTGTCCTGTAAAGCTGTCCTGAAGGTGAATAATCCTAATTTCAGAAAATCCTCAACAAAACAGAGTTTTTTCAGAAAAATGGCATCCAGTATTCCCCTCACGATTTACAGCAGCCAAAACAACATTGTTAAATTTCACAAACATTGCATTCACAACAGTGCAGTAATTCAGTTTGCAGGCAATACAATACAATACAAAATTGTGTGTGTGTGTGTGTGTGTGTGTGTGTGTGTGCGTGTGTGTGAAAGCGCTCCTACACAATACCCCCACCTTCTCCTCATCCTCTTTTGTTGACTGGGCGTAGTGATACTTCAAAGGTAAAGTGCAGGTTGCTTAGTTTTTACTTAATATGTTCTGGGAATTATTTTTCAAAGCCAGATTCTTTTCAAGGGTAAAGTCCTGGGTAATTAGTTTTAGTTTTAGTTAAGAAATTCACTAGGGACAAAATGATTCCCTTCATGATTTAAAGACGCAAAGACAACACAGAACTTTATGCGCGATTCATTTCCTTAGGCATGGTTATGATTTTTAGCCACATGGTGACAGTCTTGGGAAGGGGGCAGATTTATTTAAGTAGATTGGCATATATTATATATTCATGTCAAATGAGTATAAGACTCACTTTCGGACATATGAACAAATCTGACTTACAAGTGTACTCCTGTTATGGAACTTATTCGTAAGTAGGGGACTATCTGTGAAGAGTTGATTCTGTTCAACATCCACTATATGTCTAACACATATTTTTATTTACAATTATCTAGATGTGCGGTTGCATCTTTAAAGTTTAAAAAGCACATAAATAAGTGTTACATGGTGCGGTATGCAGAGCCGCACCATGCAATGTTTTTAATGATAAGAGCCCTTATGCTGGGCGTTAGAGTGGGTCAATGAAATAGGAGTTAGTGAGAGTGCTTGTGATACACACGGGAAGACCTTCCCGTTTGGAGATAGCGTGGGATTACTAATTAAGATACTTAAAAGGAAAATAAATGAAAAGTGAAAACACAAAATAAATAGTGCTCTGCCGTCTACGCGAGAACAGATGGGGCTCTGGAAAATAAAAACAAAACTTATCCTCTTGGGCATTCGCCCTTACAGAGGACCTATAGGAGAAAGAGAGAGTTTGTGCTTCGTGAACTAATACAGTATGCTGAACGCGCACACTGTACAGCTGCGTGCCGCTCTCTCTATCTCTCTCTTACTCGCTCTCGCCGGCGTCTTAAACAGACAGGGGCTTTGCCTCTGTCTCTAAACAGCTGTCTCTCTGTCTGTCTGTCTTTTATTTTCTTTCTTTCTTTCTTTCTTTCTTTCTTTCTTTCTTTCTTTCTTTCCTTTCCTTTCGTTCTTTTCTTTGGCCCTGATACCTTCACCGGTGCTACTTAAATGATCGCACAAAGTGTGCCGGAATCAGGACCCTTAAATAAACACGCCATCAGGTGCGGCTTGTTCAGGCTGATTGCCTGACGGCGGCATTGCCTAGCAACCGTTTGTATAAATGGCCGTGCTTTTGCCTGTTCAGAAGTCTGTGTGGTAACAGCTTGTGGATCTGCTCGTTCTGAACAGTTTAAGCACGACTCTGCCCCCTGCGCGACCCGCGTTGTTACGCGAGTCAAGGCAACTCTCCTCTACTAAACTTTTTAATGGGTTCAGGGTCCAGTGTACGCCGAGCGCAGAGCGCTCAATCACCCAGACTCTTCACACCGACCATGGCGGTCCGCCGCTCGGTCACCCTGGGTGGGTGTATTGGGGGGGTGGGGGGGGGGGATTTAGGTGCGTTGTGTAGCACGGGTGGGTACGGGCCTTCGACGGGGTTTGACATCCCAGTAGTCCTGAGGGGCAATAGAAAGGGGTACTGGGGCAGGAGGCGCTGGAACTGGGGTTTGGGTGCCCCTAAGGCAGTTTAGGGTCCACTGACATCCCCAGTTCGAGATGGAACAGGTCGGCCAGTCTATGCAATATGTCTATACCTATGAGCACCTCTGTTCGGGCTCTCCAGATGCCGCGCCCTGAGAGCGTGGCTGGAAGGAAGAGCCCTGCATGACAGGGTCCTGACTTTTGGGTCACACCTGACTCGCCCCTCCTTGGGTGACCCTGTCTGTGGCGTACTTTGACTCAGACATCGCTTGCCTTCTGGGAGCCCCATGGGCTGCTATGCTGAGAGGCAAGCATGGCGATGCCTATCTGCATGGGCTCTCCCCTGTTTTCCAGCACTAGATCTTCAGGCTCAAAATCAGGGATGGGATCTGAAGCCTCAGACTCTGTCTACATGGGCAGTGGTGAGACTTCGCACCTATAGCCGGCTAGGCGCGTGGAGCGGCTTTTGTGAGGTGGAGGAGATGTTCCTACCCTGGAACTGCCGGAACGTCTGGCCTGACGCTCATGTAGGCGGTTATCCACCCGGATGGCTAGCCTATAAAACTCCTCCAAATCCTGTGGAGGATCACCTAAGGCTAGCTCCTTTAGCCGCTCTGAGAGCCTGTGTGTATATGCAGCTATCAGGGCTGCGTCATTCCACCCCGAACTGGCAGCCCGGATACGAAACTCGACCGTGTAGACAGCTACTGATCGCCCCTCTTGATGAATAGAAAGGAGGGGCGACACTACACTGCTCGGATGGTGCGGATGATGGAAAGTAGCCCTAAGTGCGTCAACCTGATTGCCTGATGGCGGCATTGCTTAGCAACCGTGTGTATAAATGGCCGTGCTTTTGCCTGTTCAGAATTCCGCGTGGTAACAGCTTGAAGATCTGCCCATTCTGAACAGTTTAGCATGGCTCTGCCCCTCGCATGACCCGCGTTGTTACAAATAGACCTTACAGAAAGGGTTGATTCATCCAGAGAGGGCAAGGGTTTATGTTTAGTTTTCAGAGCCCCATTTAGTTTCAAGGAGATGGAAAAGCTCTGTTAGTTTTGTGTTTCAGTTTTCTTTTGTTTCTTTTTAGTTTCTCAATTAATAATCCTATGCTATCTCTAAGACGGATGGTCTTTCTGTGTATGTCATAGGCACTCTCACATCCTTCCATTTTGGAATAAAGCAAGAGGTCCTTGCCATCAAAAAGGCTATAGAGAAGCTTAATTCTATTTAGAATAAAACTTAAAAGCAGGTTAAAAAAAAAAAAAAAAAAAAAAAAATATATATATATATATATATATATATATATATATATATATACATATATGCAGAGGTGCCTACTTAGGGAACCTCTGAAGTGAGCAGGGCGATAATAGATTTGAGCACGCCCATCACAGGCATAACGCATAATCTACTCACCTAAAGGATTATTAGGAACTATACTAATACGGTGTTTGACCCCCTTTCGCCTTCAGAACTGCCTTAATTCTACGTGGCATTGATTCAACAAGGTGCTGAAAGCATTCTTTAGAAACGTTGGCCCATATTGATAGGATAGCACCTTACAATTTATGGAGATTTGTGGGATGCACATCCATGACACAAAGCTCCCGTTCCACCACATCCCAAAGATGCTCTATTGAGATCTGGTGACTGTGGGGACCATTTTAGTACAGTGAACTCATTGTCATGTTCAAGAAACCAATTTGAAATGATTCGAGCTTTGTGACATGGTGCATTATCCTGCTGGAAGTAGCCATCAGAGGATGTGTACATGGTGGTCATAAAGGGATGGACATGGTCAGAAACAATGCTCAGGTTGTCCGTCACATTTAAACGATGCCCAATTGGCACTAAGGGGCCTAAAGTGTGCCAAGAAAAGGTCCCCTACACCATGTCCAATTTTGGTGAGCTCGTGCAAATTGTAGCCTCCCTAGAAATGGTTGGTCAGTCAGTAACTGAGCAGATTGTGAAATACTCAGACCGGCTCGTCTGGCACCAACAACCATGCCACGCTCAAAATTGCTTAAATCACCTTTCTTTCCCATTCTGACACTCAGTTTGGAGTTCAGGAGATTGTCTTGACCAGGACCACACCTCTAAATGCTAAATAATATGCATGTATGTATGTATGTATGTACACACACAAACAAAACCCCAATAAAAAATAGTTAGGTCCAGATGCATGGCAGTGTGTAAGTAAACATGTAAACATCATATATTAATTTTTAAGTGGTTATTAAGAGCATGTCAGAGATCAATATCAGCATGATAACTGCAGCTCTGCTATCTTCACATCTCATCACACAAAACCACAACTTTCCACTTCCTCAGTTGACAGAAACAAACTTATTTAAGCTCATATAACATACAACACGTTCAAGTAAAGAGGTGCAGCTGTACACTCATGTTCTCTGTGTTTTAGTTATTTTAGATTTTAGAATGTTTCCTTTCTGCATGGAGAACCTGAAGAGAAACAATGAAGAAGATGAGACGATGGTCATCTATACAGTCACAGATGATTTTGAAGGCTGCGACACAGAAATAGCGAACACCAACATACAGAGTAACCAACAAAATCAACATACAGGTAGGGAAGATTTAAAGTTTAAAGGCTTAATAAACACATGAGGTGAGAGGAAGGGAGTAAAACAGGGAGTTACATTGTAGTAAGATTGATATTAGTGGATATATGTTAGATAACACATATATAGATACTATATAAAATGGCAAAATATTTTTATGGCATTTTTGAAATATAACTTATAAAGTAATTAATCAGAAGATTTTTTGTCATTTTTATTTATATTTTATAGTGGTACAAGTCTTGTTGTTGTTGATGATGTAGTTGCTTTTGTACTTGGTGTTATTTAATTAAAGTATAGTTTTGAAATCTCCAGCTTTGTTTAAGAATGCAGAAAGTAGCTTTAATAGCATAGCAATATAAGTGGACTCATAAGAGAGATCTCTTTTTGGAAGCAGTAGCAGTGAGTCATAGTCACTGGGGAGGCCTGTGACTTTTTGGGCCTGCTTGCTTTAAGCATGTTTCTGATGTTGAATGACAACCTGGACTTATTCGGTCACAGTCTGGTCACTCTGGGCATGGGTGTCTGATCTTAAAGAAAACATATATACAGTTTATATTCTCCCATAGCACACGGCACTGTAGCAGGCAGATCTTACAGACGGAGTGGAGTGTGTTTTGTCCTGCTGTGTGTTCTCCTGCTGGTGGCCATTACAGTACTATGGATCAAACTGAAGACAGAAAACAGTGTCCTACAGACCAAATTAAACAAACTGACTGCAGAAAAAGACAAGTTACAGACCAGTTACAACATGTTGACTTACATAGGTAAGCAAGTACACACACATTTAAAATTAAACTTTTTTGAGCCTTTCCCAGGAGACTTAGGGCACAAAGCAGGGTACACAAGGCAGGGTACAACATGGACAGGGTGCCAATCCATCACAGGGCACACACACACACACACACACACATACACACACACACTCATCCTAATCCTCATAAAACTGGAGTACCTGTGGGAACCCACAGGGGAGAACATACAAACTCCATGCAGACAGAGGCCAAACATGGAGGTCCAAGGCGACAGTGCTAACAACGAAGCCACTGTGCTGCCAAATGAATATTAAATATATTTAAATATAAATTCTAATTCCTCATTCATAAAAGTCCAACCCCAGTGATTTGCCTTTGCATAAATTTACTATACAAATACTCAAAATGTTATGTGTCCTTCTATGTGATCAGATATACATGTTAACCAGGGATGGAGATACTTCAGCTCAAGTCTCTATTACATCTGTACCGAGGAGAAGAGCTTCGAAGACAGCAGGCAGGACTGCAGAGAGAGAGACGCTGACTTGGTGATCATAAACAGCAAAGAGGAACAAGTGCGTGTGTGTGTTTGTACTGTATGTGTGTGAACATGTATTATTTAAACCAAAGTTATGTTTTTATGTTGTCTCCCAATCACAGGAGTTCATTATAAGCTGTCTGGGTTGCAGCTCTCAGGCTTGGATTGGTCTGAGTAACAGAGACACAGACAAAAAGTGGAAATGGGTGGATGGAACCAAACTGTCCAATGGCACTGGGTAAGAGATAAATTAAGTGAATTTTTATTTTAATGTATCTTACTGTGTGATATTGTCTCTTTTAGTGTGAATTAGTGAGTAGTACCAGACAATGTACACAACATCTATTAATATTTAATGTACATTTGACACTGTAGCAGCTAGATTAAACCATGCTAACATTATGTTACAGTATATGGCCTGTTATAAAGCAGTTTTGGTTCACTAATTTGATTAGACAAGTAGCATTCCAAGAGCACAGCATTCAAGTAAGAAAAAGTGTTAAAAAGCATTAAAGTAAAATACAGTTGTGCTATGTAAAGGGCTAAAATGTAGTAATTCGGTATAATAGGACCACGTAGCACACATCAGATGTTAATGGAACCCTGCCACTGATTTCCGTAACAAAATCATGTCTACAATTGGCCTTGGGAGGGCCTAAATTACCATAAATAGACTTAAGATAATAGACCAAATAAAAAAGAAGAGAACAATATGCTATACAGCATAATTCTCACTCACTCATCATCTATACCGCTTAATCCTGTATTCAGGGTCACAGGAGCCTGGAGCCTATCCCAGGAGACTTGGGGCACATGGTAGGGTACACCCTGGACAGGGTGCCAATCCATCGCAGGGCACAGACACACACACACATACACTCACTGATTCACACACTACAGACAATTTGGGAACGCCAATTAACCTAACCTACATGTCTTTGGACTGTGGGAGGAAACCCACCAAGCATGGGGAGAACATGCAAACTCCATGCACACAGAGACAGGAATCAAGCCTGGCCGAGGATCGAACCCGGACCCTGGCGGTGCAAGGCGACAGTGCTAACCACTACACCACCATGCCGCCCAGCATAATTCTATTCTTATTAATCAGAGTTATGAAGTTATATTAGATTTCTGTGAACACAGATTATAAATGTTGTATTTAAGTATGAATTTAGATTCTCTGCCTTTCAGGTACATGCATAATGGGGAGCTAAATACACAAAAAGAACTAGAAAGTAATGAAACAGACTTTGGGATTTGGGATTTTTCATACGAGGCCTGGAAAGACAGTTCATGTGATAGTATAAATGGGTGGATCTGTGAAAAAAATGTTTTTCCAGGTGAGTAAAAATGTACAGCAAAATGACCAGAAACCTACTGATTAAACAGGATAAATGTACTGAGCAGATGGACCAGCTGTACAAATAATATGTACAATCAGTGTGTCCTTTATGTTTTTATGCCAAGGGTAAGGATTTTTTTTTTTTATTTCATTAAATTGACACCCACTTTAACTAAATGAGGTCTCTGCAATAAATGGCACTGTGATATAGCTCATTATGTTATAAGTCAGCACGTTTTGTGTATTTTTGTTTGTTTATTTGTTTGTTTGTTTTTTGTGGCATTTCTATATCTTTGTTTATTTTTTAAAAACCTGTGAACCTGTATTAGATTTAGTTTACAATATTAAATCTTTGCAACTGGCACGTTTTACATGTATGCATTTTTATGAAGACACCAATACCCTGTCTTATTTGTGATTCAGAAATAAAAATGCGATCTTCTCTTTCATATTGTTTCTTTATTTAGATCTTGTCCTGGTTTGACTAGAATGCCCTCATAAATTAAGGGGGAGAGCATGAGACAGTGATATACTACTTGACTGATACTTTTATTAATATAGGATACTTTAATGTTACATAAATGTTTAAAGTGGTTATTAAGACCCTGCAATGAGATCAATATCAGCATGAGAACTGCATATCTTTTATCTTCATACGTCAATGCATGAAGCCACATTTTTCCACTTCCTTTACTGACAGCAAGATACTTGTTCAAACCCATAATTCACAGAAAGTGGCACACTTCAGTAAAGAGCTGTAGCTCTACAGTCGTGTTCTCTGTGTTTTAGTTGAGTTAACAGGTTATTTTAGAAATGTATAATTTATTCAGAAGGAAGCTAAAAAGAGATCACAATGAAGATGTGACACTGGTACTTTATGCAATCACGGAGGATTTTAAAGGCTACAACATAGAGAAAGAGGACACAAAGAGGACCCATGAAGTTCCACACATAGGTACGTAAGATGTATATTTATTTTTGTAGAGAGAGAATTTTAGTTACACCGTAATGAGATTTACATTTCGGATTGCAGTGTGTGTGGTACTGCTGTGTATTCTGCTGACTGCTGTCACAGGCGCCATCTGGATCAAATACAGCATCCTGAATGTAGAAACCAACCAGTTACATACCAGATACCAAAATCTGAATACAGAGGTTGACCAGTTACAAACCAGTTACAACAACATTCAGAACAAGTTGGCTATTATAGGTGAGAAAATATTTAAAAGACTCTGTCAGCAACTAAAAAGTAAAACAATTAAGGCAATTTAAAAACCAAAGACATGCATATTGTATTTTGTTTTCAGTGTTCTGACATTAACTGTGTAAATTGTCCTGTATTTACAGTTACAGTACTTTTAAACTCAAATTGCCTAAATAAATAAATGAAACCCCAGTGCTGTGCAATTACAAAAGTTCTGTAAGTAATCACCTTAAATGTTATGTGTCCTGCTATGTGACCAGATACACAAGCTAAACTAGGATGGAAATTCTTTAAATACAGTTTTTACTACATCTCTACTAATAAGAAGAACTGGGATGAGAGCAGAATGTACTGCAGGGAGAGAGGAGCAGACCTGGTGATCATAAACAGCACAGAGGAATGGGTGTGTGTGACCAATATTTGTGTGTGTGTGTGTGTGTGTGTGTGTGTGTGTGTGTGTGTGTGTGTGTGTGTGTGTGTGTGTCAGAGGTGGGTAGAATAGCATAAAAAAGTATTCAAGTAAGAGCTGTACTTCAAAATAATATTACTCAAGTAGAAGTAAAAAGTAGTCATCCAAAATATTACTCAAGTAAGAGTACAAAAGTATTTGTCTGATTTTTTTTTTTATTATATAAACTATAATAGTTATACTGTATATACACACACAGTATATATACTGTATATTATATGTATTTAATAATTATATATGCCAACATTGCAACATTTAATGAAACAGCTAAACTTACCACGATATGTTTCCTCAGGTTATGCTTGGTTTATGTGTAGAATAAATGGTTAGAAAAGTAACAAGTCAAGTGTAGTTAAATGTAGCGAAGTAAGTGTAGCGTTTTTTCTTCACAAATGTACTTAAGTAAAAGTTAAAAGTATGGTGCAGTAAAACTACTAATAGAAGTTTTTTTTTTTTTTTCAAAAAGTTACTTAAGTAAATGTACAGTAAAGGAGTAAATGTAACTCATTACTACCCACCTCTGGTGTATATGTGTGTGCGTGTGTGTGTGTGTCAGTGATAATTTAATTGTAATCTTTTCATACTCAATCACAGGAATTCATTAAATATCTGGCTTGCAGTAATCAGTTTTGGATTGGTCTGAGTAAAAGAGAGACAAATGGAGTGTGGGAATGGGTGGATGGTACAGAACTGATCAACGGCACTGGGTAAGATATAAGAATAAATTCAGTACTTATGAGTACTTATTCAGTACCATTTCTTTCGTGCTCACATAGTGCAAAAAGATAGAGGAAACAACAGCAACAACAACAAACAAAATCCTTAGCTGACATGATCAGGTGGCCGTGAACCGTAGCTCAGTGGTTAAGGCACAACAGTATTAGAAAATTTCCGGAACCATATTGCATAAATATTATATTTCTGTGTTGCAGGTTCTGGTCTGAGTGGGAACCAAATGATGTTGGTAATAATGAGAAGTGTGTTGAGATCTTGGGTAAACCAAGTCAAAGAGGCTGGAATGACAGGACATGCTTCTATAAACAGAACTGGCTCTGTGAGAGAGTTTTTTAGTGAAAAGTTGAGAATTGTTAAGCAGTAAAGTATTGTAAGTTGCTGACTTACAAATAAGTCCTGTTCTAGGAGCAAATTTGTAAGTCAGATTTGTTCGTAAGTTCAACAAAGTGAGTCTTACACCCCTATCTTACCTATGCAGAGTCAGCAGGGTGGCTGTAAGTACGATTTTTCATGTTTCACTGTGAGGTTTGCAGATTTGGTTTTGGGATTACGTTTCCAATGTTTCTGCATGAATAATTAAATGTAAATTTTTTGTTGTCCTTGCGGAAGCTCGCAGACCCTGCAGAATGTCGCATGATGTCGGGCGGTGGTCACTCGCGGTGCCTAACACTGCGTCTCAAAGCTATATAAGTCAAACCATATAGGTGAGATAGGGTTATTATACACCTTTGACGCAAATATATGATGTAAAGTATGGAAAAAAAAACACAGGTTTGGTGTTTCGGTTCTGCATTATACTCTCGCAACACTGCACCTCCAAATTGCAAGAAGTAACCCAGTGACACAGGGGCATCACCTGACCTCATTTAAAAGCAGCCCAGGAAGATGTCGGGGGGAGGACAAAGCTACATGGTGTTTACTGCGTGCTTGAATGGAAACCATTTTGTCTCAGAGCTGTATTGGACTGTGAACTCTGTCTTGCTGGAGATTTTCCAAAATTAGAATTACAATATTTACCATCGGGACACCTTTACATGTTCTATCGTCCTGCTCCTGGACTGATTCATTGAAACCTGTGAGGCCGACTCGTTTCTCCTGCACCCCGACACACACTCACATATAATAGACTGGACTTTGGACATTTTTGTCATGCACACTCATAACACGACCGGCACTAGGACCCGGAAGTAATACGGTCGGGTTTCAGGAAGCATAAAAGGAAACAAGATGACGCATCACATCGCTCAGTCATTGAGTTATGCCCGTGCTATCGCCGTCGCCTCGCTCGTCCAAACGTGAGTACTCACTTTCTTGGGTTATCGCTTCTGATTGGGTGTGTGTATTTAGAACGCGGGTTTATTTGTGTAAACTCTTGCTCTCGCTTCGGGAGAGTTCTAAGAATAACTTGCGTGGTTATCCTGCCTACTCGCGCTACTTCCGCGTTTGGGTTTACCATCCACGCTACAGGGCTAACTGCTAAGTCTTCTGCTTCATCTCCGGTTAGTCCGTGACAGAATGACTGAGCCCGCAGTAAACCCAGCGGAGTTTGCTCACCTTCTGCGCATGTGGTTGACCGGCATGCTGTTGATCGACAGCCCTGCAGGAGGTCGCATCGCCCGCGACGGGAGCTCCAGGGCGTCAGCGTCATACCGCCGAGGTGGCGGAGCTGCGACAGGAGAATGCGATCCTCCGCGGGGCGGCCGCTCAGCCGGCTGTGGCCACGCCCATCGCAGCGGCTGCTGCGCCGCCAACTTCCTCTCCACCTTCTGATGTTTTTCTATCTTTACCGGATAAATGGAATGGCACGAATGGGAAGTGCAGCGTTTTTCTAACTGCATTGGATCTTGTGTTTGAGTTTAATTCCACCAGATACTCCACAGACCGACTGCGCATTGCTCTTCTCGTTTCGTTGCTATCCGGGCAGGCAGCTGAGTGGGCCACGGCGGTTCTTCGTTCGGAGTCAGATGTCGCCTACTCCTACACCGAGTTCACCCGCCAGCTCAAGCTCACCTTTGAACATCCAGCTGCTGAGGTGGAGACCGACTCCAAGTTGTATCATCTAAAGCAGGGAGGGTCGTCCGCGAGCCGTTACACCGCGGAGTTTCGTACTCTCGCCGTACAGACCGACTGGGGAGACTCCGCACTCCGGACGGCCTACTACGAGGGACTGGCTGCGCGGATAAAAGACGAGCTCGCCGGACGAAAGCTTCCAGCTACCTTGGAGGGTTTAATTCAACTCGCCCGATCGCACTCCTCAACGGGCTGCTCGTCGCCCCCTGCCAGCTCCTCGCACTTCCGCCACCCACCATGACTGCAATCAACACACCACGCCTTCTCCCCGCCACCAGTTCCAGTTCACGCCCACTGCAGCACCACCAGACCGCCAGTACTCCACCTCCGCCGTAAGCTGACACAGGAGTCGGGGAACCTATGCAATTAGGGCCGCCGCCTCCTGACCGCTGCAGAACGGGAACGCCGATTCAGAGAGGGGCTCTGCGCGTATTGTGGATCTTCTGCACATCATCGGGCCATCTATCCTCTGCGGCCGGGAAACGCGCAGCCCCGGTGAGAAATGGGAGGAACTCACCGGGTCCCATGTCCCTCTCCACCACCATGACCAATGATTCCCGTCTCACGGTTAAAGTATATCTCCAATTTGGCCACAAACGGGTCGGAAGTACCGCGTTCATCGACTCCGGGGCAGCAGGTAACTTCATTGACTCTTCCTATGCCAAAAAATTGGGGATAAAGATTGAGGCGTTATCCCAGCCTGTAACCATTACATCAGTCGATGGTCGGCCTCTCTCCTCCAGCCCCATATCCTTTCAAACCCAACCTATCACCCTCATCATTAACCAACATCAAGAACAGATCCAGTTTCACACCACCACTATCTCCTCACCACCTATCATCCTCGGACACCCTTGGCTGCTGCAGCACGACCCGCTCATATCCTGGACCCAAAGCCGGATCCTCCAATGGGGGCCGACCTGCACTGAGCTTTGCCTACGGGCCGAGGCTGGGACGTGCTCTAGGGAGTCCGAGGCCCCCGATGTCGACACAGATAAAATCCCGCTAGACTACCGGGACCTGGCTGAAGTCTTTTGTAAGAGACGGGCGACCCATCTACCACCTCATCGCTCATACGACCTGGCGATCGATCTTCAGCCAGGTGCGACACCACCCCGCGGCCATCTCTATTCATTGTCCAACACCGAGACGCAGGCGATGGAGGAGTATGTTTCCAGTGGACTTCGCCATGGTACCATCCGGCCCTCCTCCTCACCTGCCGCTGCGGGGTTCTTTTTCGTGAAGAACCGCGATGGTAGTCTACGTCCCTGTGTCGATTATCGGGGGCTCAACAATATTACCATAAAGAACCGACATCCATTGCCTCTTACCAACTCTGCCCTGGACGCCCTCTCTGGTGCCACCATCTTCACTAAGTTGGGCCTCCGGAGCGCCTACAACTTGGTGCGCATCAGAGAGGGCGATGAGTGGAAGACGGCCTTCATCACCCCCACAGGACATTACGAAAGTCTGGTCATCCCGCTTGGTCTCTGCAACGCACCTGCCGCTTTCCAACAGTTCATAAATGACGTTCTCAGAGACATGTTAGGCCGTTGGGTGTTCGTCTACCTGGACGACAACCTCATCTACTCCCGAACACTCAACGAGCACATCCAGCATGTCAGAGCGGTTCTAAAGAGATTGCTCGCCCACCAGCTGTACTGTAAGTTGGAGAAGTGCGCTTTCCACGAGCGCTCCACCACGTTCCTGGGTTTTGTCATCTCGCCCCAGGGTGTGGCCATGGACCCGCAGAAATTGGAAGTTGTGAGTCATTGGCCCCTACCCAAGACTCTTAAACAGCTCCAGAGATTTCTCGGGTTTGCCAATTTTTATCGCCGCTTTATCCGGGACTACAGTACCGTTGCAGCGCCACTAACCGCTCTGACCCGCCCATCATCTCACCCTTTCAATCTCACCCCAACTGCTGTCTCCGCCTTCCATGAGCTCTGTCGCCGCTTCACCACTGCTCCCATCCTCCTTCACCCCGATGCTGATAAACCATTCGTTGTGGAGGTGGACGCTTCGGATGTGGGCGCCGGGGCTGTTCTCTCCCAGCGAGGTCCAGACCAAAAACTGCATCCCTGCAGTTTTTTTCTCCAAGAAATTTGACGCCACTCAGCAGCGATACGGAGTAGGGGACCGCGAGCTGCTGGCCATAAAGTGGGCCTTGGAGGAATGGCGACACTGGCTCCAGGGCGCCAGAGAGCCGTTCATCGTCTGGACCGACCACCAAAAACTCATTACAATCCGCACGTTAAAACAGCTGAACCCCAGACAGGCGCGATGGGCACTATTCTTTGAAAATTACAATTTCCACCTGTCATACCGCCCGGGGTCCAAGAACACCAAAGCCGACGCCCTCTCCCGACAACACGAGGAAGACGCCCCCCGGGCGGACCCCGCGCCTGTACTACCAGCCACCAAGATCCTCGCACCGCTCAGGTGGGACCTGGAAACGAGGGTTCGCCAGGCACAAGCTACGGAGACCGCACCAGCAGGTGTGCCGCCTGGCCGACTCTACGTCCCCAACGCCATCAGGGCCGAAGTACTCCAGTGGGGACACTCCTCCCCCTTTCAGGACACCCCGGGAGACGGCGGACCCTACTGTTTGTACAACGTGCTTTCTGGTGGCCCAGTATGAAGAAGGACGTAGATGAGTTCGTCCAGGCGTGCCCAGTGTGTGCCAGGTCCAAGGCCAGCAACAGACCATCACCCGGGGAACTTCAACCACT